>CM028684.1:21675942-22265942 GCA_016760335.1 Gastrodia elata
CTAAAATTATTTCTAATCATAAATGTAGCTCTAAAATTTTGGGCCTCCTAAAATTGCACGTCTTATCCCACCAATGAAAAAGATCTAGGCATGAGAGATATTGAAGATCTTCACAATGCTTTCTCTGTCAAACTTTGGCGAAACTTTAGAACTAAAAATTTGATATGAGCTAATATCATAAAGCTAAATATTATAACTCAAAACATCCCTTTATAGTTTTACCTAAATTAAATGACTCCATATATTAGAGACGTATGCTGTATAATGAATTAACTATGGAAAATTTAATATTTTGGGATGATCTAAATGAAACTTACTATATTTTGTTCGAAACTCGATCCCTAGTGGAATTATTGGTGAAAAGGTGGTGCATTCCATTTCTAAGAGCCAATCTTTAAACCTTAACTTTATTAATTAGATTCATAAGATCTAACACTTAGATCTACCTCCTATATACTAGGTTATAATACCATCAATTAGGCTTACATTTAGAAGACTCCCTCTCCAATTTGTCTAATTCACTCACTAAGGTCATCCTATCCATTTAGAAAGTCTAATATAGCACTTTTACTATTTTTATAAAATTTGATTAAAATAATATTATTTTAGGATCTAAAAGTTGACTTTATAAATTAAGGGATATAATCTTATTATTTTGTATTCCAATAAAAAGGTAATCTAAGGAAACTATTGACTCCTTAAACACTAAATTTAGATTACTATGGATTCTAATATGCCTTAATTAGGGTTTACCGTGATTAGAAATTGATTAGTAAAACTACTCATAGAAACTTGAATTTTATTTTATATTAATATTTCTTTTTTTTTTTAATTATCAAAATGGTATATAAATTTGCATTATTTTGATTTAAATTGATCAAATTATTTCAATAATATATTATGAATTATTTTTCTAAAGTTTTGATTTATTTAATTAACCGGCACCGTTATTTAAATTGGAATATTCCTATAATATTCAAATTTTGCAACAGGTTTAACATGTGGGTCACAGATAACAAGTCTGATAGAGTATATTCGGATAATATTCTGCCCCATCAAACGATGCAGGTCACAGGTTGACCCGATTTGGGACTGTGCTTCTACAATAACCCTAAATTATTACCATACTTTATCTAGATCTAATTAAGTCTTAATCTTTATTCAATTAAGTTTTAACCACCATTAGAATCTAACCTTGAAATTTTGGGATCCATCAGAACCCGTTTGGATCAAATATCAAATTAGTCAATTTAGTGACCTAAAAAATAAGCTAAATTAAATTGATCTCCAAATAAAAATTTGATTACATTTTTGAATTCATCACACCCAAATTATATAGAAGTGAATTTTTGGAAATTTTTTGATATCATTTAGATTCAATTTGGATTTAATTTGAATTAGAAAAATTGTAAATATGGCATCAACAATTTAAATATTTGCAAACTTAACTCTCCAATGATCGGCTGTGGAGCCCCATCCACATGGCAATCAAAATCAGCGCCATCAGGCTTCCCATCCACGCTGATTAGGTGGCCCAAATTCCACCTGTGTTCGACTGTTACGGGCCAACGCATCAGAACTGTTCTATTTTTATCTTCAATCTATTAGACGACTAAGCAGGCTATTAATATTGTTCAGCTTTGTTCCCATTGAACAACTCTTGACAATGGAAAATCTAACAATAAAATCCTAGTCAAAGGCTGCTCCCCACTCCCCCTTCCACATCAACAGTCGCTGCTCTCCATTCCTGTTAATGGGAGGAATCTCCACCAGGTCAACTTGGCTCGGTCTTGCTTCAATTGGTAACCGGGAAGCCAACTCTAGGGTCGGGCCCAAAAAATATGGATCAATTTAATGTGACATATCATAAGAATATTATCAAAGGCCCAACAATAAGAGCCATGGCTAAAGTTCAAGGGAAGAATTTGAAGGTGAGACCAATTATAAGAGCCCAAATATTGGGCTTACCATTTATATTTTATTTTTATTAATATTGTACTTTTTTATTTATTAAGGCACACATTTAACCAGCCATGTCATGATAAAATATTTAATGTAAGTAGTTGGAATTACTACATCACTAATTGTCAACTACTATTCTTTCCCTCCAAAATTTCCCTCCATATTTTCTCTTCAAAGCTCATAGGGCAAGAGGCTTGTAGTGCCTATAAATATGAGTTGAAATGTAATATAATTAAGTAACTTGAATGAATAAATTTTATAGTAAATAGCTCTCATATTGCTTGGTGATTGGTGGTGCTAAGTTTATTGCATATCTTTTGTGAGTTAGGTTATTATTTTAATTATATTTTATTTAATAACTATACTCTTATGATCATAATCTTAAGCCATCCACACATCATCTCCATCATCTTAAATATTTAAAATTATTAAATCATTATATAATATCTCAAACACACTCTAAACTCTACCACAACTTCCACAGTTAAATCTAAAAATAGCCCAACCTAGTCTTATTCCCTACCCCTTGACACCCATCTAAACACCATCAAACCTAGTTATTTACTCTATATTCAAACTACACATCTTAAGCTACATATATAATTTATTTTTAGCCCTTTATATAATAACCCTAAGTTGTTACTTAGTATAATCTTAGCTTAATTATATCTTAATTATCATTTCAATAGGTTCATTTAGTCATCAAAATTAATCCCAAAATAATTGGAGCGATTCAGAGCTCAATCAAATATTTGGATTATTTTAATAATATTTAATTAATTAGAAAATTGATATATTTAATTTGACCTCGAAATCAAAATCTGACTTTGCTATTATGCTCTTCACCCCCAAATTAGCTATGGGTGATGTTTTGGAAGTGTTTAAAAGTCATTGAATTTTTGCAAATATTTTAATGAATTTAAATACCCCGAAAAATAAAATAATTAAATAATCGTTAAAATCGAAATCCGACTATGCCGTTAAGTTCCTCACCTTTGAATTTGCTTGGGGTGAATTTTTGAGATTTTTTGAAGCCCATTTATTCATCCAATTTTTAATTTGGAAAATAAATTAATTAAAATTTAGGAATTAATTTAATTAATTCCTTAATTCTTTCCCTCCCTTTTCCTCCTGCCTCCTCCTCCTTCCTCCCCACTCCCTGCACAAGAAAGTTTCCTCCCCATGTTGTTGATGGGAAAGGACCTGCTTATAACAACCCAAGTTGTTATTTATGTCAATTAGGGCTAAATCAAGTCCTAATTGTGATTAATTAAGTCATTAGAAGTTCACCACAAAGACCTAGTCCAAATCAGGAATCAAATGGATCAAATTCTAATTTTTAGAATTTCAAGAATCAAATAGATTAAATCCTGATTTTCATTTTGTTTACTCACAATCACTAAATAAAAAATAATTAGATAATATTCATTTATATTATAGAGTACAGAGCATTACATTCTTAAATCTTTACAGGTTTATGCCCAACCCTTCTCAAGGAAGGTTTAGGCTACCATCAAATTAAAAACACAAAGAAAGTAATAAGAGAGAATAAGCCCTTGCATGGCTTTTACAAGAAATCAAGGGAGTAAAAAAAGAGTACAATACTAGGGAAACGCCATCGTATTCGCTTGGATCTTCTCTTATTCCTTGATCGTTGTGCTTCTCTTTCTTCCTTGGCTACAGCTTTCCTCTTCCTCGGGGCAGGAAACTCTCCTCTATTTGTTCTTATAGAAGCTTTTATGTCCAAGAGCTCTTGACTGGAAATTTGGAACCATTCTTCACTCTCAGATCTTACTTTTATAGCATTTGATGAAACCCTCTCAATATTTACACAATCACCCTCTTTCCTCCTTTGAAAATTTAACTTCATTTATGTTTTATGCTTTCATTTCCTTGGAAATTGAGGTTTTAGTTAAGCTAACATTTACTTCTTGCTGTGGGAAGAGAAAAAATTTAAGTATATTTCTCTTCCCAATACTAATTTGAAAAAGGCAAAGCATTTAGAAATTAGGAGGGTGCTACGGCGTGCTGTAGCGCTAGGCTCTCTGTCTGGATCCGCTGTGGCGCGCTATAGCATCGAGTATTCTATTTGAAGGGCGCTACGACACGCTGTAGCACATATCTATCGGGTTTGATCCGCTTGCAGCGTGTTGTAGCGTCGTGTTCTCTGGAATTGAAATGTTGAGGCACGCTGCGATGTGCTGTAACACCGTTCTCTCGGGTTGGATCTACCACGGTGTGCTGGGGCGCGCTATGGCACGCCATAGTGCCTTCTTGATCCATATTATTCCTTAACATTAAATTCAGCTCTTTTGTCCTAAAATACTACAGAAACACACATCAAAGTATACTAAATCTAAGGAAAGCATATGTAGCGCCCCACCCCATCACCACGCGCAAAAGATAAGTATAATCAGTTCGACGGCGGAGCGGCACGCCCCTCGGGAGGAATAACCCGTCTCTCCGAAATAGCAGAAACACCAAACCCATCTGAAGGGCTGCTGACTCAACCTCAAGGAGGGTTGAGAGCTAATACTAAAGATAAGAGTAGTATCCTTATCATAAGTATTAGACCAATACATACATTGGATGTAAAACCCATAAGGAATCCAACATATGTAAAATATATCAGCATTTCCAGTATACTGATCACATCACAATACTAAGTATAAGTAGTAAATAATAGAGTGCGAAAGCTTAAAGCAAACATCTAGAAACATTCATCATAGAAGCTGTATAAAAATATTTGTCTCAAAAAAGAAAAGAAAATACATCTAGAAATATTACAAATATTTTACTAAAACACAGAAATAAAGCTAAGTATTGAACTGAAATAAACTAAGCAAAAAAGTAAAGCTAAAGAAGAGTCCACTAGTGCTCCATGGGCTCCTCCTGAATCTCATGGGTGTCCTCCTGACCTGGCTCAATATAATGCTCAAGATCTAGCAAATTACTAAATCCCAAAAGTATCCCGTATTAGACAATAAGTCTAACACATTGAAACTAGTCTAAGCAGTCCTAGTTATTCATTTAACATTTACATAATGTAATTAAGTCTGCAGTAATACTATAAAGATGATTGAAAGTATAAAATTGTACAAAACTAAAGTAAAATAAAGTAAAACTGAACTATAAATTGAATACTGAAAGTAAACTAAAATAGTAATAGATTTGAAACTGAGTAATGATTTGTAAACTATATTATATGTCACTGAAACTGTGCATTTGAATATGCCACAATACTGTATGCTACTGATATGCAACCAAAATATTACTGAACTGCTATGAGTAGTACGGTCCAATGTATACATACATCCAGTTGGGAATACTGTTTACTGTGATGCCGATGCATCATAAAATTTCCCAATCAATGTATGCAATATTTCGTAACCCATAAATCATCATTGATACTTATATATCATTCTGATACTCACATATCATGCTTATGCTCATGCTTATGCTTCTAGGCTATGTGAGATAAATCCAAAAATCCAAAAAATACTTTAAAATCTGATAATGAATTCAAGGTCTCTATTGTGCAGAATCCTGCTAAAAGGATTCTGACTCCTGAAATTCTAACTTTGATAATTGGTTAAAGTTAAAAGTTTATCTAAAAATCATTAGCTAGGATAATTGTATACACATATTTAGCATATTTGTAAAAAAAGTGGATTTAACTCTTAGCTTGTTTAAACTGTACTTATCGAAGCACACTACGATAGGAGGCAGAACCCAATCACAGTTTACATCTCAAGCTAAGTTGTTAAATATCCTAATTATAAGCATACTTAGTGTTCTATATAAAGTGACTTGAGATACTTAGTTTGCTTAAACTGCACTTATCAAAGCGCACTACAATGGAGGCAGAACCCGATCGTAGTTTATATCTCAAACTAAGGATCTTATTCACTAATTGCAACACTTTTAGTCTTGGAAGATTTACTCTAACGGGACTGTATTCGTCTAATCCCTCGGAATAGCACCTAGTCATAAGTCTGCATTGGAGTGAATCAATCAATCCCAAATATTATTGAAATAATCAAGTACTATAGGTATACCATACTATACCTAACTAATAATCTAGGTTCAGAAGATTCTATTTAATCAATAAAGATTTATCAAAATTATTAATCCTTACTCTAAATAGGTGTGTCCTACACAAGGCTCCAAGGATGTGATCAAATGATCACTCAATATTGATTTCTACCGCAATGAGTAAAAGTTCCATTCTAACTATTTTAGGTGATTCCTACTATAAGGTATTAAGCTCAACTTCTACGGTTATGAAGGATCATCTAAGTTCCTACCTCAATAAGTTACAAGAGTTCTTCCTATCTCAATGTATCAATAATTAAGGTCTTTAACTATTTCAAGAATGATCCTAAAGCAAGACCCTTAAGATCTCACTTTTCTTTTTCCTAAGCTAATATTCAAAGTTTATTTATTAGTTTTGGGTTAAAGTGATCAGATCAGATGAATAAAATCCATATAATGGTCTATTTGCAGTTTACTGTTCAATTAGTTTAATAACTAATTTTATATGATTTTTCTCGAAATGATGTTGCAATGGTCCAGTTTCTGCAACTTGGGCGCCGTAGCGCCAGACGATATTTTCGCCAGTGCGAAACCCGTAAAGGCCTCATTTCGAGCTCAAATACTCTCAATCCAGAGCATTCCATGTGCGGTGTCATATATCAATGGAAATATTTTTTCGATACCTTTCCATTGATACTAAAATTGGTACAAACGGAGCATCCTAATTATATGAAAAATGGTGATAAATGCAGGGGTGTGCAGAATAATTAATTATCATTCATAATTTTTAATTTATTAAAATTTAGGTTAAATAAACGTACTCCGAAAAATCCCAAAAATTTACCCCTAGCTAATTTGGGGGTGAGAAATTTAATGGCGAAGTCGGATTTTAATTCCGACGTCTATTTAATTATTCTATTTTTCGGCGCATTTAATTATATTAAAATATTCATGAAAATTCGACGACTTTCAAACACGTCCAAAACATCGCCCTTAGCTAATTTGGAGGTGACGATCGCAACGGTGAAGTTGGTTTTCAATTTCAAGGTCAAAATATATGCCTCAATTTTTTAATTAATTAAATATTAAAATAATCCAAAATATTTGATTTATCTCCGAATCGTACAAACTTTTCGGTGATTAGGTCTAGCGACTGGATGAACTTAATTAAGATACGGTTAAGCTAAAATTTAGCTGGGTAACAACTTTAGGTTGTTACAGCATAACAATTATCACTATATTTATTGGGCTCATCAATTATAATACAAAATTAAAATTTAAAGGAAAGGCACACTCATCCTCACAAACAGAAAAAAAATAAAAGCTAGCTAGGCTTTAATAATAGTAGGAAGGGGGCAATACCTTGGAATGGGATTTGCAGATTGAGGGATCTGACTTAAGGCTATGAACTAGCTACTATAGCTCTCATGGATGGTCACCAACTACCTGGGGACCTGGACGCCAGGTCACTCCCACTAATCACCCCAGGAGCTCGTCGAGAGTTACAAGCTGCCAATTGGATGGAAAAAGAAAAAAAAAGGATTGGAGCAGAGAAACAATAAAGCAATGGAGCTTCATAAGATAACCTCAGCGAATAAAGGGTTCATTGACAAATTCACTAGTCCATTTATAGCCTGGTGAGCTTGAAGTAAGGTCCGGGTTTGGCTAATAATGGCTAGCCCAGAGAATTCAACTCCGAGTTCGACCTGAGAGGGGTAGACCCAAGAGATTACCTCCATACCGTTGCAATTTGAAAGGGAATAGGGGACAAGATCATGCCCGTACTGCCACGACAGCAGTAGCCGGACACGTTGTCGGGGCCTCTTCAGGTTAGTGGAGACAAAGCTGAACAATGCTAGACAAGGTGTAGAAAAGGAATGGCCTGATGCGATCCTTAATTGGCTAAGATGCGGAAGAGATGTCAGTCATTGGATCACGGAAGCAATCCTACGATTGACGAATCAACGAAAAATCGACTTCATCTGATTGAGGCGTCAAGATGCGCGCAACGTCAGAGATGCTTTAAATTCGCCGCGCTGCTATCGGGACCCCATAACGGATCTGTCGTGGTCCCGACAGCAAATCCTAACTGTGGAAAATATATAAATTTATTTAAATAATTTACATTATTTAATTAATTTTAATTCTTAATAATTCAAATTCCAATTTAGGATGAAATGATCTCCAAAAATTCCCAAAATTTCACCCTTAGTTAATTTGAGGGTGAGAAATTCAAAATTTCAATCAGAACTTAATTTGAAGATCAAAATAATTTAACTAATTTTCAGAATCCTAAAATTATCAAAATAGCCATTTTGCTCAAATGAGTTCCGATTGATCCCAAATTTTCATGGTATGATTAGACAAAGCCAATAGAATGATAATTAAGACTTGGTTTAGCTTAGATTAGCTAAACTAATAACCTTAGGTTGTTACAAAAGGTAATGCTTAATAGTGGGTTAACTATACTAATCAAGTATTAAGTACTACCGTAACACCCGCTATTGAATTAGAATGCCTAATCTAATACGGGGCGTTACAGTGAGTATGATGTTGGCATCCTTTATATATATATTAATATCATAATGAATCAATATTATATATATTTTTCTGAGTGTTTGAATGATCTTGATAGTATTTACTGAATATAACATTGGCTACTTCAAAAAAAATTTGAATAAATATTGTATGTAACTCAATAGCTGTCATCCAATAAGTTTCCTACCATCCATAGAATATGGATCAAATTTCACTAATAATTTCTCTATTGATCTTATTTTAGATACTCTCAAATCTATTTGATGCTAATGCCTCTCTGGGTTATGATGGTTACACATCAAAGTTTTTTCTTAAAAAATTGGGAATTGGTTTGGAAACGAACCTGCCATATCATCAACTCTTTTTTATCAAAAAGAGAAATTGTTGAGCTCCATCACTCACAGAGCAATCATTTTGAATCCAAAAAAATTCAAGGTTAAAGCTTTGTGATATTTGTATACAAGCTCATTGATAAGTTAATAGATCATGTCAACTTAATCCAAGATATTACCAGTTTCTCTTTGTGATATTGTATACGAGCTCATTAATAAGTTACTAACTACAAGGTTAAATCTATTGCTCCATTTTGACCTAGCTCATTTTGTTTTTCTTCGAGGTAGGAATATCACTGAAAACAACCTTCTTGCTATTGAAATTCATAAAAAGTTAAGGATAAAAGAGAAAAATAATTTTATGCTAAATTAGATATTAATAAATATTTTAACATAACATATCATGCTTATATTATTAATAGATTGAAATCTTAAAGCTTTGCTCAACCATTTATCAATTGCATTTGCGCTTATATTATAAATACTAGCAATTCTATTGTCTTAAATGTCAACTTATGTGGATATTTTAATTCCTCCAGTTGAATTCATCAATGTCGTCCTCTTTCCCCTTAATATTCACGATTACAATGGATGAGCTATATGCTTTGTTTGATAGAGATGTTTCTGAATACTCTTACACTCCTTTTAAGAATGGAAATTTTCATGTTCCCACCTCCTTTTTTATGATACTCTTCTTTCACTATTGTGAGACAAATCAAGATAACATTTGCTCTTTTTTGAAAATTGTTGAAGATTTTAAAACAATTATGGGTTGGATAATAATTGTGAAAAATCAAGTATCATATTCTCCAAAACAATTTGAAATGCATGTTGCAAAATCTAATCGTACCCTTTAAATACACGGGTCTTCCTATATCTACTTCAGGGTTTTAGAATTCAGATTTGTCTTCTCTTACTGAAAAAATAAATAAATAACTATAAGGTTAGATCTAATCATTTCTTTCTCTTGCATGTCATTTACAAATGATTAAATTTCTTTCTTGGAATCTCCTAATTTATTGGGCAAAAAGAGTTCGTATTTCAGCTATTATTATTATAAAAATTTACACTTTACTTTATAGATTTTTGTCAGATTCTAGGGTTGGCAAGAAAAAGTTACATCTCATAAACTAGAATAAAATTACTAATATAATGAATTATATGGGTCTTAGTTTTTTGCATGTCACTGCCTTTTAAGAAGCATGTAATCTTACAAATTATTTGCATCTCAAAAATGATCTAGATTAAATACTTGGTGGCGATCTGTTCAATGTATCCCCTAGAATCTTGGGAGGAAGAATATATCTTGTATTGGCCCAATTTTAAAAATTAAGTTCCTTTGCTTATGTTGCTCATATGAATAATGAAGGTGATAGTATTTTCTCATTATCTCAAGAAAATTCATTATTTTGGGTTAGCATGAGGTTGTTGAATGGGATTCTTGGATTTGGCATTAAGAGTTTAAACTCAAATTTGCATCATTTTTATAGAGAGGTATTCACTTTGGTTTATAAACTTTAGACAAACTTACAAAATTCTATTTCTCTTGCAATACTCTATGCCGCTTATATTATGATTAGTTAGAAACTATTAAACCCTAAATTTTTTTGTTGCATTTACACATTCAATATTATTAGAATGCTAAATATTGCTTATGAGTTGCTCTTTCTTTCGACCCTATAATAAATTCTTAAAATGATGGATAATGACCACTCTAATCAAAAAGAAAAAGTTTAATTTAACTGGTACTACTATTCATTGCATTTGGCTATAAAGAAATAGAAAAATCTTCAAGCTTCGTTCAAGATGTTCTTTATCTCTTAAGAGCAAGATTTTATATTTATATAATATGATTTTTTTTTTCAAATGAAAGAACTACGAAGAACAATGATTGAACCATGCTATTTGCTAGGCATGACATGCAAGTCACGTTTGATTCTTAGCCTTTATCAAATACTACGAGAACAGGCACCTGGTGCTCAAAGCCAATTGAAATTTTAGGGATTTCTAAGCTCCAAGCTCATCTATATTTTTTCTCTTTAATCTTATTTTCTTCCACTTATGTCTCTGTGTGCTATGCATTTTTTATTTTTATAGTTGATTATATTGTTTTCATTATGATGCTATTGATGAGCTTTCTATTTAGTTGCTTTTCTTCTCTATTTTAGCTGACAGTGGAGTGTTCCAATGGCTAAGTTTAGAATTATTGCTTTTGGCATCAACTTATTAAGATTTCTATTAGTATTAAGTTGTTGATGGTGCTAATTAGTTATTTCTATTTAAATTGGGCATGCCGTTAAAATTTGGGCTTCTATGTTCTTTTTTAAGCTTTGGTATCTTCATTGGCCTTCTTAATTTTATTTCTCGTAGTGGCACAATCTGTTATTATTGTCGGAATAATTGTGGTCCTTTATTGGTGCTTGTGAACCCAGCTTGCCTCTTCATGGCTTGGACTTTGTCTTTATCAATGCTATTGCTATCATTTTACAAAGTGCAATTTTAAAAATTGGGCTCTTGCATATGTTGCTCATATGAATAAAGAAGGTAACAGTAATTTATCAAGTATTCATAGGATCCGTCTCTATTGGCTACAATAATTTCATTATCTAATCTTATACTGATTTTCTTGCATTGCTCACGATAAAATTTATCAGGTTTTCAGAACAACAGCTTATTATTCTATTGGAAAGATCCCTCTAATAAGTGAATTCAACTATGGTATTGTGAAATTGGCAATTTATTGATTATATTTTTTTGAATGTTTATTTTATTAGTATTACTTGGAATCTTTGATTTATGAAAAATGCTATGCTTATACAAGAATATACACCAAAAGTATTCAAGACTAATATAATTTTTTTCTTAAATTTTTTGCATATGTGCCTCACAAAAAAGTGTATTCAACCAATAATCTACTTACACATTAGATTGACACATCATCTATATATTTTAATGTATACCAGTGCGTAAGTATAGCAATACTCTTGATTTATAGGTTAGATCCATGATCTTTGTTGATCTCTTGCTTATCTTGTGAGCTTTGATATGCTATTTGCTTCATTTATTTCTATCAATCTCAAGCTATGTCTTTATTTTATTGTTTATGTTTTATTATTCATGTACATTTTAATTTAACTAATAGATGAAATCTTTTAATGTTTTCCAAGTATCTATATATCTATATATATATATATATATATATATATGATATTTTAAAATAATATATTATGAATCTTAAAAATAATCTTAAATCTTGAAGAAAAGAAAATGCGGATCTATAGTGCATACAAACGACAAGAAAACAATCTCTCATTTATAGTATTTAACAATATTTAATCATTTTTCAGGAAAATGCTCTTTTATTACCGGTTACCCAAACGCAACAAGCTTTTCTCAACCGACTGATAACGACGTTATTAATAGTGATCCATTTTCCTATATGACCTTTTAGTACTGGAGGAGAGAAGTGCAGAGTGGCAGGAGAATATGGATAGAGGGAAGACCACAATCGAGGTGGGTGCCGACGGCGTTGCCGTCATCACCATTGTTTATCCTCCGGTGAATGCTCTCTCGTTCGACGGTATTATCTTTTGCTCCTGTCGTTCATCTAGTCTGTTTTTCAAGTTTCGTTAAATCAGCATCGTGGTTTGATTTTTAGGGTTTTTTTTGGCCATTTTGTTCTTCGCTATGCCTTGGTTGGATTGGATGGAGGCCATCCTTCGGTTTGGTTGACAAAACTGACATGATTCACCTGAGTGGAAGGATTTAAAATTAGGGTTTGCGTTGGAGGTAGAAGAAGATGGTGGAGAGGAGTTGGAGAAGGAAGAGGACGAAGAAAAGATGAAGAGGAAGATTAAGGAGAAGAAATGGTGGCTATTTTGATAGGAGGCGGAGAAGAGCCAAATTGCCTTGTGAAAGGAGACAGGCTGCTATGAGTTTGCCATGGAGTGGCTTGTCCTATCTTGTCCGTGATATAGAAGAAGAGAGAACAAGAGAGAGGTCGAGAGGGTATAAATATTGAAGCTACGATCATTGGAGGAGGGATTCGAGCGCTTCTAACAACTTGAATTGAGCGGCTTGTTCTTCTTGCGAGATAAATCGCTTGAAAAGAACTTGGGGGTCGGCTGAATTATATAGAAAATCTAGGGACTGTTTAGGAGTGTTTTTTTTTTTTTGTTCTTATAAAATCCACTTAAAGTTCTTTTTAAATCTCATTAAAATAAAACTTGCACCTAAATTCTTCTAATTTTGTCTCTCACGTGTAAAAAAATATATTTTCTTAATATTTTGAATGCCTAATTTCTAAATTTACAACTTAGCCACGAGAGTAAAAGCATTATTTTCAAAAAAATGTTCGATTTGATCCAAAAATTTGGGGAATGCTTGAAATTCAATTTTAAAAACTTTAATAAATGTATATTATGATAATTTAGTAGGTTCTAGATTATAACAACTACGCAACTTTTGCAAAAGATAAATGACAAAATTAAGAAAGAAAGAGAAGTATGATCATTCAACAAAAAAATGACCCACTCTTATGGGCATTTTAGATTTCTTGAAACTTAACAAAGAGGGTCCATTAAAATTGTCGATCCTAAATGGAGTAAACACATTAATTAGATGCTTTAACACATCTAGACAACCTTAAAGGGTTGCCTTAGCCATTAAGGAAGAAAAAATGGCATCAACTTGTCCCACTTGCTTTCCCAAATGGTCCTAATATTTATCATTCTATTTATAAACAAGAAATCTAAAATTTTAAACTCATGAAACAGCATTTTTTTTGTGTTTCAGTTGGCTTAATGGAGCTCACAATTAGGTTTGACCTAATTAAAAAAGTTGAAGTTAGATCTTTTGGTCTTACATGGCTGTTTGAAACACAGAAATGACAAAAAATCAAAAAAATACCTTAGTGCTTTATCAATAGCATAAAGGATAATTTTAGATGAGTTAAGTGTTGAAACAACCTAAAAAGCAGGCATAAATTAGATAATTATCTGATTTCTTAAAAAAAGTTGATGTTTACACAATACCTTAGAGTACGGGGAGAGGTCTACAAAAAGTATTAGACTCGTTGATGGCATCATAATCGATGTTGGAGGGCGAAATCATAGGCTGCACCCTTCTTATTAGGTGCTAAATCTAAAATTTCAATTGTTATCTAAAAATAAAATATCTAAAAATTGAGGAAGAAGATGAATGGAAGCAAAAGAATAAGAGAAGTTAGATTTTAGGGGTTTGAGAATATGGAGGTGTAAGAGGAAGAAGAGCTTGGAAGAACATGGGAGGATGTGAGAGCTTTGGGTTGCCACAGGAGATGAGTAGAGGATGGATGTCAGCCATGGAGAAAGAAGAGGCATCAATTGGTTGGCCAGCCCTTTGGCTAAGATAGATGATAGATTGAGAGGGAGAGGGACAGACTTGCAATTTAGGATGTAATAGGGGTCATTTGGGCTCTATATAACATAGAGAGGATATTTAAGCATTAAGCAAATATGAATTTTTTCTCTAAAAATGCCCAAAATCCAAATCAAATTCAATTTATGAAAGTTGTGCCAACTTATCCTAATTAAATTTTGCATGCAATAAAATTTATTGAAATCGAACAAAATTTTAAGGAAATGTTGTAACAATATATGTTTTAAGCAAATTTCATTAAAGGGATATTACATAAAAAGGAGGATTAGTTAGGCACTTGTATAGTCGTGCTCAGCTGACAGAATCACTCATCTAGACATGCAATCAAAGCTGCATTGATGTTAGGGGCTAGTTGGTGGCCTATTGCCTAGAGCTACTATAAACTTTGGAACTGAATTACTTGATTTTAGTAAAAAGCTATTGACGTTACATCAATTGGTTAAGCATTGGAGACATAGATGAGGGGATTATGATTCATATTGATCACAAACTTCGATATTATCTACAAACCCAATCCAAACCTCAACAAGCTTGATATATGAATTTGATGAATTGTTTGCAATAATTCAACTTAATACACTACAAGAAGGGAGTTCAAAACAAGATGACTGATATGTTATAAAGACCGCTATTTGTACTCTCTATTATAATGAAGATTAATAATGAGTTGGTTGAGGAATATGGAGAAGCATGTACAATAGATCCTATTTTTTGAGTGTAGAATATTTATTGACATAACCATAATGATTGTTGAATTATAAATGAAGCTAGCCAAGAGTTTGGATACTATCAAAGATACTCTTTGAGGGAGACCGAGTGTACATATATATATGTGGATTTGTTCATTTCCAAGTGATATGAGACTGACATACCTCTTTAGTTGTAGGATGCTTTGGATTTAGGAAGATACTTTAGAATTTGCAACACTATGTATATTGGACCAAAATGCAAGATGATAATAACAAGTATATTATGAGTTGTGCGGTGTAACAATTTCAAACCATCAAACAAGAAACATTGCTATATGCTACTACTTGTACCCAATTAATTATGGGAGCATATCCATGAACTGTTGGGGACTGACAGCTGCTCACAACAACAACAACAATAACACAAAGGCTTAATTCCACTGTGGGGCTGGCTACATGAAAACTACTCATAGAGGGAATAATTACTTATTTGTGGTGATTGGTTGCTTCACTTAGATAGTCAGCTGACACGTTCCAGGTACACTATCACTAGAGATGGCACAACCAAGTTTTTCTTCATGCATGTATAGATACATTTTACTCTGCCATGCTTATTTATCCAACTGTGGAAGTATATTTCTCAGTGAATTTTGAAAAAATCCTTGGAGCCATATGGATAATTTTTTAGAGAGGAGCACAGTTTTACATCACAAATTGATGTGCAGATTGATAATAAGAGATAATGTGTCATTTGTTCGGGGGGCTTTATACCAAGTAGTCAAACACATGGGATGAGAGTTTACCTTGTAACCAGTTTGCTTTTAATCAAGCTATTCATGGTTTAATTTCAACTACTTTTTGAGTCCTGTCTAGACTATCTGCCTCGGAGATAATACTATATTTAACTGCGAGCATAAAACCTGCATGACTACTAAGTGATGGGAGACTTGTTACAATAGTTTTTGAAAATCATAAAGAAGATTCATTTTGAGTGGAAAATAGCTCAGAATTGTAGCAACAATATTAAGCTAGGCATAATAAGCACTGGGTGAAAGTTTTTTTTCGAAAGTTGTTGATCTAATACGGATACATATTTTTAAATATTTGTTGAAAGGTGAAGGTTGTAAGCTTAAGCCAATTTGGTATGATTTATTTAAAATTATGAAGAAATTAATTGATAATGCGTACTGATTGGATTTGTTGGCCTATAAACACTTCTATTATGCTGTAATTGTTAAGAGCTTAATGATCTAATAGTCTTCAACGCTGGATGATGATCCAAAGACACTTTTGCCCACTATGGATGAGCCATCCCTGGGGCAAGAGATATGGTGTAAGAGATATAGGCACCTAGAGTTTGCAATGGAAGCTGACAATTCTCTAGTGACAACAAGAGATAAACGGAGTAGACACAATTGAAGTCATAACTCAGGGTTGCAAAACATAACTAGGGCTGCGAGTTATAACTGCTTATTTGACTATGACCATTTCACTTGATGGAAATGGCTTATTGAGTTGTCTAGCTCAAGTTGAGCCTGAGAATTATTTTAGGGCAAATAATTGTTCTTGCCACATGGCTGTATTCTTTGTGTCTGGAAAGAAACCACTCGTACATCTGCTGTGCGGAGGAATATGTAGAGAGCAGGTAGTGATAAAGTATTTTTACTTGTTTGTCTTTTTATTGTTGTATTTCCAATTTGATGCCACTAATAGGCTAGCTATAATAGAACACATTTAGGTTTGATAAGGATGCTGCTTGTCGTTCTTTTTCTTGCTTTATTCTGCTTCCATTCTTTCCAATTGATATAGAAAAATTCTTTCATTATCTACTAATTTGTGTGTGAGCATGCTCGTTTTTCTATTTTTTTGTTTTTTTCCGAACCACCAATGATTTGTAAGTTGGTTGGGAAAGGCTGCGTATTACTTAGCTTGCACTTGAATCAAAGCTGATCCAAATTTGTACTAAAACTTTCAGTTTAACTTGTGCTCATGAGTTGAGCTTGAGCTTAAACAAGCTGAGCTCTTGCTTCTTTAAAAATATTTGAGCTTGAGCTTAGAAAACTCATGAGCAGTTTGTTTGCCGCTACATGACCGCAGCTTGGTCATTTACTCGATAAGTCATTCTTCCTTGATTGGGCTAATATCTTGGTTATGTGATTTTTATTAAAGCATATGTAAATTATTCATAGGATATGATTTCAGTTTTTCCAAACTACATTGTTTACTTTCATTTGATGTTCTGACTATGTTGTGATTTTTTCATTGTATTTTTCATTTTGCAATGACTATTAATTGCTTCTAATTTTTATTGTTTACCCCTTTCTTCAGTATTACATAGTCTAAAAGACAATTATGAGCAAGCTATGAGAAGAAATGATGTGAAAGCAATTGTTGTCACAGGCAAGCTTTGCAATTCTATCAACTCTTTTGTTTTTTTACTTTTTTTCTGATTATTTATGTATTGAACAGGTTCTCAGGGGAAATTTTCTGGAGGTTTTGATGTTAGTGCGTTCAGCAATATTCAAGGAGGAAAGGGTAACATTAAGGGATTCAATTGAAATTACTCTGTATTTTTTATTTATTAATATTATTGCTATTTATTTTCAGCAGGATTGCCAAGTGTAGATTTCATATCCATTGAAATTGTCACCAACACCTTGGAAGGTATTCGCTTGAGATCTAGAGTATCTAGATTGTGAATTGTCTCATAAATGTGTTCGAATGTAACAACATTTGCTTGCTTATTAGGTGCAAAAAAACCTTCAGTAGCTGCTATTGATGGTCTGGCTCTTGGTGGTGGCTTAGAAATTGCCATGGTATGTTGAGTAATGTTGTCATAAAACTTTAAAAGTCAGAGTCCAAGAATATGATATATATTTATTGATGTCTTTCTTTGAATTTTCAGGCATGCCATGCACGCATTTCCACATCAAATGCTCAATTAGGCTTGCCTGAGCTCCAACTTGGTATCATCCCAGGATTTGGAGGTACTTTTTTATAAGCTTATACATAAGAAATTGATATACACTGCAGTTGATTTCTGGGAATTTTTAGGGTTGTTATTTTTATAGGCTGAGCTTGTAGTTTATAACAAAGAGTGCAAGGATGTATGGGGGGCAGTGTCTAATTACCCATTGTAATTGTGAAAGGTTTAGGTGGTGGTCTTTTTTAGTTTAATGCATGTAAAGCTAAACAAGTTTTTGGTATATATATATTTTTGAGTAATTCTAATTAGAGAGACCATTTTGCAGACCTCTTATTTTATTGATTCTTTGAATTTAGTTGGCTGAGTATGTTGAGACAAATTGATATTGATTATTGGAATGAAGATTAAAATGTGTTAGAAATGTAGTGGATTTGATGCACGGTAAAAATGACTTATAATTGGTTGCGAGGAATGCAATGTTATGAATGTGATATATAGGTAAATTAGTTGTGAGGGTGTAGGTTCTATGAATTATTAAGATAGGATGAAGGGAAATGGCTTCAACGGCTTGGAAATGAAGTGGAGAGGAAGGTGTTACTAACCTAGTAACTAGGAATCTTGGAAAGAAAAGGACAAGCCTCTACAGGAGAGAACTACTAATCTTCAAAAAAGTTTTATAAAGGAGTTTTGTTTCTACAATTGTCAAGAGTGATATTCATTTATGCTTACTGGTCTTTAAATAGCGCACAACACATTTACATTTATTAAATTTATATAAAGTAAATAATAAAATTGCAATATATACCTTTGTTCCCCTAGGGATGCATTTCTTTATCATGCGAACTTCAAATCAATGGCTACCTTTAAGTTATATAGCTCTTTAGTATTGTAACTTCTTTTGACTTCATTTAACATTAGAAAATCTGTAATTTAAAGAAGGTCCTGCCCATTTTTCAAAGAAATAACTGAGGCTTATTTTTTCTTCAGTGATGCTTCCGGATGAGTCATCTTTTCACCTTAAAAGCTGGCTATAATCTCTTCTTTTCAAGAGAGGGCATCTCTTATAAGTTTTAAGGATAATAAGACTTTTAAAAACATTGAGGGGCTGTTTTTTTTTTTTTTAAATGAAATAATCATGAGTAATTGTTAAATTTTTTGTGTTTGTTTTGTGGTATAAATGAATTAAAGTAAAAATTTGGGGAGGTAGATTCCCTCAAACCCATGATTTTATGCGATTTTGATTATGCTAAAAAAAGGTGGTTTTTGTTTACGTATAAACCACTCAAAAAATTCACAAACCAATGCCTCTCGCTCTCCAGAACTTGTAGGCATTGCCACAAATGGCTAGGCTCTCGCCAGTCATAAAGCATTGGACTGATGACTGCCAACTAAAAATGTGGCGCTAGCGACCGCCAACCAAGAAACACTGGATTCGGTTCTCACCAACAATTGCTGCTTGCTCATGAAGGTCTTTGAGCATGTTCTAGGAGGAATTTTTCCAGTTCTGTTGTATTAGGTGGTCTTTAACTCTTCATAGATCCTGGCACTGTATTCTATCTCACCAATGCTTACAGGGCCAGCCTCGATAGCCCTTGCAAGATGACTTTTGTTATTTATTTTTCTTATTTTTAAATAATAAATTCTTTGCATTCAATTTTCACCCAAATATATAAAAAAAAACCAAATTACGGCTTAAAGGTCCACTTAGAAAAATTATATACTATATAATTTTTTCTTGAATTACCTACACTGTATTTTGTTTGCGTAAGCATTTCTTTTACTTCAAATCAAACAATTCTTAAAACATAATCATGATATTACAATACACTTTATGAACAATCAAATTAACTTGAAATCCAGAAAAAGTGGTTTTCATACTTAAAAGCATTTCTGAAAACAGAAATGTCATGCCATGCCTTAATAATTTTTTCATGCGGTATGTCTGGGCTTCTTGATGCTATTAAGTATTTCTGCATGCTATGCCTTGATAATATTTTCATGCGGTATTCTTTGGCTTCTTCATACTGCTGTTCTTGTGATAAGCCGGCTTCCATCTTGTTGGAAGGGAATTGAACTGATCCGACTAAGCATTCTGTGTGAGATGTGCTAATTATCGTCACTCTCATTTCTCTTTTAGGGATACACGCAGCAACAACAATACCAAGCTTTAGTAACTAATTGGGCCAACAACATGAATCCCTTGTTTCCATTATGTTTGATCAAATAATTTTTCTCTAACCTATAAATACGCGAGATCATTTCTAATAGTTTCATGCCATATTTTTCAGTATGGACAAAATTCACGAATTCAACTTTCATAATTGGGGATCAAATCCTATATACTCAAGCAAAACGGTTAAATTTATTACTTGTTTTTTAAGGCCTAATAAGTGGCCTTCGGGGAAGGTGTTATGTGATTGGATTACTTTTAATTGTTTGTTGTATGATAAATGTTTTTCATCCCAACTTGAAGTCCATTAATATTCCAAACTATGATCAGTATATTATATTAAATATGTACTTAAAAATAGTTTAATTATTACCAAATATATGTTGGCTAATTGTTAGCTGGTTTTTGTAAGTGTACGAGAACTCTAGTTGTGTTGCAAATTATTATTGAAGCCTCTTGAATCTTGCAACAAGTCCCAAAAAACATTTCGCACTTCAACTGCACGAGAACCTGCACAACCAAATCATTTATCTAATCTTTTATTGTAAGCAACTTCAGTGTTTCATTTCAGGAACTCAACGACTCCCGCGCCTTGTGGGCCTTACTAAAGCTCTTGAAATGATCCTGGTAAAACCTTTTCTCTCCTGTTTGGTTAAGCTGTGATTTTTTTGTCTGAAAGATAATCTATAAGTTGATTATTGCATGTCAGATGTCCAAGCCAATTAAAGGAGAAGAAGCCCGTTCATTGGGTCTTGTTGATGCCATAGTTCCATCTGATCAGTTGTCCATCATTGCTAGGCAATGGGCTCTGAATATTGCTGAATTTAAAAGGCCATGGATAAGAAGCCTTTTCAAAACTGATAAATTGGAATCACTAGGAGAGGCTAAGGAAATTCTTAAGTTTGCTAGAGCTCAAGCTCAAAAACAAGCTGCAAATCTCAAACATCCGTTGCTCTGCATTGATGTGATAGAAGAGGGCATTGTGTCAGGAGCTCTAACCGGACTTCGGAAGGTACATATTTTTCCTGCATATTTACATCTATGCAAGTTAATAATCTTAGAAACCAGCCTTCTGTAATTATTTTTGGATTCCACTGATATGTTTTATAGGAAGCCAGCACATTTAACCAACTTGTTGTCTCTGAAACATGCAAGAGCTTAGTCCATGTGTTCTTCTCACAACGAGCAACATCTAAGGTTTGAGCTGAAGTTTTTTGTTAATATTTATGAAATTTTTTTTTTTTGCATTTTTGTAAATTTTTTCATTGTAGAAAGTTATTTTGAAAAGTGCATTGAGAAAAATCAACATATCAGTTTATAGTGCTTTTTGAGGTTTTACTGTGATCCTCAAACATGGTTTCCAATTTTCAATAATGTTATTCATGCTGGATGATTTTATGATTTTGAAGTTAAATTTGGTTATATTATACTATTTATTGCCTTTTTGTGGTTGAGTGCATTTTAAAGGCAATATTGTTACTCCTCTAGATTAAGATGCTGAAATTAAGGTAGAGAGTTGAGAAATTGGGAAGCCAACTTGAGGTTTTCAGCCTATCTCGGAGAATTGGTTGTCATAGGTATGGTAAATTTTTGGGTGGATTAAAGTTTGAGTTGGGCGATATTTCATGTTCAGCTTGCCAGATTTAACTTATGAGGAAGAATTATAAAACAAGGAGTGCGGCCTTCGTTATCTTTTCTTTTCATCCATGAGTATACATATTGAGAGGAAAATTTTGTTTGATAGATTAAGGAGCGTGGGATTTGCTGTGATCTAGCACAGACGAGGAAATCGCTGAAACTTTGATGGACCACCGGCTCTGTCACCTTTGAGAGCATAAGCAAGTCAAACAACAAAATAACCAGAAAAACTGGGTGCACACATACTTTACATGGAAAACCTCACGAACAGGAATAAAAACAACTTAGCTTCACCCCAAAAATTTTACTATGAAACTAAAAGAAGATAAGGGAGATCCGTGTACACGATTGCTTAACAAAGCAGAAATTTTTGCTGATGTCTCGAGTTTGGCAATGCTCCCCGGCAACGGCGCCAAAAACTTGACAGACGGAAATACACGCAAGTGTACATGGTCTGAAGTAATAATTGGAAAATTTAATTTTCGGGATTTATCGATCCTCTGGGAACGGGTGTTCTGATACAAAATTGTATTTTCTTTTACTAATATTTAGATGACAAATTTGGTTGATTTTGTTGGTTCCTAATTAGCGATACAAAAGACCTTAAGTAAAGATACTAGTTTGATTAAAAGGAGAGTTGAGATTTCATTGTAATAGCTGCAAGGGTTGGTGAGATGACTTTATTGTTGAGTGTATACCTTTGATTTATTTGTTTTATTAAATCAAGTGAACACCATTGGAATTGGAGTACCCTCCAATTTCATTAGGTTCAAGTTTAGTGCTTAAGGAGAACTTTTTTGGGTTTTTCCTTAGCACATAAACTCTCATGAGATCAAGTTTCATTAATTAGAATTTTAACTTCCTACGTTTAAGTTACCAAAAGATATATCATATTCTATTTACCATGCATCATGCGCTTCACATACAGTTTAGCTAGATGAGAGGATGCATTGGGTTAATGGATTATGTTACATCATCCATTGAAGTTCCCAATGTTTTCTCATCCCTTCTACTTTGCTGAGCAGCAGAGCAAAGTTAATGGAGAACTTGGTTCTAAAGCGTCAATCTCTTGGGAGAGCTATTAAGGAATGGTGCAAGGGAGCCTTGAGAATTTTGTCACATAATTCTCTGCTCTACTTGCACTACCTTCTTTGTTCTTACCCAATAGAGGAGCATTGGAACACAAGTTCTTTTAAATAATATAATTTAGAATTTTGTTCATCCAAGCATTCATTGAGAGAATTGATGTTTAAGAACAATTGAAGGATGCTAGAGTTGAAGAGTTTAGGTTTTCAATGAAGTGCAACCTTCAGCCCACCCCTCTAAGCCTTTTTATAGAGGATTGGCAGAAAAATCTGGAAGGTTTTAGTTAAGCATACTTATGGCATATTAAGACTTGGTCAAAGGTAGATTCAATGCATGCCATAAGTGTGACTTGATTTCTGCTCAAAGAAGATGAAAATTTTCAGCTTTTCCAGCACATTTGGCAGTTTGGGAGTTCCAAGGTGCGCTGTAGCGTTATTGACTGCCATAAGTGTAACTTGATTTCTACTCAAATACGTTCTATCGATTTCGGGATCATAAAAGAATTCGGTAAAATTTCTTCTACTCATGCAGTCAAGGGTTTGCTAGCTAGAACAAGTTTCAGCAATATAAATTTCACCCACAAATGGCCAGCAGATAAAAAATTTTCAGTAATGATAATAAGCAATGAGCAATACTTTCAGCACTAGATCTTTTTAGAAAATTTTCAAATTTTTCTCAAAGCAAGCAAATAAAGAAATTAGTTATAGCTATGTAAGAAAATATGCATAAATTAATTAGTTTTAAATCACTAGTTACTAGAAAATTGTACTTGATACAAAATAAAATCGTTCCCCGGTAACGGCGCCAAAAACTTGACATACGGAAATACACGTCTGCTTTTGCACGCAAATGTACGTTGTCTGAATAATGCTACAGCGCGCCTTGGAACTCCCAAACTGCCAAATGTGCTGGAAAAGCTGAAAATTTTCATCTTCTTTGAGCAGAAATCAAGTCACACTTATGGCATGCATTGAATCTATCTTTGACCAAGTCTTAATGTGCCATAAGTATGCTTAACTTAAACCTTCCAAATTTTCTGTCAATCCTGTATAAAAAGGCTTAGAGGGGTGGGCTGAAGGTTGCACTTCATTGAAAACTTGAACTCTTCAGCTTTAGCATCCTTCAATTGTTCTTAAACATCAATTCTCTCAGTCTGTCCCTATTTTCATTTAGAGAGATATGTCTTTGGGAAAGAAAATTATTGCAAGCAAGGGAGCTTCTACCTCCACAGCTGGTGGAGTGTTCAACAAAAAACAGTTCTCTTCTGTTGAAGCGGAACAACGCTTCAACCAAGTCGACATCAAAATGAAGCTAATCCCTGAGCGTGGGTTCGAGCTCCCTTACCCTGTAAACCCGGATCAAATTCGGAACCGGAGATGGGACCACTTTGTGAGTCCCACAAACTCCACGTACCCTCTATAGTGCAGGAAGTTTACGCCAACACGATCAATGCTGTGGGGGATAAAATTTTTGTGAGGGGTAAGGCTGTGGAGTTTGGGCTCAAGGCCATCGAAAGTTTGTATATATTGGGTGAGGTAGAGAGCTGCATTTATTTTGACCTGCTGAGCTCCCAATACGATCCAGCCGCAATAGCAAGTGAGATTACCCGCTCTGATTCAGGCTGGAGAGGGAACTTAGCCAACATTCCTCGAGCACTCCTCACGGAGTCGAGCAATTCTTGGCATGTGTTCGTCTCCAGTTTTGTGATGCCATCTGGGCATCTCAGCGAGGTAACCCGGTCACGGGCGCTACTCCTTTGTGCACTACAAAGGGAGGGAGATATTCTCATCTCCAGCATTATAAAGGAGCAGCTCTGGAACGACTTGACCGGGTTATGTGCTGCTATTGCTTTTGAGTCGCTGATTTCAGGAATTTGCGAGGCCCAAGGAGTGAAACTCCTCCCTACTGATGTTGCGATTCCACCTCGCGCTCCTCTAGAATTGACGAACTTGAGCGCTCGCACCCAAGAGGGGGCGCGAGCTAAGAAGAGGAGGGGAGAAGAAGGTGAAGCTTCAACATCAGCTGGCCGGACGTTGATCGACAGGATGTTGACGCGCATGTACGCGCATCAGCGAGATTGGGCATCTCCTTAGCGCGTGACATGCGTTACCTAAAGGGAGAAGTGGCTCGGCAACGCGACTTCCAAACGGAATTCCACGAAGCTCTCGGAACAATGTTCCAAGAGTGGAGTTTGCGTGGAGGACCGGATGGGTCAAGGTTGCCGCGCCCTCCTGCAGGAGAGCCATTTCCGGACGATGACTGGCCGGCAGATTATTCGTATCGCTACGAGGGGGAGGAAGATGAGCCGGATATTTAATAAGGTTGTGCTGTTTTTTGCTTTATGTTTTCAATTTTTCTGTTTTGTAATTTTTATTTTTATTAAATAAAATATATTTCGTATATAACGCGCCCTCAATTATGCAAAAAAATTGAACTTGAAGAATAATTTTCTGAATGGGATCAAATTCTGGATTCAATGTCAAAAATTTATGGTGTAGATTTAAGATGTAAGCATGTTTGAGATAAAGATGAAACTTAAGTTATACACCCCCTTCTTCAGTTCATGAGTCTACTACGCTTGGTTTCCAAGACTTAAAATGAAATGTACTTAAGTTTAAGTGTGGGGTGAAAAATCTGAGAACAAAAACCAAGGTGGCAAGCGGTGAGTGAGAATTGAGGTGCTAGGCTCCTGTAGGACTTAATGATCACAAGAAACTAAATTAAGGGATGAAGAAAAATAGCTCTCTTTAAAAGGAATTTGAAAAGAAAAATAAATTTATAAAGGGATGATGAAAAATATCTCTCCCAAGCTAAACAAAGTGAATATTTAGGATGAAGAAAAATATCTCTTAAAATATTAAAATGTTCTTTGTGAATCATAAGAAGGGGCACACATGGCACAACACTCAAAGACTCACCAATTGCATCATTAAGGTTAGAATTTCAGGATCACCTCCCATATTAAAATATTAGGCATGACATTTTGATTTGAAACCAAATGAAGTGTAGAAATATGAACTTGATTGAAGGGGTAGTAGAAATTTGAAGACATGAAGTAATTTTGACTAGAGCATGCTTGACAACTAAATTCATTATACATTAGCTTAGCACATTGAATACTCAGACAAAAAGAAACAAATATTAGAAAATCATATTTTTTAGCTTACTCGAGGACGAGCAAGAATTTAAGTGCCGGGGTGTGATATAGCCGGAATTTATAGCAAAAATGTAGTGCTTAAATATTTATATCACCATGTATATCCCTATACTTTGAGTAGAAAATGATGCTTTTTCAGGTAATTGAAGAAAACAGATTGCGTGGGCCGAATTATCAAATTCTGGGACAACCGCCGCAGCACGCCATGGCGGCCAATTAAAAACTCCTAACCTGGAAGCAGAACTGCAAACCTGGAGAAAGACCACTGCAGCGCGCGACATCGTCATTTCTCGAGGAATTATTAAAACTTTATAAATGAGTAATTGAACAGTAATACGAAAGTTAGTACGCTACAGCGCGCCACAACGCCATTTCTCGAGGAATTATTAAAACTTTATAAACGGGTAATTGAACAGTAATACGAAACTTTCTTCGCTACAGCGCATCGCAGCGGGTAAATTTTATTTTATAAAACTATAGATGAACTAATTTAATAGTGAATCCGAAAGTTTATCTGCTATAGCACGCTGCAGCGAGTAAATTTTCATTTTATAAAGCTATAGAGGAACTAATTGAACTGTGAATCCGAAAGTTTATCCGCTGTAGCGCGCCACAGCGGACGCTGCAGCGATCGAACGAAAAAGATACTAACTTACATGCAGGAACATCGTTTGGAGCACTGCTGCTACAGTGCGCTGCAGCGTAACAGGATTTGGAACGCGGTTGTAGCAGCGCCGCAGCGAAACTGTGTTTGGAACGCTGCTGCCACAGCGCGCCGCAGCGGACGGTCCAAAAATTTCAGAAGAGCAATTAAGGTAGCATATGGAATGTAACAACCCAGGTTGTTGCTTAGGCCACTTAGGACTAATTCAAGTTCTAATTATGGTCCCAGTACACTAATTAAGTCACTTGGAACTCATCACTAAGACTTAGACTCATTCAGGAATCAATTGGATCAAATCTGGATTTCTGGGAAAAATCATGAAACTCTGGAAATTGACCTAATTATTTTGACCTCAAATCAAAAATCAGATTTCGCCATTGCGTTCACCACCCCCAAATTAGCAAGAGTGATGTTTTGGGGGCAATCGGAAGTCGTCGAAATTTCGACGAATATTTTAATATTATTTAAATACTCGAAAATGAGAAAATTAAATACTCGTCAGAATCAAAATCCGACTTCGCCGTTGCGTTCCTCACCATTCTATTAGCTAAGGGTGAATATTTGGTGATTTTTGAGAATCAATTAACAAAAAAAAAATTAGGAAAACTTAATTATTTAAATAAATTCTTATATATATATATATAAATATATATATATATATATAAATATATATATATATATATATATATAATTCCTTCATTCTCATTCCCTTCAAAATTGCATGCCCTAATTTTCATTCGGCCGATTCCTACCCTAGCCGTGCGCCGAACGCAAGCTCCCCTCCTCGCTCGACACCTCTCCTCTCCCTCGCTCGACACCTCACATCTCCTCTCCCTCGTGCTGCGACACGCGTATCCCTCATTCCCTCGCA
Source organism: Gastrodia elata (assembly GCA_016760335.1). Taxonomy (NCBI): domain Eukaryota; kingdom Viridiplantae; phylum Streptophyta; class Magnoliopsida; order Asparagales; family Orchidaceae; genus Gastrodia; species Gastrodia elata. Next base: position 21,703,429 of record CM028684.1, read on the forward strand.
ACCTTTGCCTTCCTATCCATTAAAGCCGAAGACTCTATACCTCGCGCCGGCTTCCTCGCTCAAAATGACCCTTCTCGGCCGCGCCCCTCATCCTCGCCTTCTCCTCCATTCGGCGCCGTTAAGGTACCCACTTCACCCAAATCTTTCACTCAAAGGTTATGTATAACGAAGTATCTTTAGCATTTTTTTTTTATTTCCTTCAAATTTTTTTTTTTACTGCTTGCATTGATATAATCGTTGCTTTAATTTAATTTCAGCAAATGAGTTTATCTCTTAAGACTCGATCGAAACTTAAACAACAAAAGAAAATGTAAAGGTTGTTAAAGCAAATTTCTTTCATCCTTATTTTTGTCCTAATCTTAATTGCGAAATATGTTAATCTTAATTGCAAAATATGTTCAGACTTTCTTTTTGGAAACAGCAATTGGAATTGGTTCGATTTAATCCCTTTTTTACATCTTGTTGCTAAATTTTTGTACTAATTGGAATATCAAATAAAAACAAAGCATCGAAGTCTTATACTTTGCTTTCATTCTTAAGCTTAGGTTAATACAAATGATATTAATTTCTCAACTTTAAGTATGCAATGGAATAAATTCTTGAACTCTAGTTGTCACTGCAGATTTAAGGTTTGCCTCATTGGTTTTATATAATTGATATTATATTGTAATAGATTCACACTATGAGGTATGATTTATGTTTAATGCTGTCATATTTAAATTCCCTTATTTGGTGATTTATGGTATAGGACTCATTGGTGTACATGAGGTAAGACTTATTCATGTTATTTTGATAAACTCATCAATCTTAAGTAAATAGCCGTTATAATGACAAAGAGAATGCACTTCGTCATGATCGTTTAATTGCTGATTTTCTTACAAATATCTAGCCCAACCAAATCATTGTAGGCTGTAATTTAAATCTAAATGGTCGCATGCCATTTAAATATTTCAAAATTTGCTTGACATTCTGTCGTCTTCCATGGTTGATGTAAACATGGCTTGACATATCTTATTATTGTATGTTATGTCTAGTTTGGTGCATTAGTGGCACTATAGTGATCCAGCAATACTTCAATAATGTGTAGGATCATTGAATGGAATGGTTGCATTGAGTCATTTTGTTGTTGAGGTAGTCATGGATGTCGGAGCTGGGTTTGGCTTCAGCATGTTTCCCAGTAGATCTTCAATAGTATTATTGTTTTAGAAATATTGAGTTGTAAATTCACATAATCTTAATATTCAGGAAGGTGTTGATACTCTCCAAATCTTCTATAGCAAACGTGATGTACAGAAATTAAAATTGTTGTTTTCTGTAGAATTGAGTATTTATTACTTGTGGCTCAGGCATCATTTATGTAGACTAGTAAGAGCACGATATCCGTATCCTTGTATTTATCTTCTAGTACCATTTTGGTGAGCTGCTTTTGTTTAACTTATCATATCTCGTATTGTGGTGGGGAATCATGCTGTCGATAGGGATAAAGTAAGCGAGCTTGGGGAATTTCTCATATGCGTCCAAGATGTTCTAAAGTAGTATATCTATTTCTTTCAATTGCTAGTATTTATGAACCAACTTCTGATCAAGGAGAAACTAATTAATGTTGTCCTTTGTGATTTTCGAGCCAAATGCAGTTATCCTTTATATGTTAAGACACAATATTATGCTTTGTAAGGTTAATACAAATTAACTATGGTCGTGTATGAATGATGAATCCACATTGCTATAACTTACATGCTGAACTAGATATAGCCATTCCTTGCATATCAAATAATGTTTTGCTGTCCTAAACAAATGCCGAATTAAATTTAGTTATCGCTTACATATTAAATCATATAATACTATCATTTTTATTGTTAAAGTAAATGTTGTTGTTTCATAGAATGTTAAATCAATGATCCTTAAGGCTAGGATAATTTCAAATAGACCTTAATATAAATTGTAAATATGCAATATAAATATTAAGGAAGTTATTAAAGTTAATTCATATTATTCTTCTTGATTTAATGTTATATATTGATTTTATATCATGAAGTCTAAATTCTCAGTTTAATTAGATTGTCACTAAAATCTTAGTCAAGTTATCCCATGAGTTTAAAAATTCAAATTGCATATGTTATTTCATAAGCTGAATTCATGAATATTAACAAAGTTATCAAAGTAAACAAACATGTTTAAGAATGAATTTAATCGAGGACTCATTCTTAACTATTTAAGAGTACTTACACTCAGAAAAAAAATTTCCATACAATAAATATATGTTATATCTATTATCTAAACAAATATAGTTATACATAAACATTCTCGTAATGCCATAATTACAATTTGGACGGCCTACGAGTAGGCAACCATTGTAATTATGCGTTATACCTTCTTGCTGTTTTACCGTATCAAAAACTGAAGTAATTCAAATTAAATTTGCTCATGTTAACTGTAACAGAAGTGGTATCAGAAATTATAAGTCTTAATCAGCAACACCAAATAGATAATGAGAGTTGCGAGTTGAATAAGTAATAATATTATTATGAAATTAGTATCAAAGTTGGTGTATTCAATTACAGTATTTCTTCTTTTGCAAGATATTCAAGTTTAAGCTTCATCTCATATCATGCCTTTTTAAACTCCTCTAATCCTCTCTATTTCATTCTCAACCTTCCTAATAATATTAGTTAGGATTTGTATTTGAGTGTTAATTTTAGTAATTAAGATCTATCATTCTTATGATTAAGAGTAGATCTTAGGTTAGAGTTTATCTATTGAGTAAATTGGATTACTCAATAGGTGAAGTCTTGACCTTACTAGTTTATAGATTTTCTTAGTTTATTAAATGATTATTTGATTTTTAAATCTTAGAACTAAGAATAGAGATCTATCATAATGAGTTGATTATTCATTAGGATTTGTCTTAACCTAATCTGAGAGATTTTGGTTATAAATCTTAGACCCTTAGATATACTTTTGGATTAAGTGATTAAACCCCATCATTTGGAGTTTAATTCTCAATCTTAATTTGATTAATCAAGATGGGTTGGGATTATGATAAAACATCAAATTAGGTTATTTGATTTGTTTAATTGAATACTATAGTCGACATTGATTCAGTAAGATTAGAATATGATCAGTTCTAATTTCTTTTAAACTTATAAGGCCGTGATCTAAGTTACATTTAGACTAAGGATTGATGATTCTGAATCTTATATAACTTAGAGTAGATAGAATGAATAAATTAGATAACAATGAATATCACCTATGTCTTAGTAGAGTCTCTTGCTCACTTTGATATTTGATACTTTGCTTACCTTGTATTTGTGCTTTATACCTTGGACATATGTTATATACATAGGATATTTGATAAGTATCTTGTGTCAGTTTTGAACCTGCATAAATATCATTTTCATTTCATTGGTGCTTTGTGACCTAATTAGTCTGCCTCTTTGGAATTGGTTCGGCCTAGCAATGAAAACACTAGTTTGTTGGTGAAGCCACCTAGTGTTTCACTTATTAGTTTGTCAGAATGGTATAGTAGTGTTGGTGCGACCTAGTAGCGAAAACACTAGTTTGTTGGTGAAGCCACCTAGTGTTTCACTTACTAGTCTGTCGGAAAGAAATAACGGATTTGGTTCAACCTAGTAGAATGAAAACTAGTTTGTTGGTGAAGCCACCTAGTGTTTCATTTACTAGTTATTGAATAAAGAGATTATATTGGATTTGTTGTGATTTGAAGAGTCATTTGTTTTGATATGACAGTACTAATTTTAGGTATACCTCTACTTGTGTTCTTTTGCCTTAGCCCATCAGGCTAAGTGAGTTTGATGTTTTCTTTCTGTTTGATTGGCTTGAGTAGCTAATGTAGCTTCGGTTACTGTCTTTAGTTCGTTTTTTTGCATTTCAATACTTTTTTATTTACCGTCTTATTGCAATTTTAATTCCTTGATTATTATAGGATGCTAGTCCTACTTATTATAGGATGCTAGTTGTGATTATTATAGGATGATAGATCTACTTATTATAGGATGCTAGTCCTATTTATTATAGGATGCTAGTTGTGATTATTATAATAACATCCTAAAATAAATAGGACTAGCACCCTACAATCATCACAACTAGCATCGTTTAATAATCACAGCTAGCATCCTATAATAATCACAATTAGCATTCTATAATAATCACAATTAGCATCCTATAATAATCACAACTAGCATCCTATAATAAATAGGACTAACATCCTATAATAATCATAACTAGCATCATATAATAATCACAACTAGCATCCTATAATAAGTAGGACTAGCATCCTATAATAATCAAGGAATAGAAAATGCAATAAGACGATAAATAAAAAAGTATTGAAATGCAGAAAAACGAACTAAAGACAGTAACCGAAGCTACATTAGCTACTCAAGCCAATCAAACAGAAAGAAAACATCAAACTCACTTAGCCTGATGGGCTAAGGCAAAAGAACACAAGTAGAGGTATACCTAAAATTAGTACTGCCATATCAAAACAAATGACTCTTCAAATCACAACAAATCCAATATAATCTCTTTATTCAATAACTAGTAAATGAAACACTAGGTGGCTTCACCAACAAACTAGTTTTCATTCTACTAGGTTGAACCAAATCCGTTATTTCTTTCCGACAGACTAGTAAGTGAAACACTAGGTGGCTTCACCAACAAACTAGTGTTTTCGCTACTAGGTCGCACCAACACTACTATACCATTCTGACAAACTAATAAGTGAAACACTAGGTGGCTTCACCAACAAACTAGTGTTTTCATTGCTAGGCCGAACCAATTCCAAAGAGGCAGACTAATTAGGTCACAAAGCACCAATGAAATGAAAATGATATTTATGCAGGTTCAAAACTGACACAAGATACTTATCAAATATCCTATGTATATAACATATGTCCAAGGTATAAAGCACAAATACAAGGTAAGCAAAGTATCAAATATCAAAGTGAGCAAGAGACTCTACTAAGACATAGGTGATATTCATTGTTATCTAATTTATTCATTCTATCTACTCTAAGTTATATAAGATTCAGAATCATCAATCCTTAGTCTAAATGTAACTTAGATCACGGCCTTATAAGTTTAAAAGAAATTAGAACTGATCATATTCTAATCTTACTGAATCAATGTCGACTATAGTATTCAATTAAACAAATCAAATAACCTAATTTGATGTTTTATCATAATCCCAACCCATCTTGATTAATCAAATTAAGATTGAGAATTAAACTCCAAATGATGGGGTTTAATCACTTAATCCAAAAGTATATCTAAGGGTCTAAGATTTATAACCAAAATCTCTCAGATTAGGTTAAGACAAATCCTAATGAATAATCAACTCATTATGATAGATCTCTATTCTTAGTTCTAAGATTTAAAAATCAAATAATCATTTAATAAACTAAGAAAATCTATAAACTAGTAAGGTCAAGACTTCACCTATTGAGTAATCCAATTTACTCAATAGATAAACTCTAACCTAAGATCTACTCTTAATCATAAGAATGATAGATCTTAATTACTAAAATTAACACTCAAATACAAATCCTAACTAATATTATTAGGAAGGTTGAGAATGAAATAGAGAGGATTAGAGGAGTTTAAAAAGGCATGATATGAGATGAAGCTTAAACTTGAATATCTTGCAAAAGAAGAAATACTGTAATTGAATACACCAACTTTGATACTAATTTCATAATAATATTATTACTTATTCAACTCGCAACTCTCATTATCTATTTGGTGTTGCTGATTAAGACTTATAATTTCTGATACCACTTCTGTTACAGTTAACATGAGCAAATTTAATTTGAATTACTTCAGTTTTTGATACGGTAAAACAGCAAGAAGGTATAACGCATAATTACAATGGTTGCCTACTCGTAGGCCGTCCAAATTGTAATTATGGCATTACGAGAATGTTTATGTATAACTATATTTGTTTAGATAATAGATATAACATATATTTATTGTATGGAAATTTTTTTTCTGAGTGTAAGTACTCTTAAATAGTTAAGAATGAGTCCTCGATTAAATTCATTCTTAAACATGTTTGTTTACTTTGATAACTTTGTTAATATTCATGAATTCAGCTTATGAAATAACATATGCAATTTGAATTTTTAAACTCATGGGATAACTTGACTAAGATTTTAGTGACAATCTAATTAAACTGAGAATTTAGACTTCATGATATAAAATCAATATATAACATTAAATCAAGAAGAATAATATGAATTAACTTTAATAACTTCCTTAATATTTATATTGCATATTTACAATTTATATTAAGGTCTATTTGAAATTATCCTAGCCTTAAGGATCATTGATTTAACATTCTATGAAACAACAACATTTACTTTAACAATAAAAATGATAGTATTATATGATTTAATATGTAAGCGATAACTAAATTTAATTCGGCATTTGTTTAGGACAGCAAAACATTATTTGATATGCAAGGAATGGCTATATCTAGTTCAGCATGTAAGTTATAGCAATGTGGATTCAGCATTCATACACGACCATAGTTAATTTGTATTAACCTTACAAAGCATAACATTGTGTGTCTTAACATATAAAGGATAACTGCATTTGGCTCGAAAATCACAAAGGACAACATTAATTAGTTTCTCCTTGATCAGAAGTTGGTTCATAAATACTAGCAATGGAAAGAAATAGATATACTACTTTAGAACATCTTGGATGCATATGAGAAATTCCCCAAGCTCGCTTACTTTATCCCTATCGACAGCATGATTCCCCACCACAATACGAGACATGATAAGTTAAACAAAAGCAGCTCACCAAAATGGTACTAGAAGATAAATACAAGGATACGGATATCGTGCTCTTACTAGTCTACATAAATGATGCCTGAGCCACAAGTAATAAATACTCAATTCTACAGAAAACAATAATTTTAATTTCTGTTCATCACGTTTGCTATAGAGGATTTGGAGAGTATCAACACCTTCATGAATATTAAGATTATGTGAATTTACAACTCAATGTTTCTAAAACAATAATACTATTGAAGATCTACTGGGAAACATGCTGAAGCCAAACCCAGCTCCGACATCCATGACTACCTCAACAACAAAATGACTCAACGCAACCATTCCATTCAATGATCCTACACAATATTAAAGTATTGCTGGATCACTATAGTGCCACTAATGCACCAAACTAGACATAACATACAATAATAAGATATGTCAAGTCATGTTTACATCAACCATGGAAGACGACAGAATGTCAAGCAAATTTTGAAATATTTAAATGGCATGCGACCATTTAGATTTAAATTACAGCCTACAATGATTTGGTTGGGTTAGATATTTGTAAGAAAATCAGCAATTAAACGATCATGACGAAGTGCATTCTCTTTGTCATTATAACGGCTATTTACTTAAGATTGATGAGTTTATCAAAATAACATGAATAAGTCTTACCTCATGTACACCAATGAGTCCTATACCATAAATCACCAAATAAGGGAATTTAAATATGACAGCATTAAACATAAATCATACCTCATAGTGTGAATCTATTACAATATAATATCAATTATATAAAACCAATGAGGCAAACCTTAAATCTGCAGTGACGACTAGAGTTTAAGAATTTATTCCATTGCATACTTAAAGTTGAGAAATTAATATCATTTGTATTAGCATAAGCTTAAGAATGAAAGCAAAGTATAAGACTTCGATGCTTTGTTTTTATTTGATATTCCAATTAGTACTAAAATTTAGCAACAAGATGTAAAAAAGGGATTAAATCGAACCAATTTCAATTGCTGTTTCCAAAAAGAAAGTCTGAACATATTTCGTAATTAAGATTATTAAGATTAGGACGAACATAAGGATGAAATAAATTTGCTTTAACAAGCTTTACATTTTCTTTTGTTGTTTAAGTTTCGATCGAGTCTTAAGAGATAAACTCATTTGCTGAAATTAAATTAAAGCAACGATTAAATCAATGCAAGCAGTAAAAAAAAAATTCGAAGGAAATAAAAAAAAATGCTAAAGATACTTCGTTATACATAACCTTTGAGTGAAAGATTAGGGTGAAGTGGGTACCTTATCGACGCCGAATGGAGGAGAAGGCGAGGATGAGGGGCGCGGCTGAGAGGGGTCCTTTCGAGCGAGGAAGCCGGCGCGAGGTATAGAGTCTTCGGCTTTACTGGATAGGAAGGCGGAGGTTGCGAGGGAATGAGGGAATACGCGTGTCGCAGCACGAGGGAGAGGATAGGAGAGGTGTTGAGCGAGGAGGGGAGCTTGCGTTCGGCGCACGGCTAGGGTAGGAATCGGCCGAATGATAAGAAATACAGATAACATAATAAAAAGCGACTCTTCCTAAAGATGCTTATGATCAATGTAATTTATGCTAATTTACATAACTTACAATTCATGAATTGTAAGTTATGTAAATTAGCATGAATTACATTGATCATAAGCATCTTTAGGATGAGTCTCTTTTTATTATGTTATCTGTATTTCTTATCATTTCTTTTACTATCCAACCTTGTTATAACATAGTTTGGAAGAGTGTGTTTACTTCCATTATTGTTTAAGCTATAGACTCATTGTTTATAGCTTCCCTTTTTATTTTTCATGCTTTGTCGCACCTAATGGTCATTGCTTAGTTGTTAAATTAATGGTGATACCTATAGACTCATTGTTTGTTCATTTGTTCAAGGTTGATTCATTATATTTTTATGTTACTTGTCAACTTTATATTGGAAAAATGTACTTGTCTTTCATGGGATATGGCATTCAATAAAATTATAAATCCATATCAACAAGCCATTCAAGAAAAAATTAGATCAAATGTCTATCAAAAGTGGGTGGATCTATTTTTTCCTTTCAGAAATAGTTCTTGGTCTTTGTAGGTTAGCTGTGGTATTGAGTAAGGTTGAGCTATATTATATAATTGTTCCTCCATGTGGTGAGGAAAATGCTCTCAAGAAATTCATTGAGCATAAGCATTGTCTTCTGAAAGGCCATTTCATTTCACTATGGAGACGAGTGTGAACATTTTTAACTCTTGGTAATCATTATAAGTTCAGTTTTGCGCTTAACGGTGGTGATAAAGTTTTGATTGGTTATTGTGGGATAGAATGGGGTGAGATAGAATGGGGTGGTATTTACTTGAAGGGATGATCTTCATGCCTTAGTAGATCTTGTTCTTTGGTTTGCTTTGGTTCCAGCGATCTGTGTGAAGTTTCTTTAACTTTCAATTCTAGTGCTTAAATTTTAGTTTGAATATTATGATTTGTTTATTAATGCACTAGAGTGAGATTTTCTATTTTCTTTAATTCAATTTTGAAGAGATAATAACTTCTATAAGCCCTAAAGTTTGACTTTGATATAGATTCCAATATGTCGATATGGTTTCTTTTCTGTTTTGTTTTATTTTTTTGGGCAAGGTTTTATATAGGCTCTTGGGTATATGGAGGTTTAAATCGCCATTCTAAGTAAATAATCAAATGCAAAGTTGTAATGCTTGATCTAGTGCTTAAATGTACGCTTAGATTGTTGTAGGATATATAGCAGATTCCAAAATTACTAGATCGAAAATATTGTTATGATGCATTGAATGATTTTATTATGAAATGGGATGAAGTATGCCAATTGTTTGTTTGTATTAAATTACTTGAGTTCTTAGTAAAATAAAATAAAGCTATGGGTGTTTGATAATTTATAAAATAAAAAATATAAAATAATGCAATGCAGGAATTTAAGACCATATGTGTTTTCCTTTAAAGTTTTTCTCGGATAGGGTCTAGGATAAATGGTAATTAAGTACGATGAATGCAATTGCAGAAGCAAGATGAATACACTAATACTTCGAGGACTACTCATAGTTGCGTAATAATAAATATGTAACCAATATTGTGCACAATAGTGAGATTGTGTTCAACAAGATATATATATATGTTAAGAACTTAAGATTCCTTACCCTATAGTTGTAGAGAAAAATAAAACCTGTGAATAACTTGAGACAATCGATGGCAAAATGAAGATATGTTAACGTTAGACCTCCACGAATAATCCTTGTTGCAAGGATTTTTTTAGAAGCCATTCTCTAAAGGTTATACTAATATTTAAGAATGTTTTTTGTTAAAGCACACAACATCCTATAGTTTCTTTGTTCTTTTGAAGCTGGTTTTGGAATTTATGTTTTCGTATCTCTAAAGTTTCTTTGTTCTTTTTTCATTTATTTAATTTATGTTTACTGCATCCACTCTATATACTTTAAGTTCCATTCTAGCAATTGCACACAAATCCTCTCTTCTCTACAAGCGTAATGTAATTTGTTTTGTATATGATCTTGTATATGACCTGCATTATCAATTGTTATTTCATACTATTACCAGAGTAATTTTTATGCTATATTGCTTTTTTCAAAAGTACTTGACATCATTGAAACATCTTTAATTTTTCTGTGAAATCTGATTTACCAAGCTTTAGGCCTAATCATATTTCAAATGCCTCTTTATGGAGATACGAAGCATTATCAGATTTAAATTATTCGATTACTTGACGCAGGTGCAGGGAATTACTGACCTAGGCTTATCACCTAGAAAAATAAGAAAATTTGCTATTCTCGGTGGAGGCCTGATGGGGTCTGGCATTGCAACTTCCCTGATAATGAACAACTATCCAGTTATCCTTAAAGAAGTTAATGAGAACTTCCTTAAGGCTGGGCTTGACAGGATCAATGGTAAAATATGACTGGAGCAGACACTGCTGCAGTTATCTAGGTTTTTAGTATTTTTTATTTAATGATTCTTATAATTTTACTCCAGCAAATCTGCAAAATCAAGTGAAGAAAGGGAAAATGACCGAAGAAAAATTGGAGAAGGTCCTTTCACTTCTCAAAGGGGTTCTTGAATATGAGAGTTTTAGAGATGTGGACGTTGTCATTGAGGCAATAAGTCATACTCTAGTTCGTTCTTCTTAACTTTCCGCATTGGTAATGTTTCTCATTACGTAGAATTTTTCTACTGCAGGCAGTTATAGAGAATGTATCTCTGAAGCAGCAGATATTTGCTGATCTAGAGAAATACTGCTCTCCACATTGCATTCTTGCTAGTAATACTTCAACAATAGACTTGAATTTGATAGGAGAGAAGACACGCTCTCAGGATCGTATTGTCGGCGCTCATTTTTTTAGGTCATTGATGCATGCATGCTGCTTTTGAATTGCTTTTCTTTATAAGTGCCTTATTGATGTATGCCTCAAATTTGATTTGAAACTAGTGCGTGCTACGCAAAAGGAGTTTGGGGTGGAGGCTTCCAAAACTATATTATATTAGAGGGCATATATAAATTTTTATGTATTTTGCCCCTTTAATCAGCCTCTACATTTAACCGCTTGAAGGCTTATTCTGTGCTCTTAATCCTAGTTCAGTTGTTTTCTATTTTTCTCACGTGACTTTTTCTTGTCAAGTGCATTCCACGTAAATTTTGCGTTCAATATTGTGCTTGGTTCTCTCTATGGTGCGTTTTCTTTGTTGATTGCTTGCTGTTAACAGTTTCATATTGACAATATGAAATATCTCCAGTCCCGCCCATGTGATGCCACTTTTGGAAATAGTTCGCACCAACAAGACTTCGCCGCAGGTCATTGTGGACTTACTGGATATGGGAAAGAAGATTCGCAAAACACCTATAGTTGTTGGAAACACTACCGGGTTCTCAGTTAACCGAACTTTCTTCCCTTACATGCAGTCGGCTCTACTGCTTGTTGATAGAGGTGTAGACTTCTACAAAATAGATAGGGCCTTAGCCAAGTTTGGAATGCCTATGGGTCCTTTCAGGTAATACAGCATTTTACTTCATGAAAAAAAAATCAAACATAATTGTTTCTGCCTTATTTTAACCGAGGGTAGTTTTTGTGTTATTTTCACAGATTGGTTGATCTAGTGGGCTTAGGGGTTGCAGTGGCTACTGGCATTCAATATCTCCAAAGTTTTCCTGAAAGGTGCTACAAATCAATGCTGATGCCGCTCATGCTCGAGGACAAGCGATCGGGTAAATTTAGATCCATAAGAAAAGTAATCTTCTTAAAATTTGTTCCTTTTTAAGAAGCTTGAAATACAAGTCATTCAAAACTTGTGATCATCATTCTATACTTCTAATTATATAACTTTGTTAGTAAATTCATATTCTGTACTTAGTATTTTTCAATAAAACTTTGGTTCTGTAAGCTTCACAAATTTTAAATAAGAAAAAAATAATAAGCATCTCTTGGTTATTATACTTTGGTATTGCTACAAAAATTTAGTCTTTCATCAAAATTTATCATATTAATAGCATATTTAAGAATATTCAGTTTTTGACATAATATTTGTCTTTTACTCTGAATTTTAAAACAGACATTTTATACACGTGTGACATTTTTGTTTAATATACATACACAATATTTTACTAATAGAGCTTTATCAGGTGAAGTTGCTCTGAAGGGGTTCTACAAATATGACAAGAGGCGTAAACCTGCTGTCGACCCTGAAATAAATATTTACATTGAAAAATCAAGGAGCTTGGCTGGCGTCACACCCGATCCTGAGGTAAGTTTTTTGAGCTCCTTTGGTTTAAGAGCTTTAAAATCATTATGTAACGGATTTACTTAATTTTTTGCTTACATTCTGGCGCTGTTTTTTTTCATGTGGTTTATTTATTTAATGCAGTTATTGAAGCTTTCAGATAAAGATATTGTAGAAATGGTGTTTTTCCCTGTTGTGAATGAAGCTTGTAGAGTTCTTGACGATGGTATAGTTCTCAAGGCTTCAGATCTTGATATCGGTTCTATCATGGGCATGGGATTCCCGCCATATAGGTTTGTGACTTTCGTCATTTATTAGTTTCTTCCACATCATATTGATATCTCATTTTTCTGGTTTGTATAGTAAAAGCTTGATTTATGGAAAATACTGATTTACATGCAGTTGATATTTTGCTGCTTGAAATTAGCTAAACACCTTGTAACTTGCAGAGTTCAGACTTGCTAAAATAAATCTTTTAGGTTCAAAACATACATAAATAAACTAGCCTAGTAACGAACTTTTAAGAATATTAAAAATTAGGTATTTTTTGATATTCCTGTTTCAAATGATGCTCATTTTTACAGGGGTGGTATCATTTTCTGGGCTGACTCTCTCGGAGCAAGTTACATCTGCAAGAGGTTGGAGGAGTGGACAAAAAGATATGGTGACTTCTTCAAGCCGTGCTCCTATCTGACCCATCGCTCTGCCAATGGCAGTTCACTGGTAAGAGACTTCATGTTTCTTATATGCCACACTATTTACAAAACATATTTATATAAATTTCAAATAGCATCTCTTCAAATATACACACACACAATACACACACATACACCCGTGTATGTGTGAATAATATATAATATCCGCGTGATAGAAATGACTAATTCATTAATGGAAAACCTGATTTTTGCTCTCTGAAGAGGAAATTCAAGCCTTACCTCAAGTGTTCGAGCTCTCCCTCATCCGGAAATTTACATTTGGTCACTCCCATTTTGATTATGCAGACTTGCTGTATTTGACATTTTATCTGCGTGGAATGCTCCATACCGAGACCGCTCAAGCGGTCTCGAAATTGTAGCCCCACTTGTGAATCCTCGATTAAGATGGTCTTGGTCTATTTCCCCAATCACGTGAGCTTTATAAGGCAAATATATGACCAGTGAGATTTGAACCTTTTGACTCATCATGAGTTTAAACTCAAGGGCTCAACTACTGAGTCATCACACCATTCACATGTGATATACTCTTGCAACAAAAGATATATAAGCTCTTTGCCATACATTTTTGGAAAATCACTTCGGGTTGGATGTTACTGATCAAAATCTCTTGGTCCTTGGGTGACTCCCGGCGAACCTGAACAACTCTTCTAACCTTCTCTCAGATTTAGGCTTTTCATCTTTAGATTAAAATGCAGGCTTTTAAAACCTTCTTAAATTTTGTTCCAATTCAAATGACTGGGTATGGTGTGAATAGCTGCTTCAAACTTCTTCCGGCTATAACAGTTGAATTTTTTTTTTTTGCTTAAAAACTCATATTTATATGAGAAAATCAATCCCACACCAATGAATTACTATGGTTCTCATCTGATTGCGCGCTTTTTTGTACTTTGCAGAGCCGATCTGCAGAACCGGCAAAGGCCCGACTCTGAATAAATAAGAGGTTGCATCTCGTTTGGTGAGATATGTGAGAAGTTGTGGCTTTCTAAATTTCCAATAACATTGATAGCTTATATGAACCTCAAACCTATTTATGCAATCAAGTGGTTAGTGTCTTCCCATCCTTTATTTATCTCTAAAGAGTTGCATTCGTAAAGTTAAATTTTTTTATAATCTATGAGTGGGGTATTTATTAATGCAGCACCCAAAACTTTATTATTCAAGTAAATCAATTTCTAATTTTTTCTAAGGGAAAAGCTACTCTTCCCAACATATAGTTCAAAAATGTGTTGGGAAATAGTGCTTCAGCTTCTTCGAATTTAAAATTTAGGGATTCATTTGATACAATAAAAATTCTAAGGATCATTTTATTATGTCTATGGTGATATAAAAGTGTAGCAAAGTTCATTTGGTAGTTTATAAATTAAGAGTGAGATTTAGTACTGCTAATATAAGGTATAATCTTGCAAAATATGATAAGTCAACTTAGTGATTACTCATGAGACCATTTTGCTTAAATATATTTTCCCTTAAATGTTTTTGAATAGAAATAGAAAATTGAGTCTTAAAAAATCATTTTATATATGTAATAATTTTTTTGACATAAATTCATTTAATGAATAGCTATATCATTCTAGATTATGGTACGAATAAAGCTTAATTACCCAAAGAATAGTTAAAAGTAGAAACATGTGATGAAATCATCATTTTAGAGGATAAGGTATGATCATTTTAAAATACACTTTTGCTATTTATTAATCTAATAATGTTCAAGAAAAGTATTTGAGAATTGTGCTCTTTTCAATTTAAGAATGATGAAGTCGATAATCTTTCCTTGATGGAAATCTAAGTGGAAAGCATCAACTTAATAAATTCATTATTGAACATGTGAAGAGTTATTCTCTTTGAAAGTACAAGCTAATGAAGAGAGAAGATCATCACAAATTTTGATAAATAGTTAAAATAATCTTATTTTGAATAGCTGGTGAAAAGGTTTAGTCTTGAGATAATGAAGCATCAACAACCCTTTTTTTTTTTAATGGATCAAGAAAGACATTGATATAAGAATTGTTCATGAGAGCCATGCTAATTTTCTACTGTAAAAAGATTCTTGAAAATATGTTAGCTTTTGGGTTAGTGAGGTTATATTTGAGTAGAGGAAGCATCAATATACTTTGACCATGAATTATAGTGATTAGAAAAGAATGGTAGTGCTTATTTATATATTAAATCTCATAACTTGGGAAACAAGTCTATCAAGTCCAATAAACCTACTTGATATTCTTCAACTAAACATTTACATATACATCATGTTAGGGTTTGACCATTCCTTTTAGTCCTCCTCATCAAGGACATACAAGGTCGTTGTAGTAAAAACACCGAGTGGATCCTCGGCTTCATCACATTTAGGAGCAAAACTAACATAGCAACAAAAATAGGGCAAAATAAAGTAAACCACAAACACAGTTTTTAAATGAAAAGCTCAATACTGAAGAAAAATTACGAAGCCACGGTACGAAGAATCTATAGTACCTCGATGAATTAGCAACTAATTAAACACATGGCGTAATTTTGCCATAGAATCCTATTGGATTTCTTAAGTAAGACGATATAAATGAAAATAACATTATTTTTATTACTAATCATTGCATCCATACAAATCATATTTCAAAGCCTCAGCATTATAAAATTCATATTGGCTTAAAATTTTAACTAAAACAAAATTAATGTTTGGAATATAAAAGTCTTTCATCACTATATATATATATTTTTAATTCTCTTAATATTGACTGTTAAGCTCCTATTTTTCCAACTGCTCCTATCTTGACATGTGAGAAGTGCTAATGTATTTGATTCCAATTAGATTTTTGTGAGTACTTAGATATCACATATACATTAAGATTTATGTGAGATAAAGCAAAATACAAGTGAAATTTCATATGGAGTAAATTGCAAGTGTAATGGAAGATAAACTTTATTTGGCTTGCAAATGAACAAAGCTTGTTGTAAAAATGAGCACAACTTTAGCATTTATATGGCATGTTATGGTATTATTTTAGGCATTGGGATTATTATGGGGGGAGGCATTAACAAGCTAGCAACCTTGCCAACTAAATGAGGGAGGAACTTGTCACCAAAACATAATATCATGTTGTAATTATAGAAATCAAAACTTATTTTACGTGTAACTGAAATATTATTATGTTCAAACAAACATAGAACATGAGAAAACAAAACATCTACTTGACTGACTAACTATGTGTCCTGTAAATCGACTAAGTATGGCAAAGTATCCATATATCCACCCAAGTAATTTTGTGATATGCACGTACATTATTTGTTATAAAATTAGACAAAATGGCCTCTTAAAATTCAATTAGTTTTTCTATCGACTGACATCTCCAAGTTGAATTAAGTATTGTTATTTGGAATTTACATGCTTATATAGTCATTATTAGATGGATAGGTTTTTAATGGAAGTGTAGAATTTGTAGGCTACTAAGCCTTTATGGTGATTTTTTTATTTAGGCATTTCTAATATTAATCTTATCTTGTTAACTTTTATGACTGTATATGCACCACTTATTAAATGAAATTTTATGATGATTTAATCTAGTTTGAAACTTTAAATTATTTTATTAAATAGTTGGGGTTGGTTATATGGAGTTTTAGGCCTTTACCCCAAGCATTGATCTTAAGGGTCCTAATTGTATCTAACTATCATTTTAATCTCAATTTAGGGTTTAAGGGCTTGAGAATTTTTATTAGTTGGAGTGATATATTTCCTTAACTAAAATAGCATCTGCCAAAGCAATATCAAGTGTTAGTTTATTTAGGACTCAAATATTAAATTAAATCAAGGGTTAATTGAAGTTGATGTGAAATTAAAACTTTCATATTTCCACTTTTAATGATCAATCTATGTTTACTTAGTTTAGAGTATTGAGTTTGCAAGTTAATGACTAAGTTTTTTTAATCTTTTATGGGGTTTCACAAGCTCAAATTTTAGCCCTACTTCTTATTTTTATTTGCTTATGATTATAAAATTATTATTTATATTATTTAAAATAAAGAATATATTTATATCATATAGAGCATCTAAAAGTATTAATTTTTAGCATCTTATATAAGCTAAAAAATCAATACAATAATTTTTGAAGGAAAATATCATCATTTTAATTAAGGGTTATGCCAACTATTATAGCAAGTAACTTGTAATGTTCAAACAAGCTAAAATAATTTTATAGTAAAGATATGAAATAATATAAAATGAAAACTTATCATAAATTACTATGTGATATAAATATAATATTTTGGGTCGATGACCACTAAGTTTCACTAGGAGACCCAAATATTAGCATCAAAATTGTTCTAAGAAGGTATGCAATTACTAGTATATGTTCAGTTTTGTTCTACCTTCAAAGACTTTCATTATATATATTTATTATAAGTACTTATGGAAAGTAAAAATGCAATTAAACTTAACATAATATTAGGGTGCATGCAAAATGATTGTATACATTCAAAGGAAGTAAGCTCAAATAATGTTAAAAATAATACAATTAGAATAATTTTATGTATCTGATTCATTCATTTACTCTACAAAATTTTTCTTATAAGAATATGTTAAAATTTAATTCCTATATATTAATCTATTAAGGTTTTGCATCAATATTATAAAGTTTGGGTGAAAAAAACTCTAAAATTAGTCAGGTTGTGTGATTAAGATTTTTGGTGAATTATAAATACTTAAATGGATGTCTAAATTATATTTTCAGCTACTGATATCTAAATGAAAGTTGTTCCTAATTAATTGGAGATTAAGCATGTTAAATTTTAGCTATTGGTTCAAAATATTTTAGAAGTTATGAATATGCAAATTTGGGAAAATATTGATTATTTTTGAGATTTTTTAAAAAAATAGTCACATTATTTTCTAAATTTTGAACATAAATATGAATGCCTTTATGACAAAAATAGGTTATGTGTTCAATAGTAAAGTCATAGAGTAATCATGTTAAACCTCGGCTAAATCTAACAGTTAGATTAAAAATTATGGCAACACAATTATAGCATAAAGATCTCTAAAATCTGCAAAAAAATTATTTTTTAAATTTCAATTAGTGTTTATTGAAATTTGAGTGCTTAAAAGATGACCTTAGAATCTAAATGGATCTATAAGGTCTTTTGTGAAATTGTTCACAAAATCTATGAGTAGATATGCAAAGCTAAAGTACTTAGATCTAAGTTGTTGAAAAGTTATAGCAAATTCAAAAATTTCTAAAAAAAAATTCTAAATAAAAGCAACAAATTTGTCTAAGCTTTGGAGTGATATTAGAACACCTTAGATGCATAATTAAAGCATGGTATGTTCTAATTATTAGATAACAATACTAATGAAATTATGTATGAAAAATTATGACAACTAATTTTGAGCAAAATAAAAACTATGATAACACAATGGGTAAAAAATTATAATATATTTGAATAAATCTAAATTTTTTTTTCTTGGAATTCTATGAATCTACCCATAAAATTATACAACATAAAATATCATTATGGATGTGCTTAGAACCTATTAATATTGAAATCATAATTTATTCGGTCGCTATATATATTCAAAATGAAAGATATTTAGTAAATGAGAGAAATAATGAGAGAAACAGAGAAGATATAATCTTGAAGCAAAAGAATTTTGATGAAGCTTGAGAGATAGTGCAACATAGATCTCATTCTTTAGGTGATTTAGAGCTTCTATTATTTTCTCTCTTGTCGTGGGATTTACTTATGGGTGAAGATCCCTGGGGTTTGGAGAGGTGGAGAAGAGGAAGGGAAAGAGGGTTTGACTAATGCTCTCAAATGAAGGTAAGAAAGTTATTGAGGCATAATTGTAGGTTTCTAATTAAGGTTAGAGGGTCTATGAATATCTATAAGGCATTAACAAAGATCCAATTAATGTGAAATTTGGATAACTCAAAATAATTTGACTTGTTTCATCTTTTAATTAATACAAACTTTTGTGGAATATCAACGAGTGCACTTAATTGTGATTTAAATGCAAAAATCCTAAAATTATAGTATAAGCTGACCTAATTTGGCTAAAAACTAAATTTTTGTATTTCTCAAAATTAATAAAAAATATACTACCAAAGTTCAAATTGAAAATGATAAAATGTACGTCTTAGTGAGAGGAATCCATAGACATCAAAATTTTCCAATTTGGCCAGGTGGTTGAGACGAATTTAACTTCGAAAGCCGGCCAAAATCGGATTCGTCGTCGCCGTTAACGGCTCTACACCCGTCACTTTCACCGTTGACGATGTTAGATTGCTGGCACGATCTGCGCCGTCTGTTTCAGTAGTAAACGGTAGGATCCGTTGGTTCCGTTGCTTATGATAGATGGTGTTAGACACCGTTTAACGGCGTCTGCCGTCACTGTTAACAGTCAATTTTTTTTTTTATTTATAATTTTCTTCAAATTAATTCAAAAAATTATGAAAAATTCTCAACTAGCTAATTTGGACGTTCTAAATCTAAAGATGTCAAAAATTTTCAATTCTAATACTAGAATATTTGTATATAATTATTTTGATTTAAAACTATCATAAAATAAGTGGGGGAAATTTACTCATGAAAATATTCCAATAATTTCTCAAAATTCTCTAAAATTATTATTAATAATTTGATATTTTCTCTTACAAATTAACTAATAGATTACTCAAATTAACTAAGATAATAAATAATAATTTAATTAATTTAAAATCTTGTGATTTTACATCGATATCATATCGTGGTGGTCACATAATACTAAAGATGAAACTGTTACTTGAAATCTTGTGTGTTTTAATTGCTCGTTTTTAATCTACATATTAACTCTCCTACTTTAATATTTTTTTTATTCACATTTTAAAAATTTTTTATTATGCTAATTTTCTTCAATATATACTACATACATGATTTGATTATTTAATTTTATTAATGCAAATTACAATTTTCACTCAAATGATTATAAATTATATTAGATTTTGCAAATAGTCAAAAGAAAAAATTATAGAACACAAAAAAATAATATAAAAAATTGAAATTTAAATAAATATTCTAATATAATTTGATTTTCAAATAATTTCAAAAAATTCATAAATATATAATTTTTTCATCATACAAAAAATAAATAAATAAAATGCAAGCATTACTAATATCTAAAATAAAATAATAGAAAATATATATATATATATATATATATATATATATATTGATATTGGATCCTTTTTGTTTATAATATTGATTATATGATAGAGAAATTTGTGAGAGTTACTTAATTTGAAAAGTTTTTGTATATAGTATCACTCATATTCTCAAATCATATTCTTAACAAAATTACTTTAATTTTCTTAATAAATATACAAATAATAATTTATCATATTAATTTTTATGCTATATTTGAATATTAATGTTATTTCTATAAGTTGAAAAAATTGTATGAATTATGTAAATAAAAGTAGTTTAGTGCCACATGTTAAATTTCTCAATAAAGATATTCAAATGAAGCGGACTAGTTTACAGATCCAGTTCTGGAGGTATATCTGAACACATAACTATAAAGACATCCAACTCACAAGCACGGCGGCGCTTTGAAACCCTAAATCAACGAAAACGAGTACCAGAGAGATACAGAGAGAGGCGGAGAAGATGAGTAGAACAGGGAGCGGTGCTGGCGCGAAAGGTGGGAAGAAGAAAGGCTCGACCTTTATTATCGATTGCGCGAAGCCGGTGGAGGACAAGATCATGGACATCGCATCCCTTGAGAAGTTTCTCCTTGAGCGGATCAAGGTAGCTTCCCTTGGTGGCAAGGCCGGCAATATTGGCGATATTGTCTCCGTCACCCGCGAAAAATCCAAGATAACCGTCACATCCGAAGGCCCCTTCTCTAAGCGGTATGTTTTTCCGCATCACTTTTATGTTTAACTAGAAATCTATTACTGTTATCTGAATTTGAATCTAGTGTTTTCAGTTTTTAATTGAAAGCATGGTTGTTTTTTTATTGATTTTTTGTTGTTGTGTCATTTCTATCTAAATGCCTCTTATAAAAATTTGATATATCATGAATGTAAAAGCAGATAGTAGTTTATAAATGGATGAGCTTAATTAGGTTTCGGGTAAAGTAGGGCTTCTTTAATTTGACTAAACTTATTGTCGAAATTTAAATTATACTGAATCCTAGAGAGTGAAGTTCTTACTGCTAACTATGCTGTATTTAAAAATATTTCTCCACTATCTTTTTTGCTATAAATTAGAAGATTTACGTTTTTAGCACCGTCCACCATGTTAGATATGTTTGAATGCTGAAGTTTAGAATGCATTCAAATGCATATGTTTCTGTTATATTGGCTCAAAACTGCAAATTATTTTTACTTTGAAAGAGCTGGTTTTGTCGAACAATGGTTATTGTTCTGG
The DNA here is from genome assembly GCA_016760335.1 of Gastrodia elata. Classification (NCBI taxonomy): domain Eukaryota; kingdom Viridiplantae; phylum Streptophyta; class Magnoliopsida; order Asparagales; family Orchidaceae; genus Gastrodia; species Gastrodia elata. Next base: position 21,725,110 of record CM028684.1, read on the forward strand.
AGTCTATGGAGGCGTTTTGTGAATGTATTGTAGCTGATTATGGGATTAACCGCAGTGCTCTCTTGGAGGTTGTTGAAAGTGCTAGGAAGCAGACCTCATTTTGTTTCATTTTCCCTTTGCTTTAAAAGTTGCTTCCAAGGTTACTTTGAATAAACCTTGCTACTTGAGCTTGAATTTTTGCTTGAAACTTAAATAGGCTCAACATCACTTGAATTTTTTATTGAATTCAAAATTTAATTGAAATAAAGAGTTGACTTTCGAGTTAAAAATTAAAGCTGAGTTTATTTCAAGTTGGCTTCAATTTAAAATTTGGCTTGCTTGAATAATGATTCAAACTAACTTGAAAGTTATGGCAAACTTATTTTTATATGAGATGTGTTTGAAAAATTGGTTTATGCTGCTCAATATGCATATGGATCACCAAGGTTCAGTTTTTTCTCTATATTTATTTTTTGAATCTGCTCATATTTTTTTTATAATACAAACTTTTCCTTATTTATAGCAGTACTTTGTTAATGTGTGATATGTTTTGATGCTGTCTATCATATCTTAAGTATCTTGAGGATTGATTTCTACTGGTTTTTGAAAACCTTTTTGGATATATTTTGTTATATAGGCTATGAAGTACAAACATCATAATGAAAAAGAATACATCTTTATATGGATGTAACTAGACATCTAAACTATTTAGGGGGGACTTAACATACATGACATTTTCTTTGTAAAACATAATATTAAATATGAATTTTAATTGCCTAATATTATTTTTATTATAAACAGTATAGAGTAATATACATTTTATTATATACTTGACATTCAAAATTTAACAATAATAAAAGATAATATTATTAAATATTAAAAAAAGAATTTTTGATAACTAGCTCATTAATAATTAGTATTCTTGATTCAATAAAATACTGAAGATGAAATAATTATTGTTCAGAAAAAAAATGTTTAGTTGTTGTAGTCTTGAAGGCAATTTTTGGCAGATTGTGCGCACGTTGGCAGTTTTGTCAGACATGTAAGAGGCATATTTAAGTGTGTGCTTTCTAGCCTAGAGGCAAAAAAATCATCAGACAATCATCATTATCCGTTCATTGATACTTTCAATGGCTTCTCACTCTTCATTGATCGTACTGCTACTTGATCTGTGTAATTTATAAATTTACACTAATTATGTTACTCTTTGTTGTATCCCTTTTTTCAAATCCTTTTTACATCATTTTGTTTATCACAGTGTATATTGTCAGGTTTACATTGATGCTGGCTATTTCAACTGAACATTTTTGAATGTAAACGTAAAGAATTGTTAAATTTGATCATAAACATTGTATGCAAATAAATATTCAAAAGATTAGGTAATTGAGAAAATTTTGAAAAGATTTGTAGAAAAAAAAATTGCTCCATTTGACTTAATGATTACAAATATTTAAAGGAAGTATGCTGTTATAATTGAGAAGTGATGTTTTCAGAACCAACTGGACATTTGTCTGATGAAGCTATAATTTTATTGTCCAACCACCAATTGTACCTGTTTGTGACCTAGTCAAATATATTATCTGCTCTATGGGCATTGTGATAAAATAAGAAATTTCTGCACACATGATACATTTAACTTTATAATTTATAAATCCATTATCTAAGTTTTTAAGTATTTTAAACATTACATCAAAAATTGTACGAAGTACTTTGATTTGAGCATCATTTTATAAAATTTAGATGTTATTTTATTATTTAAATTAAAATTTTTTATTTGTAAATTATAAAAATTAGATGTTAGCAACTTTTATATAAGTTGAATTATATGATATAAATTGTTTTAATTTAATTATAAAAACAAAAGTTCCTAAAAGTAGTTTTATATATTTTTCATTGTTTTTTGGTTGCTTCTTATTGAACGTAACATAATAACTTATATATTTTTATTCACTCCAACTAACAAATTTGAAAACTTAAACCAAATTATTGGATGTTGCTTGTTCGATTTAGTTTTATGTAGATTTGGTTGTGGCCAGCTTGAGCATTATATTTTATGAAATTTAGATGTTATTTTTATTATTTAAATTTTGATTTTTTATTTGTTAATTATAAAAATTAGATGTAAGCAATTTTTCAAAGAGTAGAATTATATGATTTAAATTATTTTAATTTTTCATTTTTATTCTTCATTGTTTTTTAGTCGCTTCTTGTTGAACATAACTAGATCGCACTTGTTTGAATTAGTTTTATGTCGATTTGGTTGTGGCCAGTTTTGATTCATTGGGTTTTCTAATTTGCACCATTTCTATTTTTGCAACATGGAATCAGGCTAAACATGAGAAGATCAAGGCATCAGTTTTTGATTGAATCAGTGGGCTATCCGGTTTTGAAAACATTGCAAAGGAACAAAATAATGATAAATTCAATTTTTTATTCTGCTCAAAAATTTTATTTTACAAATTTACCTAATTTGAGCAGTACCTTGATCATGTGTGGTGTGTTTAGATGCAGTTTATCATATCTTAAGTATCTTGAGATTGATTTCTAATGGTTTTTTGAGAACCTTCTTGCACATATTTTGCTATATAGGCTATAAAGCACAAACATTATAATGAAAAAGAATACATCACTATATGGATGTAACTATACATCTAAACTATAGAGAGGACTCAACCTATGGCATTTCCTTTGTAAAAGATAATATGAAATATAAAATTTAATTCCCTAGTATTTTTATTTCTTATCTTAAGTGCTACAATTGATTGAATAAATTTCTTGTTAAAGTATAAAATTACGATGAGAAAAGAAAGTTGAAAGCGCCGACCACAACCAAATATATTTAGCTTTCATTTCTTTTTTCTGTGTAATTTCATACTTTAACAAGAAATATATTCAATCAATTGTATCATTTTAAGATAAAAAATCAATAGTGTCAAAATCCTAAACTCCCCAAATCTCGAAAGGTTAATTCATGAAACAATTTTTTGAAAGATTTGAATTAAGTTAATATTTAAATTGTTTGGATGATAAAAATTAAATATCTAAAAGCCAATAGTATCTGCGTTTAATGGGAATTTTTAATGAAACTTCACTGCTTGCCAACTTAAATACTTGTTTACTTTTTACTTTTGCTGACCTTATGTTGTAATATTAATAAATTCATGACTGCTTATGTTTTCTTAGAGTTTATTTAACTGTAGCTTTGTAATTTCGATTTCCTTTATTAGATTAAATAAATTGGATGCTACTTTAATTTAAATTATACTTTGTTAGAATTTAAATTTTTCATTTTATTTTGGTACATGTGGTGCATTAATTTTATATTGCAAGTCATGTTAGTTTCATTAGCTTCTATTGGCTTTTATCAGTCAACTAATTTTAAACTTTTTTATATAGTAAAAATAAAATTTAGGAAGTTAATGGCTGATTAAGAGTTTTTGTGGTTATACTGACTTTATGCTGCAATTTCATTTAACTTTTAAGAGTCTATGCTGTGATGTATTGCCTACAATTTCGATATTAAGATTTTAATGTCCTTAAATAAATTGAACGTTGTGATATTTGTAAAACTTGCTGAACTAAAATGAAATGGATCATTTAGAAATTGTTTGAATTGTGAAAGCTTCCCTTGTAAGTGATGTCATTTCATGTTAGGGAAAAAGCTTTCAAAGGCCACTACATAAATACCAATGTGCGATGCTAAATCAACAAGGGTTCTTGTTTTATGGATGGTCAAAGTTAAAGAACTTAGCTTAAAACTTAAATAAAAATTTAAAGGATAATATAGTGAATTCTTAAAGAATGAGATTGCATTATAGTTTTAAAGAATGTAATTGATGAGTGACTAAATATTGTATTTGTTTATGCCCATTAGATAGAATTAAATGGGAGAGAGATATTTTGGCATGATTTGGAAAATATCTCAAGTTAAATTATTTTTTATTGGTGGAGAGTTAAATGGGTCACAGTTGAAAAAGTAGTAGAAGAATATAAATTTATGATTGCCAATTTATTATTCAAAAGAGATGATTCTATCACTTATAAATATGATTTTTTTTGTTACTCAAATTGAATTTGTTCTTAAAAAAAGAGTTGGAATATATTGAAAAGATTTTAATGCTATTTAGGATAGTTTGTCATCTCAACGTTGATCATTGGTTTAAATTTGAAACCTAAGGCGTTGGAAAAAATACTAAATTTATATTTCATTGAATTTACGCTTGAAATATTAGAATTGAAATGCAAATATTTTTAAGAGAATAATCTAATAGTTTGGATTGTGGGGGGGTATTGAAGCTCAATGGATGGAGCTTACCTACCCTCTAAATATGAATGAACATCATTTTCTGATAAGCATTTTGGAACTTGCCAAAGTTTGTAGGAACTTGAATGCTGGATGGTTGAGCTAAATTTTGATCTTTTCCTGTCTTGAAGGTTGTGTAGCAAAATAAAAAAACACTAATGACTTTTTATTCTTCATAGATTAGGTATGTTGCACTATGCCATAAAAGGATCTTGGGTGTTGGGAGAAGTTGATCATATTTGACAAATGATTGCTAGTTATATTTGTAAAGTGGTTAAAAACATTCTTGGAGAATCTAAAGGGAGATAGTGTTTGTTCAGTGAGTTTATAAAAACGAATAAAAAAACTCCCACTATAAAACTATAGTTTTGTTTAACATAATAAGCTTATGTTTGAAGACTAGATAATGAAATGTTAAGATTTAATATTCTTAAAACTGAAGTTTGATTTTTTGGACAGTGGGAGTCTTGAGAAGAAGATTTGTTATAAAGAATTGTTAAGTGTGGGAGTCTTGAGAATTAGAAGTCATAAATTAGTTGTCATGAGTTTGACGAAGTTGCTTGGGATGTTGAGAGTTTGGTTTTGCAGGTTTGTATGCAAGAAATTAAAATATTACTGAGAGTATTTTGCTAAGAGGAAAAAAAATTTAAACTGTAATTTTAGTTAATATTAAAGATTGGTTGATGAATTATTTCAATTACACAATTGCCAACTTTATAATTTTGCATATAAAGTATCCAGATTTTAGCATTTGTCAAAGGAAAAAGCTGCCCAAAAAATTACTAGGTTAATAACATTTTTCTTTTTGTTTCTTATACGTGGGCACAAGCAAATATTGGATTGCATTGTTACCTTTATTACACAAGTGATTTTACCCGAGTTTAGTGGCTTACCAAAAATGCGTGATCACTGCGATGCTTTTAGAGGGCTGAACAGCCTGAAAATGCATGTAATTGTGGCATTCCTTCTGTCTAATATTACTTGAATGAAATCTCATCCCATTTTTTATTTAAAAATTACTTAGTATGTGTTGAAGTTTACTAAAAATGGAATATTTGGGTTATGTGTTGAAGTTTACTAAAAATGGAATATTTGGGTTATATATATTTATATATACGATTGTTTGAGTAAATTATTTAATTTTATCAATTTTCTGATCATAGTTATCTCAAGTACCTCACAAAGAAGTATCTGAAGAAGCATAATGTGCGCGACTGGCTGCGTGTGATTGCCTCCAACAAGGATCGGAATGTTTACGAGCTGAGGTACTTCAATATTGCAGAGAATGAGGGCGAAGAGGAAGAGTGATGCTATCTCTCTTTCTTGATTTTGAATTGTTATAAAAACCTGGTATTTGCTGTTCTCTTAAATCTCTCCTCAGTTATTTTAAGACTGAATTTTATAAGATTTTAATCATTAGTTGAGCTGTGACCGAGCTGCTTGAATTTGTTTTAACTTGTTTATGGTTTGTAGCCAAGCTTATTCTTATTATTTTGGTTTTCATTTGGTTATTAGATAAACTTATTTTTTATATATATATATATATATATATATTCTAATGTTCATATCTTTTGTTATTATCAGTGGTGTTATGTTGGAGTTCTCTTCTTCATTGGGGTTTAGGTAAGGCTGGGCAATCTTCTTGCCTTTGTTGTAATTAGGATAATTTTTCTCAGGGCATTCTATGAAAGAAAGAAGCTCTTTTGGACTATAAGTCTAGCACAATTCCTTGATGCATGTTTTTGACTAGATGTATTTGGGCTTATAGTTGCTATCTAAAATGAAAAAAAATGGCAGGCTTAAGTCTCAATTCAACTAAGAGACACATGACCGTTAAATTCTCTATACCAAAAAAGTTTTGATGAATTTCTAGGATAGTTGTGTCGAATCTGTTGATGATACCAAAGGCAATCGAGTTAGCCAAGTGTGAAGAAGAAGCTTGAACAATACTTGTCGATTTGCAAGTATCGAGAAGTAAGGGATCTATAGCGATCAAAGTTATCATAGGAGAGTTTTTTAAAGAACAATTCAGTATATTTAGGAAATATTATGCATGCTTTGTTAGGTATGTGTAGATCTTTTGGTTCCATCATGCTAACCAAGCAGTTTCTCAATCACCCAAAAGCCAAGTTAATTGTCTTATGATTGGTCTTTAGCAGTATAACAAAACTCTAAAGACTGATTATGTTATAGAAATCCATTACCTAAATTGGCTCCCCAATGCTTTCATATAAGTGATAAATAATGTCTTTTTGAAAAATTTGTATGTATCCTTGGAAAATTGAAGTCTATGTGGATGACATACTCACAAGAAGAGATTTTGCTAAGCTACATTTGGGAAGTTTCTTATGATACATTACAGGAGTGTGATCAAAAGATCAATGTTGAAGAGTGTTTGGCTATCAGATGTGTGATATTTCAATCAATTAAATACATTTATTTAGTTTTTTATATTATTATTAGTAGCATTATAGTTTCAAAAAATAAAAATTATCATTGTCTTATTTTGCCTGATGCGTTCAAAAAATAAAAATTATCATTATAGTTTCAAAGACTGATTTTATGAAATAAATGCAATATAAATAAAATTGAATTGAAATCCAGCATCCTAATATATTTGCAAATAAAATCAAAAAGCTAAAAACACAAAAATACTAAAAATACTGTAAATGCTAAAAATAATGAAAAACATTGAAAATATTGAACTAAATTGAAAGTAACTGAAACTAGCTAAAAATATTTTTATTTGACATGTGTTTAAATTGGTCTTGTCATAACAGAAAATTGGCTCAATTAGCCACCAAATCCAATAATGAAGCATTTAGGATACTAATGCCTAGAGCAACATATCCATCATCTAGGATACTAATGCTTGGGCCTGAGCTTGAATTGAATTGCACTGTATCTCAATATCAAATTATAGATGCAGGCTAACTAGGGCACATTCCATTGACTGTTATCTTATTTACTGACTTATCTAATTCACTTATGTTCATGACTTTAGTAATTTCAAATCTAACATAACATATTCATCAATATATCCTATGTTTCACTTGATATACCAAAATAATAAATGCTCAAAACAAGGAAGCAAAACGTACAAAATAAGATATAAATTGCACTACACAAATATTTGTGATATCACTTATTTTCTAATTTAATCGTTATAACTAATCTGAGCTTATACAAACTCAGGATCTCCAACATTCTACTATCTAGTATAAACTCGGAGCTACGGTTCTATAATGTTTAAAGCAATTAGAATTAATCAAGCTATAGTGTCATTCAATCAATGACACCTATATAAGTTAAATAATAAATTAAACGTCTTAATTAATGATTTTAATTAACCTAACTCTCACGAACTATATGTTAAGGCTATCTTATTAAATATATTCAAGTTTAATAAGATGGATTTCTAATCTTAAACTAAAATTTAAATACAAAATAATCATAATAATGAATGAAATTTAGAAACTAATAAAACCAATGCTCCATCCCATTGAGTAACCCATTTACTCAATAAATGAATTCTAACATAAGTCTATTACTACAACTTAAGGAAGATTCTTAAAGGCTTAAGAAAGAAGCTACTTAAAGAAAATTACTTAAGGAAAAGACTTAAGAAAGGGGGGTTTAATTATTATGCATTTGTAGTAATTAATCTTTATTATAACTTATTTACTGATTTTGAGAACTTAGGGATGACATAATCTAGACTTAATTCCACATTATGAAACTTAATAATTTACTTATGAGATTTTTAGAATGAAAACAAGGGTTTTGCTTAGAATTCAACTTAATGAGTCCAAATGGTCTAAGCTCGATTCTTAATCACTTAATTTAGTGATTTTACTGAGTATAACAGGTTTCTAAGACTTAAAAACACTTAAATCTAATTTTGGGCAAAATAATCAAAATACCCCTACTTAAGGGTAAAAGATGTAATATTTAAAATTAAGGCTCCAAATTGAATTTTATTAATATCAAATAATTTCTTACTATATAATATGAAGATAAACACTAAGAACCCCCAATTTGGCCAAGGTTTATGGCTAATGAGCTTAAATTAGGGTTTACACTCATTAAAGGTTGATTATAAATTCTGCTTAGGAAAATCTAAAATTTTTACTATAGTTATGTTATTCACTGCCTGATGATTCCAAAGAATCTAAAATTACTAATTTTTGAGGTAATTTGACTAAGTTATGATTAAAACAAATTTTGAGTCTAAAAGGGTAATTAAAGAGATTTAGGATTATGTCCAAATTGTAACTTTTTCATTTGGTATCCAAATTAAGTAAAGTCAATAGGTATGGTTTTCATAAAGCACACTGATCACAATGAAAATGAGCTCACTCAATTTGAACCCCATTTGATTAACTTAAGCCCAATTAGGGTTTAGGGTAATTAGTAGTTGATTAATAAAATAAATTATAGAATTGCAAAATTAACTTCACCACTATATTCTACATTATAATAGGAGCTAACAGCAACTTGAAATTATAAATTTGGATGATTAATGAAGCTAATCTTCACTAATCTAATTTTAAAAGAATTAGGGTTAATTAGACAAACCTAATTAGACAATCTAATTACCAAAACTAAAATATTATTGCAGTTTACTATTATTCATCTTCTCTTGATCAAAATGATACATTGGATTACATAATTTTGGAGCTTAATTGGCTAATTATGGCCTAATGAAGTTTTTAGGCTTAATGGGGTAATTAAGAGAGGTCCTGTAACAACCCAAGTTGTTACCTTAGTCAATTAGGACTAATCTTAGTTTTAAAACTAATCATAAATGCTAATTAGGTCAATTGGAGTCAACCTCAAAGACCTAGTCCAAATCAAGAGTTAGATGGATCGAATCCTAATTCCTGGAAAATCCAGAAACCCTAAAATTTGACTATCTAAAATGACCTCAGATCGAAAAAAGCACCTCCCCATTGTGCTCATTACCCCCAAATTAGCTAGGGGTGATGCTTTTGTGTCAATCGGGATTCGTCGAAAATTCGACGAATATTTTAATAATATTTAAATACCTAAAAAATTGGGAAATTAAAATACTCGTCAGATCGAAAATCCGATCTCACCGTTGTGTTCCTCACCCCTTAATTAGCTAGGGGTGAATATTTGAGAATTTTTGGGAATTGATTATTTGGGTATGATTAATTAATAGTTTAATAAATTAATTAATTAAAATCCTTATTAATTAATTAATATTATTAAATTTAATCGTGCCATTAGTTAGGGGCCGTCGTTCCCTGTTCTACCATCGCATCCAACGCCAATTCCTAGCCGTTCGATCGATTGATCGAACGCCTATCCTTTCGCCTTCCTCGGTGAAGTCGCTGCGTGTCGAGCAGTGACACGCGGCGGCCGCCGCCGATCCAGCCATTCGCGACCCTCCATTCCCTCGCGATCTCCGTCCACGGCACCTACAAGGTGCCTGCCTGCCCTTAGGGCGCAGAGATCTCGCAGTAGGAGCTAACAGCAACTTGAAATTATAAATTTGGATGATTAATGAAGCTAATCTTCACTAATCTAATTTTAAGGGAATTAGGGTTAATTAGACAATCTAATTACCAAAACTAAAATATTATTGCAGTTTACTGTTATTCATCTTCTCTTGATCAAAATGATACATTGGATTGCATAATTTTGGAGCTTAATTGGCTAAATTATGGCCTAATGAAGTTTTTAGGCTTAATGGGATAATTAAGAGAGGTATTGTAACAACCCAAGTTATTACCTTAGTCAATTAAGACTAATCTTAGTCTTAAAACTAATCATAAATGCTAATTAGGTCAATTGGAGTCAACCTCAAAGATCTAGTCCAAATCAGGAGTTAGATGGATCGAATCCTGATTCCTGAAAAATCCAGAAACCCTAAAATTTGACCTATCTAAAATGACCTCAGATCGAAAAAAGCACCTCCCCATTGCGCTCATTTCCCCCAAATTAGCTATGGGTGATGTTTTTGTGTCAATCGGGATTCGTCGAAATTTCGACGAATATTTTAATAATATTTATATACCTCAAAAATTGGGAAATTAAAATACTCGTCGGATCGAAAATCCGACCTCACCGTTGTGTTCCTCACCCCTCAATTAGCTAGGGTTGAATATTTGAGAATTTTTGGGAATTGATTATTTAGGTATGATTAATTAATAGTTTAATAAATTAATTAATTAAAATGCTTATTAATTAATTAATATAATTAAATTTAATCGCGCCATTAGTTAGGGGCCATCGTTCCCTGTTCTGCCATCGCATCTAACGCCAATTCCTAGCTGTTCGATCGATTGATCGAACGACTATCCTTTCGCCTTCCTCGGTGAAGTCACTGCGTGTCGAGCAGTGACATGCGGCGGCCGCCGCCGATCCAGGCATCCGCGACCCTCCATTCCCTCGCGATCTCCGTCCACGACACCTACAAGGTGCCTGCCTGCCCTTAGGGCGCAGAGATCTCGCAGTTGGAGCGTCAAAAAGCTGAGTTATTACCTTAGTCAATTAAGACTAATCTTAGTCTTAAAACTAATCATAAATGCTAATTAGGTCAATTGGAGTCAACCTCAAAGATCTAGTCCAAATCAGGAGTTAGATGGATCGAATCCTGATTCCTGAAAAATCCAGATACCCTAAAATTTGACCTATCTAAAATGACCTCAGATCGAAAAAAGCACCTCCCCATTGCGCTCATTTCCCCCAAATTAGCTATGGGTGATGTTTTTGTGTCAATCGGGATTCGTCGAAATTTCGACGAATATTTTAATAATATTTATATACCTCAAAAATTGGGAAATTAAAATACTCGTCGGATCGAAAATCCGACCTCACCGTTGTGTTCCTCACCCCTCAATTAGCTAGGGTTGAATATTTGAGAATTTTTGGGAATTGATTATTTAGGTATGATTAATTAATAGTTTAATAAATTAATTAATTAAAATGCTTATTAATTAATTAATATAATTAAATTTAATCGCGCCATTAGTTAGGGGCCATCGTTCCCTGTTCTGCCATCGCATCTAACGCCAATTCCTAGCTGTTCGATCGATTGATCGAACGACTATCCTTTCGCCTTCCTCGGTGAAGTCACTGCGTGTCGAGCAGTGACATGCGGCGGCCGCCGCCGATCCAGGCATCCGCGACCCTCCATTCCCTCGCGATCTCCGTCCACGACACCTACAAGGTGCCTGCCTGCCCTTAGGGCGCAGAGATCTCGCAGTTGGAGCGTCAAAAAGCCGATAAGCCCCCCCCCCCCCCCCCCCCCCCCCACCCTTGCAAACCCTAATCCTGTTCTGCCGTCAACACAGGTACCCCTCTGCTCCTCTTCTGCCATTAGGTCTTATGCATGCAATAATTGTAAGGGGAGGCTACGGGGATCGATCGATCGATCGATTGAAGCTCGATCCCCGTATCACCCCGTAAAAACCTCGCCTAGGGTTAGATACCAGCACACCTTCCGACCACCTTCGGCAACGTTGCACCCCTCTAAAGGTAGAGCTCGGCGAGCTCTACCCGGCGGTACTCGAACCGGGCCCTGGCATCGTTGTTAGGGATGGCAGCGCTGTGCCTAAGCTCCCCCGCCACGGTGCGAGGAAGGGGGAGAGGCGAAGGGACATGGGGTCGGGTCGGGTCGACCCGGGCCAGACCCAAGCGCCGCGGGTTTGCCTGCGGTGCGGACGCATGTCCCGAGTGGGATCCGCACGACCACGTGGCATCCTTAGGATGCGACGCGTGGCGGTGGGGCCCGCTGTCTATCAGCGATCTGCTGCGTGGGGCCCGCCCGCTATGCGGCGGCCAATCAGAGGGCGCCGTGTATCCCTCTGGGTCCCACCACCGTGATGATTACCCACAGAATTATTAAAATAAGATATATTATATATATATACATATGTATATTTATATATATATACATATATATATACCTATATATATATATATATATACCTATACACACACACACGTATATACATATATATATATATATATATATATATGTATATATATATATATATATATATATATATAGTTATATATATACCTATATAGTTATATATGTATATTTATTAAATAAAAAAAAGGTTCATTTAATTAAATTAATGTTAAGGGATTAATCAGATTGGCTAATTAATCAAGGTTAGCGCTTAACAGGTAGATTAAAATATTAAATTAATAATAATTAATATTTAATAGTAAACAGTAAATATAATTAATATAAAAATATATATATATATATATACAGAATCAAAAACTTTAGAATAACTATATGTATATATATATACCTATATACATATATATACATATAAATAAATACAAAAATTTTAGGCTATATAAATATATGTGCATATATACGTGTATATATATAATGAAATTTTAGGATATAATCAAAATATTTAAAATAATTAAATAATAAATTAGTTATAAATCAATTATTAATTAATTAGACATAATTAATTAATTAAATAATAAATACATAAAAATATTTAATTTTAGGAATATATAGTAAATAATACAAATTGTATTTTTGAACAGTAATTTAATTAATTAAAATTTAAATAAAATTTAAAAGTTTAATAACTTTTTGTAGGATGATCCAAACATAGCCAATATAGGTCTTATTTTACTCAGAAAAACAAAAGAGATCAAATGGCGTAATACAAATATTAATTTCGATGCACGTATAACGAAGTAGCATTTTAAGACCTATTTAAGACCCATAACTTTTGACCAAGTTGACCAAACATAGTCAATATAGGTCTTAAAATACTCAAAAAAATAGTCACATCATTGTGGTAGTATTAATTTTCTTATTTGGATATTAGGATAAAAAGTCAACATTGGACCCCACAATTGACTTAGGGAAAATTGACCAAAATATTCTTAGAATTCAAATGATCATAACTTGGTCAATTCAACTCCAAATTTGAAAATTCAAGATGCTAACTAACTTAGAATTCTAATGTCATCAATAAACTGAAAGAATATTTAGGATCTGAACACTAGAAATTTAGAAAATGACCGAAATACCCCTAACCTCATTTTGGTCATGACGACCATTTGAAGTCTAAATTGGATATACTTACTGTCTATCTTCAAGTTAGACAGTAAGGAATCATTTGAAACTAAAAAACTTCAGTTTGGACCCTCAGATCAAAAGTTGATTTTTAAACCCTTAAATAGAGGCACAATGGTAATTTTGCCCAAAATTTAGGTTAAACACCCTTAATTCTTAATTAACCTTTTAAAACACTAAAACCAACACTTGAACTATATTAGAATCATTTAAGTAAGTAAAATCAATAGCTTGGTTAATATGTAAAATACCTAAAAATCCTTCTAAATCCTTTTCCTTAGGATTATACATATCACATAAGGACCATTCTTGAGATTAGGATTAGATCATAGGTTAGAGTTCGTTCATCTGGTAAATGGGTTACTCAATGGATGAAACCTTAGTTTTATTAGTTTTTAGAATTTTACAACTTATTCTGATTATTTTGTCTTTTAACCTTAGAATTAAGATATGAGATTCATCCAATTAAGTTTGATTTCTTAATAGATTTACCTTAATTAGTAGATCACTATTAGAATAAAACCTAGAACTTAGGTCTTATACTTTTGGATTATGTGATTAAGCCCAATTCTCGTGGTGTTTAATCCATAATCTATAGTTTAAAAGATCTTGATCAGATCTTAAATAAAACATCTAAATTCACAAAATTAGGATGTGTGATTTATTAATTAAATGCATAGTCATCAATTGATTGAATTAGATTAGAACCTGATCAGTTTTAATCCTTTTTAACTTATAAGGATGAGTTTCTAAGTTATACTTGATAGTAGGAAAATAGTGATCCTGAACTTGTGTAACTTGGAATAATTAGAATGGTTAAATTAAAAAACAAATGATATCGCCATATTAGTAGAGTCCCTTGCTTACTTTTGATATTTTTTTGCTACGCATTCCTTGATGGTTGAGTCATTTTTCCTTGGACATGTCATATAAGAAATATTGTTGCATGAAAATGAAAACTTAGAAAATTAGAAAAATATTTGCATTTGGGTTCAGTTTATGGTGGATTATGGTGCACAGTATTATTGAGATGTTGCATAGTATTATCTGCCTCTTCAGTTACACAGTATTATTGAGATATGTTTGCCCTAGCCCAGAAAGGCTATAGGGATGGATATATATATATTTATGGGCCAAATTGGCCAATTCTTCTAATATGACAGTTAGTACACAGATATTCAGATTCCTGTACAGTTTTGATACTTGACTTACTTTTCAGTATTTTTATTCAATCAGCGATTCCTTTATTCAGCTTATATATATCGGGATGTTATAATTTTGCTGTTATTATATGTATCATTGCTGAGTTAAGTTATTTAATTTGCATTTTTTTATCAACAGCATGTTTAGGATGTAGTATTTTCTTTCAGCACTTGTGTAGTTTTTTATATATGCCTACACTGTTTAGCTTATATTTGAGGCATGTCCTAGCCTCCTTTTTGATTAAGTTATAAATGTTGTTTATAGCTTTTCTCTTTCTTATTGTATTGCTAGTCGCTCCTATTTTTGATGTAGTGTTTTAGAAAATGTAAAATGGTGATATTATAAAATAAATAAAATTTATCAGCTTAAAATATACTTAGACAATTGTCTAACACAAGATTTTTCTCTTTTTTTGGCTGGGGCCCTACATTGTGAAACTGACAATGGCAGATCCTCTTCAGTTAGACGATCAGGAGCTAGGTGTGGAGCCTTATCCAGAGGAGGAGCCTTTGGAAGAAGCAGTTGTTTAGGTTTATTTTATGTGAGGATGAGAGCATTTTACTTTCATTACTTAAACTTTAAATTGATGTAATAATGCAAGTACTCTTAACTGTGCATTTGGATTTCTATGCTTATATTCTGAGTTATATTTCCTTCTATTTATACTGTGATACTTGGATGTTTCTCATTTTAAATCGCTTCCACACTCTGTATGAATTTCTTAGATAGTGACTGATTATTTGATTCTATGTTATTCCTTTCCTTATTAGGTGGATTGTGAATTTCATCCTAATCTAATGATAAGTGAGGGATTAGCCAGAGTGACCCACTACCCTTTAGCTTAATCCTGTGGATTAAGGGGTGGGGCATCACAGGTCCTAAAAGTCATTAGCAAAAATACACATCCAATGAAAAATTTGACATTACCAGATTAATCCTCATATTTTTTTGAGCAAAATGAGATATAACATTACTATATTTGGATTTCTGGATTGCAAAATATAAATGTTTAAAGTTCTGTTAATTAATTAGTTAAATTAAACTTGTTTAATTTATATAATTAATCATTAATCATAAGGTTTCAGATTAGGTTAGCGGCTATATCCACCGACAGACTCGACAACAGACACCGCAGCAGGAGACGAGACGATGGGCCCACGCTCGACTTTAGCATCCTGACGAAGTGGGGCCCGTGGTTTTACAAAAATGCAACGACATCCAATGACATGCGGGTCGGTCCCGGGTCGACCTAGCCCAACCCTGGCTTCTTGTCTTCCCCAACACATGCACACGGTAATAGAATTAGAGCATGCAATTTTGACGACTTCATGGAGATGATAGAGTTATACCAACATGGCAACAGACAGAGCACATTGAGGGATAGCCAATGTCGGTTAAATTGCAAATGGAGGTGGCCTGAGGCGATGGTGAAAACAAACCTTAAGTGCTAGAGTTCGGGACCAAGCGAAACGGGTCGAGCGACTGAAGTCTACTATGGATTGATGTAGCACCCCGCCCCATTGTCGTGCATAAATGAGATAGTCATAATCAATTTTGGTGGTGGAGTGGTGCGCCACTCGGGGAGGAATATCCCGTCTCCCCAAATAGCTGAAAACCAGACCCCTCTGAAGGGATGCTGACTCAACCTCAAAGAGGGTTGAGAGCCAATACTTAAGATAAGAATAGTATTCTTATCCTAAGTATTAGACCAATACATACATTGGATATAACACACATGAGGGATCTAATATATGCATAAGATATCAGTATTTTTAGTATACTGATCACATCACAATACTAAGTATAAGTAGTATATAATAGAGTGCAGAATCTTAAAGCAAATATCTAAAAACATTCATCACAGAAGCTGTATGAAAATATTTGTCTCAGAAAAGAAAAGAAAATATATCCAAAATTATTACAAACATTTTTCTAAAATATAGAAATAAAGCTAGGTACTGAACTAAAATAAACTAAGCAAGAAAGTAAAGTTGAAGAAGAGTCCACTAGTGCTCCATGAGCTCCTCACGAATCTCTTGGATATCCTCCTGACCTGGCTCAATATACTACTCAAGATCTAGTAAATTGTTGGATCCCAAAAGTACCCCGTGTTAGATAATAAGTCTAACACATTGAAACTAATATAAGTAGTTCTAATTAATCATTTAATATTTACATAATATAAGTAAATCTATAGTAGTACTGTAAGGGTAATTGAACAAATAAAATTGTATAAAACTGAAGTAAAGTAAAGCAAAACTGAATTATAAACTGAATACTGAAAGTAAACCAAAAAATAGTAATGGATCTGAAACTGAGTAATGATCTATAAAACTATGATGTATGCCATTAAAATTATGCATCTGCATATATCACAATCTTTATGTTACTGATATGCAACTGAAATATCACTGAACTGCTATGAGTAGTACGGTCAATATATACATACATCCAGTTAGGAACTGTGATGCTGATGCATCATGAAATTCCCCAATCAATGTATGCAATATTTTGTAACTCATAAATCATCAGTAGTACTCATGTATTATCACTAATACTCAATATCATGCTTATGATCATGCCCATGCTTCTAATCTATATGAGACAAATAAAAAAAATGCTTAGAAATCTGATAATGAATTCAAGGTCTCTATTATATAGAATCCTGCTAAAAGGATTCTGACTCTAAGGTTCTAATCTCGATAATTGGTTAAAGTTGAGAGTTTACTTAAAAAATTATTAGATGGGAAGACTGTATATACATATTTAGCATATTTATAAGAAATATAGTTCTTAACACTTAGTTTGATTAAGCCACCCTAACGAAGCGATCTTCGATAGGAGGCACCACCCGATGGCGATTTGTATCTCAAGCTAAGTCATTAAGATATCCAACTCACAATCACACTCAGTGTCCTAACGAAATGTGACTCGAATTACTTAGTTTGTTTAAGCCACACCTATTGAAGCGATCTTCGCTAGGAGGCATCACCCGATGGCGATTTGTATTTGAATCAAACTAAAGAATGAGTCCCTATTTATAATACTCTTAGTCTTAGATGATTTACTCTAACATGACTGTATTTGTTTAATCCCTCAGGATAACACCTGGTCATAAGTCCACACTGAAGTGAATTAACCAATCCTGAATATTATTAAAATAATCCAGCACTATGGATATACCATACTACGCCAACTAATAATCTGGGTTCAAATAACTCTATTTAATCAACAAGGATTTATCAAAGTTATTACTCTTTACTCTAAATGGGTGAGTCCTACACAAGGCTCCAAGGGTGTGATCATAGAGATCACTCAATAATGAAACTTACCACAAGAGGGAAGTTCCATTCTAGATGCTTTAGGTAGTTCCTACCATAATGTGTCAAGATCAATCTCTAAGGTTATGAAGGATCATCTAAGATTCCCACCTCAATAAGTTAGAAAAGTTCTTCTTACCTCAATATATCAATAATTAAGGTCTTTAAACATTTCAAGAATGATCCTAAAGCAAGATCCTTGAGACCTAACTTTTCTACCTCTTAAACTGACATTCAGGGTTTATTTATTAGTTTTGGGTTACAGTGATCAGATGAATAAAATCTACTGATCATCCTCTATTCTACGATCATGGGATGAAATCAAAGATATTATTAGAATTAGATCATTTCATAAATCGTTCCAATTGTATTTTCCATCTTATGCAAATAGTCTTATATAAGAGAAAATCAAAGATCCAAAGTTTAGGTTCATATGATTCAATTACACAGATTTAATATTAACCTTAACACTTCTAATTCAATGATTTAAGATCAATACTAAATCAGATACATTATTGGAATAATATCAATTAAATTATCTTTCAATCAAGTTAATTGATTAAGTGATTAAGGTTCAGATCTTAATCAAGACAAGCGAGGGTTTAACCCTTAGTCTTTTCACCATTAAGACCAAAGGTTAATTTAAAGGTCAATGACAAATCAATGTATTATTAGTATATTATTGCTAACAAATTTCAGGTTTAGATTAAGTATCATTTACTTAATTAAGTCCTCAAGATTCTTATGTTCAATTATAGTTTAATGCAAACTAAGCACATTTAAGTGCCTAAATAATTATTAAGGTTCTCTAACATACATCATAAAATCATAAAAGCATAAAAATGTAAAGATGACATAGAATAAAAGATAATTAAGGCTAACCAAATTCTAAATCAAAATAAATAGATTAGGACTTGCTTACAAATCTAAAAGACTTAAGTTTCATGTTATTTGATTATTAAGATATACCTATTCAATACAAGCATTCAAGGGTTCTACTAGTTAGCATTTGGCACAAAAATCCTCAAGACACATAAGAGGTTTTTGCACATATCATAAAGGGAAATTTTTCAAAGTTGATTTTTCATTTATACTTTTATGCAATGCTCAATTTTAACTAGGTTCAAATTTGATATAATTCAGTCCCACTATGGTCATAGGGGGCTTAAAATGCTAAAACGGAGAAGTTCTGGCCATTTCAGCCAATTCTGGGAAGTTTCAAAAATTCTGGGCAATTTTATAGTTTATGGGCGCTATGGCGCACTGTAGCGGTCCAATTTCTGCAACTTGGGCGCTGCAGCGCTGTAATAACCCAGATGTTGTTACCTGTCAATTAGTGATCTAATTGACTTTAAATCTCTTTCATTACTCTTATAATATAGTTAAAAATCTCCACTTCAAATTTTGTGCGATTTGGAGACTGTTTGGTAATTTCTAACGTGTCCTGATTTTCAGATAATTCTGAAGATACCTAATTTATTTAAACTTCAGAATCAAAAACGGACTTCGCTATTTCATTCCTCACACCCGAATTAGCTTAGGGTAAATATTTGGTGAGTTTTGGAAATAGTCAAAATTTCTTGATTATTTTATTATATTTTCATAAGTTGATAATTGAAATAATTAAGATGACTCCCGATTAAAATTTCGACTTCATTTTTTAGTCCGTGACCCTCAATTTAGCTAAAAAAAAGTTATTTTTCAAAAATTGGTTTGGAAATATATCATCATGTAATTTTAATTAAATAAAACTTATAATTTAATCAAATAAATCAATATATATATATATATATATATATACATATAAGGATAAATCCATTACCTCAAATCTAACCTAATCCTTCGGCCGACATCTCCACCTCTCGCGAGATCCATGGCTTCCCATCGTGACATCCCAAACAAGAGGACGCGTGGCTTCCACCTCTCGCGGGGTCCAATGGCAAGACGCCGTAACCCCTCCTCATCGCAAGTCATGATAATGCGGCTATCAACTCCAATTAAGCCCATATCCCCTCCATTTCCATATCAACCCGAGGCCTAGCCGAACAAACCTTCCATGCCAACGCCTCCCTCTCATCAGGACGAATCCTTTCTTTCTTTTGTCAGTAAAGAACCGACGGCCGTATTGAAGAGGATAGCAAACCCTATTCGAACCTCTTTTAGCCGAGTCTCAAGGAGCAAAGGTACTATCATTGATTTATCTTCTTATTTCTGAAATTCCTTTGATGACTACATTAATCTACCATTTATTGAAATAGAGTTATTTGCAAGCGGATCGAATCCTTAGATGCCGGTCGATCTCAGTGTCTCGTTCCCCATTTCCCGTTAAGGATTAATGACACTAAAAAGCTCTAAAATTTATTGAGTGGATCAATAGATTCATTGCAATATTAACTGCATTTGATTAATTTACTATTTCTTTTTATTCCATATGGAAATTTCTTTGTATTTTAGAGAACTTTGATTTGATTTATAAGTTCTAACAAATAGGATAAGATTTTCTGAGTATTGCCATATATGATAGATAATGCATTTCTTACAGTATTACTTCATTTACCTTTTAGTTCGAGCTGAGCTTGAGAAGAGACATGCTGGTTTGATTGCTGAATCGTAATAAAGATTTAAATCACTTTGATAAATTTATCTATTATTCATTCCTTTACTTCACATATTCATCATATTGAATACTACTTAACTTGAATTTTTAGCAAAACTTAAAGTATGAATTTATGGGCTGAATGGATTTAAAATAATTAGGCGTTCTTTGCAATTATATTCTCCTTGATTCCACGTGGAAACCTTTTTAATGTTACTCTTTAAGTTGAATGCAAATTGTTTGAGCTCTATTTGGTAAAATGAAGATTTAATCAGAGTTTATACTGGTAGATGTACCATGACTTTAATAAACTTGAAGCATTTTGTAAACCATAATCTATATAACTAGTGACTTCAACTATTATTTCAGAATGAGTTTTATGACAAATAATTAAGTTTTTCTTCTTCACAATAGCACAACATTGTTTCTTTTTATTACTTTATTGTTAGCAATATCTTTTTATTATCATATGCAATTTTTATTACTAATGTTCAGATTTCAGTTTCTTAGTAATTCTACTATGATCACTTCATTCATGTGTGGAATTTATTATTTGCACTCCTTAACATGCTATAATTGCTCATATAAACTGATATTGCATTAGTGCTGGGCTGTTTTTAGTGCGGCTGTGAAATCTTGCAGTTACCATGTACTAGATATATTCTCCTTTTTGAATTGTAAAAGTCGAACCCATTTTTTTTTGTGGGAAACCTATTAGCTTATAACATTATGGAAGAATAATAGGTTGAAATCATCATTTAAATTTTATATTATTCTGAATAAAGGGCTTTCAAATTTTAACTTACATTGAGGGTTGAGATTTATTATTTACACTTCCAGAATTTGACCCATGAAGCATCAATGATTTGTGGAATATTAAATTTGTATAGTGTGTATTTTACTGCTATTTGATTGCTTGTGTATTAAGTATTGCAAATGCTGTCATTTCTTGTATTTGAAATCATATAATGCCTTTCATTCTAAAGTGAGATTGAATGTGAATAAGTGTTGCTAAATATAGTAAATGGAATAAAATGTTGTTACCTATGGAAGTACTAGTTTAAATACTAATATCTCTTGCAATAAAGAATTTAATATCATTTATTCTAAGGTGATAGAATTGCTGCTCTTCTTAAACATAATAAATATGCTTAGAGGATGATTTAATACTTGCAAGTTAGATTTAAGGACCATACTTAAATGTAATGGAACGTTTTCTATTTATGTTTATATGAAACTATCTAATATTGTGCTGTAAAGCTGCCTCGAATTTCTCCATTAATAAATATAAGAAATCCCATTTGTAGATTCATTACTAATTCTGAATAGGCATTGGAGAATTTAGTTCCATGTATCATTTAAGGATAAATATTGTCATCATATTGCTGCTATCTTTTAATATGTGATCACATGTTGCCATATTCTTAAAGAAATGGGATAAAATGCCACCATATCTTTTAATGAATCAAATGGTTGCCTTTATTTTAGAAGATTCAAATTTACTATCATGTATTTTCTAAAAAGAGATCAATGAGATCTTAGGTGATTCAATGTTGCTATAAATTGAAATGAGGGAACATGTGCTGCCATAAATTGTATATGAAATTTTATATTAGCATTTCGTCTTTAGTACCGCATGCTACCATTTTCTATTAATAAGAATAATTGCTGCCATATCTTAAATGAATTCATATGCTACTATGAGATGAAAGTGAAATAATGTAAAGTATGAATCAAACTGCTTCCATTTACAACTGCTGTCATTAGTTTCAGTATGATTCAATTGCTTTAGTTAAACTGAAGTAAACAAATGCTATCTCTTTTAGATAAATTCATAAATTGCCATCTATTTTAAAGAATCAAATGCTGTTATCTCTTTAAGGAGGAATGTTAATATCTTCTTTCATTAGAATCACATATAATTATAAGTAATCCACTTGCTGCTAGGTATCATATAAAGAATTAATTACTCCATCAATTGTTTAAGAAAGTGAATGCTGCTATCATTTTTATTATATGATCTAAATATTATCAATTTAATTTACATTTAGATCAAATATTGTCATAAATGCTATCATCTTCTTTCATAAGAATCATATGTTACCAAATGATGCTATGTGTCATATAAGATTTAATGATGCCATCCAATTTAAGAGTCAATTGCTGCCATTATTTATATTATGAGATATAAAAGTTGACAATATATTATATGTTTTCAAATGTTATCTTTTTATTCCAAAAGTGAAAATCAAATTGATCTTAAGAGATTCAACATTGTTATCAAAAGAAATGGGAGATATGTGTTGCCATTTATACTGAGAGTTAAGTGCTGCCATTTATTCTTTAAGATTAAATGCTGTTATATCTTATAAAAGAAATTATATGTTATTAGTTGAATTTTGATAAATAATACTGCCATTCCTTTCATATGTGCATTTTTTTATAAGGTCTAAGTAAATTCAAATGCTGCCCTTCTTTTAATGGAATCATTTGCTATCTTTAAAATCAAATAAATCTAGTTTTTTTTATATTTAAATGCTAACTTTAATGATGTTATTCTTTGCAGGTTGAGTTGTAAAATTAATACATGATTGCTAAATTAAATGCTATGTGCAAAAGTTACATAACACTGCTCTTATAAATTGTTAATTTTATTTCTGCATTTTCTTTTTATTAGATATTTTATGTAGGATGTATAAACTGCTTAGTTTAGTTTTATATATTTGAAATTATTGTAGAACTGGAAATGAGCAATCCTATAAAGAAGATTGAACTCTATTGTTGAATTAGAAATGAGCAATCCTATAAAAAGGATTGAACTCTACTCTAGAATTGGAGATAAAATTGACTTATATTGATTGTGAAAAATTGTTTATTTGAACAAAAATAAAGGAGATTCTGCCAAAATTTCTAAGAATTTTAAGACTTAGAAACTTTTCAAAAAACTTTAGTATTCAATTCAAAATGAACATTTCAAATTGAATTTAATCTATTTCCTAAAACTTCAAAATTACATGAAAATAAACTTACATTCATTCTACTTATATTTTGAATTGACTTAAGATCAAATATCTATAAGTTAATTTGGAGCTTAATTAGCTCTAATCATTGAGTAGATTATTAAAAGTTTAGATAATAAAAAGATATCACATACTTTATAATTATTGTAATCTATTCATTAAAGATCATTGTGCATAAATAAAGATTTTCATAAAATTTTAAAGGGGAATGCCTTGTGGCAAATTGAGTACAAAAGAAAGCGCTTATATTAGGACTTCACATTTTAGAGAGGGTAAATGTAAATATTCAACTTCCCCACTGTATCTGGTTAAGCAGACATGCTTAACTCCTCGCCCATTCTATTGTGTACTCCTACAGAATGAGATATTTCTAAATGTAACTTTAACTAAAGATATAATAGTTCTTTTACAAATTGTAAGATCTCTTCATAACTGTTTAGTTATACTTTCATTTCATAGTTCTAGACTATGATTATCTTAGATTGAGAATCTAAGATATTTCCTCATTTCCTTTGCTTTTCACTCTCTATTTTCAGTATTGTGTATTGCTTACTTCAGTTTAATTTGAATACATTATATGTTGCTTAACTTTAATTAATGCTTCACTGTATGTCATTTGCTTACTTAGCATAAATTCCAATTGAATATATATTGCTTTCATTACATGCACATAGTAGTTTCTAGCCTTTAGAATACTTTTTCTTATCAATTTTCAATACAGGCTAGGACTTTAATAAAAGTGAGTATTTTTACTCAACTTATTTTATACTATTTTCCTTAAAGTTATGCTTACTTCATTTCCCCATACTTTTCAGCTTTTGTAGCACCGCTGCTTACTTTAAATTGTAAATCATAATTGTGATATTTTGTTAATCTAAAAATATAGCAAATTTTAAAATATGCTTAGACTGTTTAGTCTAACTACACTTTTCTTTTTCTTGGTTTTGCCATATCATATTTAAATACCAAAATATGATAGATCAAGAGCCTTTTTATCCAGGTGATGCAGGTCCAAGTACTTGAAAAATTTATAAGAAAATCTGCTTTCGCTTAAACATAAATTATTACTTGTATTTTTTTAACAAGCAAGAAAAAGTGACTTATTTGCTACATTATTGTAAAATACCAGAAATTTTTTTCAAAATTGTTTATTACTATTTAAATAATTTAGAACTTAGAATCGAAAACGGAGTCTACCATTAGACTCAGTAACTCCAAATTAGCTAGGAGTGTTATTCTGAGAATATTTCGAAATCGTTGATTTTTCCAAATATTTTTCGATCACTCAGAAATTTTTGTCAAATTAGGATTTCCAAATTAAGTCAAATAAAAATGTAATAAAAATATCTTCTTATAATTCCTATTGAAAGGATCCTACTGCAAAAATTAAAGCACATTTAGGATCCTGAATTGTCCTGAATAAATTCATAAAGTTTAAAATTCAAGGGCTAATAATATAAAAAATATAAATTAGAATTTGAATATTTTTATAAATCTAAGTTAAGCATCATATGAGGATGCTATGTTTCAAGTTTTGTTAATTTTTGAGTTCCCGATTTATCATAATTAATTTTCCAAGTTTTTCACTTAAAAATCAATATAAAATAAAATATTTATCCAAATTCAATAATTTTTGGACGCGTGCGTTCGTCTCGTCGAGACGGTCGTTTCGATACCAAGTTTGTAATTTTAAAGCTCAAATAACTTTAGATCTTGGCTCAGAAATTCTAGCCATTTATTTTGATCCAACGGTTGATATAGATCCTAGATTTTTCTTAAATCTCTTCAAAACCTAAATCCTAAATGCCCTCAGCTGAAAATTTCTTCTCTCCTATGCAAGCCATTCATGCGACCAAGACCGCCTCCTCCCATTCGCACACCCTCACGCGCGACGCGTGGCTCGAGCATCTCTCTCTCGCATGACAGCTGCCCCCTCTCTCGCCCTTATCTTATCCTACGAGGGAGGGGAGATGGATTCCTACGAGGATAAGAGGAAGGTGGAGGCGACCCAAGATGAAGGAATGAGACTTCCTTCAAATCCTAGCCGAGCATCTCCATTTGGCCGAACCCTCTCCATCTCATCAAGAGCCTCTACTAGCCGCATATTAAGGATCAAGGTACTCCAGCTCTTACTTACCTTATCATAAATATGCTTCATCTTAGCATTTGATTGAACTCTTATGGGGTTCATTCATCCATTAAGGAAGGAATCACAAGCTACTCCTATTATTTTCGAATTTCACCCGCCAATTGTTAATGCTATTAAATTAATTTCAGTCCTTGTTTATTAAATTTTTGTTTTACTTTAAGAGTTAAGAGATTCAAGAAAGTTCATATTTCAGCATTACCACTATTAGCTGATCTAAATCTTTAGATTTTATATAATGGTATAATCTCCAATTATTTCAACTTTGTAAGAACACCAATTTATTTTATTATGAATTCACGACAAATGTATGCAGTTATGTTATACTGAGATGCAGTAAAGTATAGATAAACTGATTGGGCTCAGTAAAGCCCGATCTAACTACATAACCTTCCCCACTAACGATAAGTCACTACTCATTAATCTCATCTTTGTTAATTTGTGATTTATGGAATGCTGTAAATAGATTATTAATACTCTTATATGAGAAGTGAATTTTACCAAAATTGTTATCCCAATATTTCGATAGTACCATATACATATACAAAATTATTTGCTTAAAATCCTTGCGTCTTCCTCAACCTTTATAATTTTTATAAATAATAGATACATATTTTCTAGTAACATAAAGGTGAGATGCTTTTGTTTTAACTTATTATGTCATGTATTTGTTTTGTAATGTGTTGAGGAATCATGCTGCCGATGAGGGATAAGGTAAACGAGTTTGGAGATTTTCTTTTATGCATTCAAGGTGTTTTAAAGTAGTTTAAGTATGCTTTGTTCTTTCCATTGCTAGTGTTTATGAACCCACTTCTGGTCAAAAAGAAATTGATTAGTGCTGTTGATAAATTAATTCTTTTGGATGTCCTATTATTTTGCATTCAATTAAATAAACAGAATGTTGGTGTTAACATCTTAATATTTTTATTTCAAGCTATTAGTACTTGCTGTACTTTTATTCTACTCAAATCATGCGATCTATAGAGATAATTTTTTTTAACTAGTAATATTTATTTAATGAGTTCAACGATCTCCTGCGTAATGGTAATTTTTACCCTAGAGTATCTCATGACAATGCTTCAATTTGTATAAATGTAATACAATTATACGCATGCTAGTGACAGTTAATGTATTTGCAATAAAATATAATCATTCACCCATCTGTAAATATTCAAAGTAATAATGTTTCAGAAATCTGAAATTTTAAGCTTATTTAGTCATGTTCAGGTTCTCTATATTGATATAAGGAAGATTTGATTACTATGCAATAGTTTTAGATGATAATATTGATTTCTACAATTTGGGTATTGAATAAATGCTAAAGGCTCATTCTATATCTAATGCTAAATATTGATACTTATGCTGCAGATTTAGGTGTACTATAAGATTGTGTTTGCAATATATGTTGATATTCTTTAAAATGATATTTCAGCTACCTTTTAAAATACTGAGCCCATTATTGCCTTTAATTGAATATGAGATCATAAGTGATCCACATGCTGCCAAAGGATTATATACTCTCAATTTTTTTTATAAAATCCTATGTTGCCTTCAAATTTCATAAGAGAATATATACTGTTATCTTTTAAGAGTAAGATCACATGAGGCCATCAAATGCATAAGATTCAAGTTGCTCCCATGTAAAGTATGAATCAAAATGCTGCCATTTACGAGAAACAAATGCTGTCATTCTTTCTTAACATCATATGCTGTTGTTAATATTAAGAGAAGTGTTTTTGTTTTCTTATAAGGTAAGATAGTTGTTGCCATTTATTTTGTGCTCATATGCTACTATCTTTAATAAAATCAAGGGTGACCAAATGTAATTAGTCTTATTCATGTTATACATTTGATGCCATTCATGTTACATAAATGTTATTATCTACCTCATTGCTGCTATCTTTGTTATAAAATCAAAATGATGTCATTTAAATAAAATAAATGCTGCTCTTCTTTTAATAAAATCAATTGCTGCCTTTAAATTAAATAAATCTGGTTCCTTGTATATTTGAATGCTAACTTTGCAGGTTAAGTTAAATTAAATGTTGTGTGAAATACCACATAAAGCTGCTCTTATAAATGCTAAATTTTATTTCTGTATTTTCTTTTAGATGTTGTATATGGGATGTATAAATTGCTTAGTTTAACTCTATTGTAGAACTGGAAATGAGCAATACTATAAAAAGGATTGAACTCTACTTTAGAACTGGAGATAAAATTGACTTATATTTTGATTGTGTAAAAATTGTTTATTTGACCAAAAACAAAAGAGACTTTGCCGAAATTTTTAAGAATTTTAGGACTTAGAATATTTATGGGAAATATAGATGTTTTCACATGTTTTAAAAGTATTAGTCATAAAAATAATCAATTCGGTAAATCCAATTATCAATATCATAAAAACTTATTATTACAAATCATGTTAAAATCATAAAGCATTAAATTAATTACTTAAACTATTTTTGGTAGATCAAAGAAATTAAATTGAATTAATTTTGTATCAAAACAGTCAGGTACACAAATTTACTTATAAGTTTCATTTCAGTATTCTTATTTTTGAGCCATTTTCCATTTGAATAATATTTACATTGCTTACCGCTTTTAATCTGCAAAAGAATGATATCAAATAGCATGTAACAAAAAGAATGAAACATGGTATATATATTTTGTGGTGTATATCTTTGGAGGGAGGAATGCAACACTGAGAATCTGTACAGATTGGGCAAGTTAACAGCCCCTGGGAGTTATATGGAGGGATTTAGCCTCTTGTATGATGTAGGCAAATCTAGAGAAAAGACACACCATCAGTTCCTATTTTGAGTAAGCTACCGACGGGTGGCGACATAAGCTTCCTACAGGTTATGCCTATGGGTTTACCCATTTGGGCTCAGGAGTCTACGGACTCGACTTATTGTTACAAATGCTTTTGATAAAATTTAGTTCATGCTGTTCATATATATAATTTTCACAACTAACTTGCAGGGTAGAAATTGAATTTGAAAATTTGCTTTACTTTCTATACAGACTTTCAGTTATTTTCATACTTGATTCATGCCTATTGTAGGATGCTAGATTTATTCTTATAAGAATGATTTGCGTACTAACTACCTGACTGGTAACTGAATTTTTTTCAGGTTTTGAAAATTTAAAAGCTTTGAAGATCTGTCAAGTAAAAGAAAAAGAAAAGAGATAGAGATGTGAGAAAATAAAGATGTTAAAAAAAAAAAAATTTTTAACATTAAAAACTGTTGTAAATTTCATATATGTATGGCTCTGGATATAAATATGGATATTCATGTATTTTGTTTTTCTTATAAATGAATATTTCTAATTATATGAATCATTCTTTAGAGACTCTCGAACTTCGATTCTCGGTCACCACAATTATTCTCCTACTTTTAAAAGGCTTGTAATAATTAGATTATAAACTGTCCAGTTATTTTTACCTACACTTTTAATCTGTGTTGTATCTTCTATGTTTAAAACTATTTGAGATGAATGAGTGGATTAATAAAATTGCTTGGATTGTAAATACTTGCATTATTGCATTTATATCTTCCTTTTCATTCATTTTAACTTAACAACTACTCATAAAGTGACTTGGCCACTTAGCCTCTACACTTGATTTGCTTTCTTCTAATCAAGTGTTGGGTGCTAAGGTAACATCCCAATATTTGGATTAATCTTCTATCCAATTATTGGGGCCGTTACAAGCGCGCTACAGCACCAGTTGCAGCGCCAGACGGTATTTTCGCCAGTGCGAAAACCCGTAAGGGCCTCATTTAGAGCTCAAATACTCCCAATCTAGAGCATTCCATGAGTGGTGCCATATATCAATGGAAAGGTCTTTCCAATACCTTTCCATTGACATCAATATTGGCACAAACGGAGCATCCTAACTATATGAAAAATAGTGATAAAAACTAATGTATGCAGAATAGATGGAAAATAGAGCAGTTTTTCTTCAGAAAAAAAAAGTGATGTTTTAAAGAGCCTTAATGACTTCCATACATGCTTATGGATTTCTGAAGATACATTCAAACATAATAGCAACATGAAGAAGGCAAGAAATAGGAGCAAATGGGTACAAGGAGAATAAGCAAAATGGTATCTTTAGTTCTTGGAAGGGGAGGAAGAGAACTCTGTTTTCTTCAAAAACTTTGGAGGTGGAGAGCTCCTTCTTTAGTACGAGATGTAGCAATGGAGAAAGGGGGAAGGAAGGGTTCAGTTTTTGCAAAGGGGAATGAAGCAGGAGGCTGAGCTCATTCTTAAAGGAGGAGAAGAAATGATGAAGGGGATAGGCCATCATGAGCCTAGGGAGGAGGAGGGCATGGGAGCATGGGGGCGCCGGCCATG
Source organism: Gastrodia elata (assembly GCA_016760335.1). Taxonomy (NCBI): domain Eukaryota; kingdom Viridiplantae; phylum Streptophyta; class Magnoliopsida; order Asparagales; family Orchidaceae; genus Gastrodia; species Gastrodia elata. The sequence continues at coordinate 21,755,118 of CM028684.1, forward strand.
GAGAGGGGCTATCAGTCGAATAGAAAATTAGTAAAATAGGGAAATTGTAATTTAGGGGTTGAATAATTACTTATTTATTTTTCCTAATTATTTAAATATTCAGATTTTTGAAACGCACTCCGAAAATTCCCAAAAATTCACCCCTAACTAATTTGGGGGTGAGAAAATCAACAGTGAAGTCGGAATTTGATTTCAATGATTATTTAATTATGCTAATTTTGGGGTATTTAATTATATTAAAATATTCGCGAAAGTTCGATGACTTACAAACGCATCCAAAACATCACCTATAGTTAATTTGGGGGTGACGATCACAACGGTGAAGTTGAATTTCAATTTCAAGGTCAAAATGAATACCTCAATTTTCTAATTAATTAAATATTAAACTAATCCAAAATAATCGATTGAGCTCTGAATTGATCCAAACTTTCATGATTTGGTTCTAATGACTAGATGAACTTAAAGAAATAATAATTACGATACGATTATGCTAAAATTAAGCTGAGTAACAACCTTGGGTTGTTACAATTAATCTCAAAATTGACGATCGATATAAGTTTAAACGGATGCAATTAATTGCTATTAGCTTCGCAACCTTCTAGAATAAGCGTAGGAAAATTGTTATGTATGAATCGAGAGGAGAAATACGGGGATTTAAGGGTACCTCAGGTTCAACTCATCGAGTGTTCTGTTGATTGGGATGAAGCTTTGGTGATGTAGATGGGCTATAGGCTAGATCCAGTTGGTGAGGTTTAAGGTTTGAGGTCGAATGGAGGCTTAATTAGGGGTTATAAGCACTTTGAGGCGGCGAGGAGACCACATGTAACAGGTTTATGCCGCATGTGCAACACACATGCGCACGCAGAGTAGGGACGACGGGATCGGGCTGTCCAATCCTACAACCCGATCGATCTGAGCCGATCAGACAAATCCGATCTGAAAGCTGAAGATGGGACCCAGTCCGATTCAAACTGCGAGTCCCACCGAAAAGGAAAATTGTTCATTAATATTTATTTAATAATTAAATCCTAATTTCCTAATTAGAATTAAGCTATTAAATGGGTTCAGAAAAATCTCAAATTTTCACCCCTAGTAAATTGAAAGATGAGAAACGCAATGATGAAGATGGATTTTGATTTCAATGAGTATTAAATTATTCTAATTTTTGTGGTATTTTAAATATATTAAAATAATTGGGAAAAATTCAACGACTTCCAAACACTTCCAAAAAATCACCCATAACTAATTTAAGGATAATGAGCGCAATGGCGAAGTCAAATTTTCAATTTGAGGTCAATTTAGTTATGTCATTTTCCAAATTATCAAAATTTTCCAGAATTAAGGTTTGATCCAAATGACTCATAATTTGAACCAAAGCTTTATGGTTTGCTCCTAATGACTTATTAAGACTATTAGAATCAAGATCAGAACATAGTTTAGTCCTGCTTGATTATGGTAACAATATTGGGTTGTTACATTAAACTGACTCGAAAATCAGGATCCCGAGTGACTTCAGAATTAGAGCAAACAAAAAATATCGTTAGATAAAGTATATTTTTATGACTATAATGCCCAAGTCTTAATAACAGATATTATTTAATTAATTTCTAAATTATTTAAATTCAGAAAATTGATAAAAATAAATATAAGTCCAAATTCAATAATTTTTTTATTATTGGATAAAGAATATTATAAAAATACAACATAAAAAATTTCATAAAATTTGGAGCTCCAAATTTGCCATAATTAATTTTGAAATTTTTATCTTCACAAATTAATATAAAAAATATTGCTCTAAATCGAGAAATTTTTGTGGAGTGTATTTGTCTCAGTAAGATATATCTCCGTGCCAAGATTTATTATTTTTACAAATAATGGGAAAATGTGCAAAAATCATGTATTAATTAAAACTACTAATCATTTTTTCAAAATAAATTATTTTATTATTAATAAAAAATTTTGTTATTCATCACATTAATACATTATTCATCAAAAAATATGACATCTTAAGTTATTTAATATCTAAGTAAACTTAAGAGTGAAATGATGGAGGAGAGAGAAAAAGAGAAATATGAGAAAGAAAGAAGAAAAGTGAAGAAGGAAAAGACAAAATATAAACTTAAATTATTTAAGAGAGAGAAGTCAAGTGGTACACATTGAAATAATAAAAAAGAGAGAAAGAGGAGAGAGAGAAAAACTCTTATAAATACCCCTCCCCCACTCCCCTCTCATCCTCCACTCCACTCTCACCTTCTCTTATTTCGTCAACTTCTCCCTCTTCTTCCTCGGCCACTGTCAGTTTCCTCCACTAACTCCAGTAAAACCTCATCAATACTAAGATAGAGTAAGAAATGAGAAATAAATAAAAATTTTTCTATTTTTTTCATTTATTCTTCTTATTTTATTAATAATAATAATGTTAATAATAATAATAATAATATATATTATTATTATTATTATTATTATTATTTATTTAAGCAAATTTCAATTTCTGTAATTTTTATTTCACTTATTTTAGATCTTTATATATATATATATATATATATATATATATATATATATTATATTTTGATAATTTCTGCAACTTTTATTTCAGTTATTTTCTTTTATATATATATATATATTCTAATTTTTGTAATTTTTATTTCAGTCATTTTCTTTATATATATATATATATATTCTAATTTATGCAACTTTTATTTCGGTTATTTTCTTTCTTTATATATATATATTTCTTAATTTCTACAACTTTTATTTTAATTATTTAAATTCAGTTATTTTTTCTTTCATTTAATATATATATATATATATATATTACTTTTAATTATAAAAATTATTATTTTTAATATATACAAATAAATAATTAATAAAATATTAATGTTCATATTTTTATCAAAATAAAATAAATGATATCATTATTTTCATTTAATTATTTTATTTGCAGCTTTTGCATCATTATTAAGCTTTGAGTCACTTTGGTATATTTATATGAGATTTTATGCTTAAAATTTGAAATAAATAATTATAAATTAGTATCATGAATTCATTCATGTTAATCTCAAGTTTGTACAAAGAATATATTAGGTTAGAACAAGCTGATATTTGGAGAAATAAGGAGACTGCACATAGCCATTGATTATTCTGTAACTTTATTCAACAAATAAATATTATATATTGATGTATTTTCTTTCAGAATGAGCACATATCTTAAATATATATTTTGCATATATAATCATGATAATTTTACAAGTATATACTACGTAAATATTACATATTATCTTATTTGTATATGCTTCTCCTGCAAAATTATGCCGCTTAATATTATATGCAAATTTTGATATCTACAAACCTTACGTTGACCTCTTTGTCTAATTAAATTTTTTTTTCTTGGTTCACTGTGTCATATATATATATATATAGCAAACAAGGAGAAATATCTGGATCAAGTTCTTGAGGAGAAGTTGATGCAGAATGTAACAACTTAATGTAAACTTAAATGCTTTTTTTTCTTAAATTAAAATTTTTTGCTAGTGTGTAATAAACTTTGTAAAATAATTATTATATATGTTATGAATATATTTTCTTATTATTCTAGTATTTATGAATGTTGCAATAAATATGGAAATTGTATTTTATATGTCTCTAAATACATTATTATACTAAATTCTGAAATGATTTTGGGAAGTGAGCACCTAACGTTATGTTGGCTATGCTAACCTAGAGGCGGGTTGCCACAATATGCTTGACACTTTGAGTGTCGGTATGCAACATGTTGTTCTTCTACCTTTTTCCCAATTCTCTTAAAAAAATTTGCAACAAAATTATTATTTTCTTACCTCTATGATGGTAGCATATTCCACTTCCATGATAAATACTAATACAAAAAAGTAGTTTGCAATTGTAAAAATATATATTGTAATGCTTTGCCTGCTCTCCACATCTCCTATTAAATTTGAGTTTACATAATCTTTTAGCTCGATTTCTGATCCTCCAAAACACAACTTGTTGTTCTTTATCCCTCTTAAGTAATGGAAGATTTATTTAATGGTTACATAGTACACCTTCCTTGAATTGCTCATGAATTTGCTCACCATTTTCGCTCCATAGGCAATTTCCGGACGCACGCAGATTATGGCATACATAAAGCTTTCAATGACTAAGCCATAAGGAACATTTTTCTTCTTAATCTCTTCATCGTCCTTTGACAAAAAAAAAAGTTACTCCTCGTCAGTGTGTTAAGAGGCTTTGTCGCATCCATGTCAAACCTTTATTGATTTTTCATAACATAATCATGATATATTAACTTAAGAGTATCATCATCTCTATTTCTTTTATTTTAAATTCCTGTGATAATTATTCCTTGAGGTGTTAAGTTGCTCTCATATTGGCTCTTATAATTAACATATCATCCACATATAATAATATATTTTATAGAATGTCTATCAAACTATTTTAGGTAGCAGTAGTGATGATGTGCTTAACATCAGGTGTATCAATTCTCCAATATGTATATGTCAAACAATTTTTATCATTATCTCGACACTTCAATTCGTACAATCCCTTTTTAAGCTCGCACTTCAAGTTTTCTTTGTCGTTTATCTTGAACCCTTATGGCTATAACGTATAGATTTTCTCTTCCAAATCCTCATGAAAGAACGTCGTTTTAACACCCATCTTTTCTTGGTGCAGATCCTCACTTGACACAAGATTCATTACCAAACAAATATTATCATTTTAACTATCAAAGAGAAAATATCTGTGTAATCAACTCCTTTTTGTTGTAAGCTTTTCACGACTAGTCTTACATTGTAGTGTTTACTTTAGTTGTACTCCTATTTCAACATAAAAATACATTTGTTATGAGCGCCTTTTTTCATATGGGTAGTTTCATCAAATTCCAAGTCTGATTGGTTGATAAGAATTGCATCTCTTTCTCTATAGCAAGCTCTCACTTTCTCAATATTTCCACACATATGACTTCATCAGAGTAGGCATTATGTAAAAACCTTCCCAATAGGCATAAACTCTGACAGATCTCCTTAATTGTACTATAAGAGCATGTGGTTTAACTCTATGATACTCATTTTGGTCAGCTTCTTTCTTGTGCTCATTTTCGCCGGAGAAAGCGACCAAGAGGCTCATTTGTTGGAGAAGACGACGTCGGAAATAGCTCGTTCGTTCGAATAAATGAACTCTCATCGCTTCTCAGCTCAGCCCGTAACCCCACTTTTCACCCAATCTTTTTTTCAAACCAAAATACACTTACTAAGCTCAATCGGCGGGTTGGCAAAGCTTGCATCCTAAAAACCCATAAAATTATCATATTGACTATCATATAAGAGTTTTGTTAAATATATAGTAAAAAAAAAACCAATGACTTGCCACCCGTATTTATAATAATAAGTATATATTTTAATGAAATATATATTATTTATGAGTATATAATTTTTTTTTATATTAATAAAGAATATGAAATTCTTAGAACATATTATTTCTACGACATACAGCAGCGAACAGCGCCACCATTTATTTGTTACCATGCGCTGAAATTGTAGCCCAGAGAGGGATAACAATGAAGTAAAGTGGCAAAGTCGTGAATAGTCCGAAATTTTGACCCAGCATCGGAAGGCAGTATAAATATCTCCAACTCCTCCCCTCCCCCCAGCCGCCGCCGCAGAGCCAAAAAGATGAGGCGAAGATCTTTGCCGGAGTCCTCGTCCGCTCCTCCGCCGCCTCGAGGCCTTACCTCCGGCGACTCAGAGAAGCATGATCTTCTTCTTCTGTCCACGGCGATCGCAAACGGCGACGATTTAGCCCCCTTCGTCCGAAAGGCCTTCGCCTCCGGCCGCCCAGATTCGCTGCTTCACTCCCTCCGCTTCTACGTTCGATCCAAGGAATCGGAGATTGAGGATCTGTGCAAGGCCCACTACCAGGACTTCATCGCCGCCGTCGACGATCTCAGATCCCTCCTCTCCGACGCCGAATCCCTCAAATCTTCCCTCTCGGAATCCGACTCCCTCCTCCGATCCGCCGCATCCCCCCTCCTCTCCTCCCTCGATTCTTGCCTCGAGGCCTCCTCTGTGGCCCGCAATATCTCCTCCGCCCTCTCCTCCGCCCAGATCTGCCTGCGCCTTCTCGACCTTTGCGGCCGAGCCAACGTCCACTTCGCAGGCGGCGATCTCTACCCCGCCCTTCGAGCCATCGATTCCCTGGAGTCCGATTTCCTCCTAGCCCCCTCTGTCGCCCTCGGCCGCATGCTCCAGCGCCAGATCCCCGCCCTCCGATCCCGCGCCGAGCGCATAGTTTCCCGCAATCTCTCCGACTGGATGGTTCACATCCGCATCGCTTCCCGCAACCTCGGCCAGATCGCCATCGGCCGAGCCTCCGCCTCTCGCCAGCGCGAAGAAGAGCTCCGCCTCAAGCAGCGCCAGTCCGAGAACCACCCCCCGTGCCTCATCCTCGATGAAGACGACGACGACGCCGCCTCCGTCGACCTCACTCCTCTCCACCGCGCCTACCACATTTACCAGACCCTCGGCCTCAGGGATCGTTTCCGCCTCTACTATCTCGAGAACCGCAAGCTCCAGCTCACTTCAGATTTCCAGGTATCCTCCATGGCCCCTTTCCTCGAATCCCACCAGACCTTCTTCGCCCAGATCGCCGGATTCTTCATCGTGGAGGACCGCGTCCTCCGCACTGGTGGAGGTCTGCTCTCCCGCTCCGACGTCGACGCCCTCTGGGACGCCGCCATGTCCAAGATGGTCTCCGTCCTCGATGACCAATTCTCCCGAATGCAGACAGCCAGCCATCTCCTCCTCATCAAGGACTACGTCAGCCTCCTCTGCATCACCCTCCACCGCCACGGCTACCCCATTGACCCCCTCCTCGCCGTCCTTGCCAACCACGTCGACAAGTACCACGACCTCCTCCTCTCTGACTGCCGCCGCCAGATCTCCGAGTCCCTCGCGGCCGACAAATTCGACCAAATGCTCATGAAGAAGGAATACGAGTACTCCATGAACGTCCTCTCCTTCCAGATACAGTCCTCCGACATCCCCCCTGCCTTCCCTTACCTCGCCCCCTTCTCCTCTGCCGTCCCCGACTGCTGCCGCATCGTCCGCTCCTTCATCGAAGACTCCGTCAGCTTTCTCTCCCACGCCGGCCAGCTCCAACTCCATGCCTCCGTCCAGAAGCACCTGGAAAGGCTTCTCCGCGACGCTCTCGACCCCGCCTTCCTCCGCCTCGCCCAATCCCAATCCCTCGGCGTCTCTCAGGCGATGCAGGTCTGCGCCAACATGGCCGCCCTCGAGCGCGCCTGCCGCTTCTTCTCCCTCCACGCCGCGCAGCTCTCCGGAATCCCTCCCAGGATCGCCGACCGATCCATCCGCCGAGAATTCCCCCTGGCCAAGTCCCGCAACTCCGTCGAAGACCTCCTCCTGAGCTCGCTGCAAGGAAAGGTCGACGATTTCATGCTTTTGTCCGATGGCATCGCCTGGATGCCCGACGACCCTCCTCCCAACGGCAACGAGTACGCCAACGAGCTCATCATATACCTGGAGACCCTCGTCTCCACTGCGCAGCAGATCCTTCCTGCCCCGCCCCTCGCCCGCCTCATCCATGGAATTCTCTCCCACATCTCCGACAGGATCCTCGGCCTCTTCCTCAGCGATTCCGTCAAGAGATTCAACGCCCACGCCGTGGCTGGGATCGACGCCGATCTCAAGATGTTCGAGGTCTTCGCCGATAGCCAGTCGCCCGGCGAGCTCAGGCAGGCCCTCGCCGAAGCCAGGCAGATGGTCAATCTGCTCAGCAGCAGCAATCCGGAGAGCTTCCTGAATCCGGTCATCCGGGAGAAGAGCTACGGCAGATTGGATTACAAGAAGGTCGTCTCCGTTTCAGACAAGTTCAGGGATTCTTCGGACCGCCTCTTTGGGACGTTTGGGGCCAGGACTGCCAAGCACAACCCTAAGAAGAAATCCTTGGATGCTTTGGTTAAGAGGCTCAGGGATGTAAGCTGAGAAGAGATCTTCTGGAACAAGCATGTATGTCTCCTCCCCCTTTGTATTGTTTAATTACCAGATTAGAAGGTTAAGCATGTGAGCAATGCTGATTTTTTAATGTATCCATCCATCCATATTTGATTTGTTAATATCTGTTTTTTTAAACAAGTGAAGATACTTCTTAGCCTTTGAAAAAATCCATCCTCTGGATCTTTATAACCGTTAGTTAGTTCTTCATTGTTTAAATTTTAGCTTAATTTGTTTGGGAATTAAGGCTTTTGGAGAAGAAATCTTTGGGCTTAAACATTATTAATCGCAAACATTTCATATATAATTGTAAATATCGAAATTAATGTTAAAAATAATCACTTTTGATAATGGCTTTATTTTCTATATACAAAATATTTCTCAAACTTATGTATGACCTTAGCTAAGCCAATAGTTCAGTTCATATTCTCTTTATATTCGAGCATGAAGCCAAATCAATGCTCCAAAGACACAGCTTTTCCTTATTCGAATTTGAATTCTGCCTTTTTGTTTTCTTACAACATAATTTTGTATTACTAAATTTTCTTGCAAAATCTTTTTTATTTATAAATTACATTGTAAATATTATAAAATTACCATCTAAATCTTCATTATTAAACTTTTTTTAACGCTTTAGATAGAGTATGATTAAATATTTTCATTGTAAATATAAAAAATTAAGCATTAATTGTAAATATACAATTTTATGTTATATATATATATATATATATATATATATATATATATATATATATATATATATATATATATACACACATCGTATATGTGTATATATAAGTGGAATGTTATTTAGACCCGTTGATGTGGTACTCAGAAAAACTCATTCAATAAAATTTGGATATTATTTCAATACAAATTTTAAAAATAATATTTATATTATTTTAATATAAATAAATCAATATTAATGAAATGATCTCCAAGTTTTATTGAACGGGCTTTCTTGGATATCATATTAGCGGATCTAAATAACATTTTGCATAATTGATTTACGCCTCTTTTGGGGATTAAATGGTCAATTCAAGCACTAACATTGTGATTAAAATGATATATTGGAGCATCAAATTTGGATGCAAATTGACTAAGCTACGATACTTTTAAAATTATGTTAAATGCTAATTAATTAAAATGGTAATTAGTGAAATTAATCCTCAAATTAAAAATATAATGACATATTAATGATCATTGCATTTTTCTAATTACTTTGAGATATAACATCAATATATTTGGGTTTATATTTTAAAAATTATGAGGCATTGAATATTTTGTATTTAAATAATTATTTAATTATTTTGCAAAAATTACTGTTCGTAAAGAACAGGCGCGCACACGCAGCCAGCCGCGTGCAAGTGGGGCGGGCCTGTGCGGGTCGGGCCGACCCGGGTCTTGGCCCAAAACAGAGAAAATTGTACATCGTGAGCTATGGCATCAAAATTTCCTTAGCACCCGTGATCGTTGGTGGGCCCATACGCCGATCGAAAGGTCTTGGAGAGACCTTTCGATTGCTACCTGAACCATCGCTAAAGATCTCCCCTATCTCCGGCAAGGTGGTGCCCTAGGACTGAGGTCACGGACGCAAGCGGGTCTACTGTTCAATACTGTTCATGTGGCGCCCCACCCATTAATCCACAAGATTAAGCTAAGGGATGGTGTGTCACTCTAGCTAACCCTTCACTTATTATTGGATTGGGATGAAATCCACAATCCACCTAATAAGGGAATGAGTAAGCATGAAATCAAACATTCGGTCACTTAATAAGAATTCATACAGAGTGCGAAAACGATTTATAATAAGAAACATCCAAGCATCACAGTATAAATATAATGAAATATGACTCAGAATAAAAGCATAGAATCTAAATACACAATAAGAGTACATGTATTATTACAATATTTAATGTTTAATCAAATAGGAGGGAAAATGTACTCATCCTCATAGGAAAAGTAAATGGCTAGATATTCTCATGTGCAAGCTACTGCTCCTACTCCAAGTAAGGCTCCTCTTCAGGTACTGCAACCTCAGCCTGCTCTAAACTTGACATTGTCGGTTTCACAATATAGGACCCAGCCAAAAAAGAAAAAACTTGTATTAGATAATTGTCTAAGTACATTTTAAGCTGATAAGTTTTATATGTGTTTTGTGATATCACCATTTACATTCTCTAAGCAACAATTATATAAGGGAGAAACAAGCAATACAATAAGGAAGAAGAAAATTATAAATAATCATTTATAACTTAAGCAAAAAAGAGGCCAAGACATGCCTCAAATACAAGCTAAACAAGATAAGGCATATGAATATAAATAATCAAACAAGTATTGTAAGAAAATACTACATCCTAAATATGCTGGTGATCAAACAAGTTTTGGGCATGTCTTGGCCCTATTGAGTAACTCATTTACCCAATGAATGAACTATAACCTATGATACAGTCCTAGTCTCAGGAAGGGTCCTTAAGGTGTAGTGTTAAAGACTTAGGAAAAATTCTGGAATCTGATCTAATTGCTGATTTTACTCACTTAAATATCACTAATACAATTATAGCCTTGATCTTAGTGTTTTGAAATGTTAATTAGAGATTAAGAGTACTTAGTCAAATCTTAGGATAAAATGATTATTTTGCTCCTACTTTAAGGATATAAAAGTCAACTTTTGACTTATACAATTAGAGGTTAAGAGTACTTAGTCAAATCTTAGGACAAAATGATTATTTTGCCCCTACTTTAAGGATATAAAAGTCAACTTTTGACTTAAGGGTCCAAATTGAATTTTCTTAGTTTCAAATAATTCCTTACTGTATAACTTGAAGATAGACAGTAAGTGCGTCCCATTCGAACAAGAGACGGATCTTACATGTCTAAATTAATATTTTTGGCCTAGGGGCAATTCAGTAATTTTCACTCTACTAAATCTTGAATTTTTATGCAGTTTATTGTTGGTGGCTGTTCAAGGATTCCACAGAGTCCAAGAACGCAGAATTCTGATGTCAATTGATTAAGTTACGGACGTTTTGCTTTCCAGGGGCAATTTGGTAATTTCGGGTCGGTCAATGGGTGACAAAAGCTGAACTTTTCCGTTTGAAGTCCAATTTTAGCAAACTCAGTTTCTATAGCTTCCCTATAATATGCTGAGTATGTTGGTAGGGAGTCAACCCAATTTGAACCTCAAATAGTCAAGTTATGACCTAACTAAAATTAGATATATTTTGGTTATTTTTCCCTAAAATCAACTGTGAGATCAAATAATTGACTCTTCATCTTGTATTATTTCTTATTCATTCCTAAATATTTTCGTGTCTATTTATCTAATTAACTAATTATCTATAATTATTTGATATTAGATATTAAGTGATTAATTCTTTAAATATTTTGATCATATCCTAAAGTTTCATTTTTTTTATATGCATATACACATAAATATTTATGCAACCTAAAGCTTCTGTTCTTGTTATAAGTATTAACGTACTGATTCTAATTAAATTAAATTAATCTGTTGCATTACTTCATCCTATTATTTAATTAGTTTACTAATTATTTTTAGATAGTTATGTTAATTAACTACATTATAAAATTAATGAATTAAGTGACTTTACTACTTATAATTAAATGGTTAATAACCTCCTAGTCCCGGTCTTGTATTTGTCCTTTTTGATGAAATAAAATTTCTGCCGAGATGGCTTTAAAAAAAAAAAAAAAAAAAAAATAAATATATATATATATATATATATATAGCTGCTTCTTAAATATATTATTCCAACATGTTTAATTTATTTATCTAATTAAATGCTAACTTGTGACAAATTAAATTATTTAAGTGATATCACATGTGACAATAAATGTGTATGCGTTCGTTCTCCATATATATATATATATACATTTCTGTCTTATTATGTAATTTCATTTAACTTAAGCAACAAGGATTAAGTTCATATATTTATATTCCCTAAATATCTTAACTGCTTAGCCACCAACCTAACTACTTAGCCCGATCCGAGGTGGCATCCTATTACATAAACATGTGTACATTTATATGTATTAATAGCTAACATATAGCAATATATACATACATACATATATATATATATATATATATATATATATATATATATATATATATTCTAATCCATCTGTTTATATTTAACTTAGCCGCACTTAATTTGAACTAATGACCTCTCATATCACCAAGATTCCTATAATTATCTTACGTTCTGAGATATATATATATATATACACGTTCTGATATATATATATATATATATATATATGTTTTTAATATACTAATCACATAAAATTTCTGAGTACATTTATACCTATATATATAATTTTAATTATTAATATTCGTACAGGTATTAATTATTATGTCATGTCAAATATAATATTATAACGTTAACGATTTTTGTTTTGTGTGTACAAGTATATATTTATGTACCTATATCTATTCATATATGAATATATGTCTATACCTATATATAATGTGTATACTATATAAATATGTGACAAATGTGATCTCTAATTATTCTGCTGTACTTAACTAGCTAAACTAGTTAATGCCGGCTACTTAATTTAAATTAGACTTAATTGGCCTAATTAACCAATCCGTTTACATAATAAATTTTGTATCTATTTTATCTGTTATATTATAACTGTAATCATTACTTTAACAAATATTATATGTAAGTATATATATTTTTTATTTAAATTTTTTGTAGAAATTTGAAGGCGATATGACCCAGTTGCCATTATAATATAATTGTAATCATTACTTTAACAGATGTTATATATATATATATATATCTTATTTAAATTTCCTACAGGAATTTGATGGCGATATGACCCAGCTACCACGTGGCGATGCGCGAGTGGTCCGGGATGGCGTGCGGGTTGGGCCGGCTTCGGGCCAGTCGCCCTCGGCCCGGACGGGGCAAGTCTATCACGACACGGACCCACGACGCATCGGCTTCCTTCGGCCATGCGGGCGGGCTGGCTCGGCCCGACGGGGATTGGATCGGGCAAACCCCGATCCGACGGCTTCGATCAACGCGAAGAGGCGGGTCACCTCCCTTCTTAGGCGGATTAGGGTTAGGAAGAATAACCCGATCGAACGCAGGGGACTTGCAAGTGATTATTGTCACAGTCATATAATCTAAACTATGTTTTTGAATGCAGGAATCGAGAGTATGCTCGAGGGAGTCGGAGGGTACCTTTAGGTCGATGATCGGGATCCGTGCGGAGTCGTCCGGGCTCGTCACGAGGGCTACGCTTCACCCCGAGCGAGGAGGACTCAGATATGTGTTAATAGGGGCCCTCGGCGGACTCCTCGAGGGCTCCCTCGCGCGCGAGTGGCGGCCGCAGAGGGAGCCTCACGCGGCGCGACATGCGGCGCAGAGATTGGGACGACGGCCCGCTGCCGTCGGATCAAACCCGATCCAGCGGCTGGATGCGATCCGTCGGATCTAACGGCACCGTCAGCTACAGTTGACGGCAGTCATTTAAATATTTAACGACGCCATTAAATAATCAAATATTATTTTTATTTTTTTTTTGAAAATTTTCAAATATGTTTTTCCTAGCTATTTAAGAGGTGAGCAGCACAACGGCGAGGTTGGATTTTTGATCCGACGAGTATTTTGATTCCTCGATTTTCGGGGTATTTAAATAATATTAAAATATTCGTCGAAATTTTGACTACTTTCGATTGACACGAAAACATCGCCCCTAGCTAATTTGGGGGAAATGAGTGCAATGGCGAAGTCCGTTTTTCCATCGGAGGTCAATTTGAATAGGTCAAATTCTAGGGTTTTTGGATTTTTTCAAAAATCAGGATTCGATCTATTTGACTCCTGATTTGGACTGGGACTTAGAGGTTGACTCCTATTGACCTAATTAACACTTAGGATAGGAATTAAGATTGAGATTAGTCTTAATTGACAGTGGTAACAACTTGGGTTGTTACAGTTCATGACGCACTGATCGAGCTCGATCAGACTCAATTAATCGATCATAACACAATTGCAATAGCATTTCGAAAACCAATAAGAGGAATTGCACAAATGGAAGAGAGGAATTCAGAGGTACCTCATCGACGTCTCAAAAGTTAGGGTTAGGTCAAACCTGCCTGTAGAAGCTCTGTCTGTCTCCTAACCTCATCGGAAAGCTTGCTTTGCTGAGAGGAGAAAATTGTGCCAAAGAAGAGAGCCTCCCAAGCTTAATTGCTCTGGTGGAGTGGTCGTACTTACGGCCTCTGCGCCTCTCCTGCATGCGGTGGTGGAAGAGGTACAATAATACCTTTCACTGAAGCTGCAGTCATCTAATCGCAATGACTCAATTGGACAGAGGGTCACGATGGGCCCACCGTTTGATGAAACGACGGGCCAACGCCGTCAGCCCTAATATAAACTGTAATATTATTTTTAATAATTATGTAATTTAATTTCTTTTTAATTAAACAAAAATGGATGACTAAACGAGCTCCAAAAAATATTAAAAATTCACCTTTAGCTAAATTGAGGGTGAGGAGCTCAAAAATGAAGTTGAATTTTTTTATTAGAAATCAATTTAATTATCTTAATTTTTTGAGCAATTAAAATACATTAAAATATTCGAGAAAATTTGACAACTTTCAAAAAATCTCAAAATTTTACCTCTAACTAATTTGGGGGTGAGGAGTTTAATGGTGAACTCCAATTTTGATTTGAAAGTCAAATTAATTTCTAGGTTAGTTAAATCACTCGAAATATTTACCGAAAATGCAAGATATCCAAATCACACCAAATTTTAGGTGTTGGCTCATAATGCTTTTAGGAGTGCAATGGTGATAGTTTTAACCTATTTTGGATGTCTAAAATTTAGTAACAACAATGGATTGTTACATCATCTATTTTCTTCTTGCACATGTATAAGTACAGTTAGATGTAATACAAGTGTCTATCTTTTATTTTCCTTTGATGTTAGGATTGGATGATTTAGCTTGTAGGAAGTTATAAAAGGGATAACCTCTTATCCTTGTGCGTAGAGATAAGTGTAGTTAAATATAAGGCAAATATCTAAATTCTATAATTTATCCTATTTTTAAGAAATGGTAATCTGGCTTGAAAACAAATTGTAAAAGGGATTCATATTTTGGAGTAAAGGAATGCCACATCATGCCTCAGAGTTAGGATGAGTGGATTCATTACAAAGAGAATAATACTCTTATTTTTGTGTGTGGAAATAAGTGCAATTTAAATAAGATAAGTATCTATTTTTCTATTTTGGTGACACACTTTACTAATTAAGAATGGTGACACCTTTATGCATGTGAATAAATGAATATGAGTTTCCTAAATTAGAAGACATCTTCTAAAAGGTGGCTTATGTTAGAAATGAAATAGGAGATTTAAATGAAGAAAAATGATATCGAAATATTTTTCTTAAGTAAGATGCAAAAGCATTTGTGACATAAGATCAATGATATCACTTTTCTACTTTTAAACACTTTATTTGCTTTTTTTAGTTTCGCTTTGGGATGATATTCATTTGATGTTATGGTACTTGTGCTCAAACCTTATTATATGAAATGTAATGTAATAAATGACATGATAGGTTCATTACATGGTAATAAAGATCTGTACAAACACATGTTAGGTCAGGGCTGGCCAATTTCCAGAGGAATAAAGAAGTTACACAGGCATATAAGGGGACTTGTATAGAGAAGGAATGGGACCCATGATGGTCAAATAAATATATTTGACTTCTCTTGTTCTAAAATTTTCCCAATAAAATATGTAACAACCTTAAGTTGTTACCTTGTCTAATCTATAATTAATTAGGACTTGAAACTTATGCTAAATGATCTCTAATTCTTAAAAATTTGGGATTCATTAGAATTTGTTTGGATCAATTGGCTAATTAGTCAATGTAATGACTTAGAAAATTAACTAAATTAAATTAATCTTCAAGTCAAATTTTGATTTTATTTTTGAATTTCTCACACTCAAATTAGCTAGGGGTGAAATTTTGGTAATTTTTTGAGATCATTTAATCCTTAACTCAATTAACATTAAATTGGAGAAATTGCACAAATGGGATTCACAATTTAAACAATTGCAATAATACCCTCCAATGGTTGACTGGATCCCTAGAATTTGCTGTGTGAGCCGCGGGTGATCCGTTGTAGAGCTCTGATCATGCAATAGCCGATCCAGTGCTATTTTGTCATCCGTTCCCATGGACTAGACAACCCAAATCAACTCCAGCTCGAATCTGACTTCAGACATCAAATCGCGCCTTAGATTTGATGACTGTGATCACTCCTGTGTTTGGCTATTACAGACTATAGCATCAGGTCAAGATCGTCCATCCTTCATCTCTGATCAATTAGATGGCCAACAGAAACCCATGTGTTGTTCAGCTTCGTGAAATTCCCCCATCCGTTTAATCGACAAATCTGATCTCGCTGGACAGTGCCAATGCAGCAGATCCGCTGCTCGCTATTCGAAACTGAGCAGCGAATCTTTGTTATCAACAGTTAATATCGTTGAAAGCGACTAAATAAAATAAATAGTTATTATAAATTAATATAACTTAAAAATTAAGCTCCATTTTAAGATCAAATCGACTCCAAAAATTTTTAAAATTTCACCCATAACTAATTTGGGCGTGAGGACTCAAAAATGAAGTCGAATTTTTAATTTGAAGTTTAAATAATTATCTTATTTTTTTCAATTAATTAAATTGGTCAAGATATTCATCTCACTCCAACAACTTCCAAACTTCACCAAAATTTCAGTGTTTGGTCTTGTAGAACCCCGTCCCGTCATCGAGCACAACAGGAAGAGTTGGCGGCAAAATAGTGCATTACTTGGGAAGGCCAAACTTTCACAGAATGAACTTGCTGCTGCTGAATGTTGATTCTTAAGTCAAATATCATTCTTATCTTAAGTATTAGCTAAGGCACTCATATGCATTAGATTTAGTAAAGATAATAAGAATATGTATCCAATGTATATGAATACTTCATATGAGTTTCGTATCGATCACATTACAATACTAAGTATAAGTTGAAGAAATATTCAGAGTGCAGAAGCCATAAGCAGTCATCCCATACATTCATTATAGAACTGAATAAAATGACATTCATCTTAGAAAAGAAAAATAAAAATGGCATAAAAATGGCACCGTATAAAGCCTTATATGGGAGGAAATGTTCATCCTCGCTAGCATGGTCTGAGACAGGAGATACTCAATTATATGGATCTGAGTTAGTGGAAGAAACAAATAAGAAAGTTAAACTCATTCAGCAAAAAATTAGACAGCTCAAGACAGGCAAAGTAAATATCATGATAACCGTCATCGTCCTCTGGAGTTCAAAGAAGGAGATTTTGTATATTTAAAAGTGAGCCCGATGAAAGGAGTTTATTGTTTTGGAATTTTTGGAAAGCTCAGTCCAAGGTACGTTGGACCTTTCAAAATTTTGTAGAAGATTGGTTCAGTAGCTTATAAATTAGAGCTACCAGAAGGCTTTGCTGCTGTTCATAATGTATTCCACGTTTCATCACTAAGAAAGTGTCTTCGAGATCTTTCTCATCTTATTGAACATCCTGCAATTGAAATTCAGCCTGATCTTTCTTACACTGAAGAACCAATTAAAATCTTAGATCGTGATCTGAAGAAATTAAGGAATCGATCTATTCCAATGATAAAGATTCAGTGGAAGAACCGGTCTTGTAATGAAGCCACCTGAGAGAAAGAGGTGGATATGCGTCAAAAGTACCCAAACCTTTTCAACCAAGGTGATTCTTCAACTCTATCTTATTTCAACTCGTTTCTTTATATCTGCTTAAATTCTTTTTCTCACTTGAGTGATATCAAGGACGACATCGTTCTTAAGTGGGGGAGTTTGTAACAACCCAGGTTGTTACTTGGCTCAATTAAGACTAATCTAAGTCTTAATTAAGGTTCTAAGTCACTAATTAAGTAATTTGGAATCCATCTCTGAGACCTAGGTCAAAATCTGAAGTCAACAAAGTCAAATCAAGAATTCTGGAAAATTCCAAACCCTAGAGAATTGACTTTTTATATAGACCTCAAATTGAAAATCTGACTTCGCCATTGCATTCAGAATACCCAAATTAGCTATGGGTGAAATTTTGGAGGCATTTGGAAGTCTTTGGATTTTCGTCGAATATTTTAATAATATTTAAATACCCCTAAATAATCAAATAAATAAATACTCGTTGAAATAAAAATCCAAGTGCGACGTTGTGTTCCTCACCCTTCAATTAGCTAAGGGTGATTTATTGGAAATTTTTGGGATGCATTTAATAGGGTAAATTTGATTAGCGAAATCTGTATAATTTACTTTAAATAATTATTTAAATATTTAAAGTTAACGACGCCGTTCACTTAAACCTGACGCCGTCACCCATGTTGTTTTTCACGCCGTTGGATTGGATGGATCTTCTGATCCGTCCGATCGAACAATCGGACGGTCCAAAGATCGTCGTCCCCGATCGAGCTCCGCGTGGCTGCAGGCGAGCGACGCGGCGCGCGTCTCACTCTAGGTGGCTTTCCACCACTCTTAAGCCACCGTTTAAGGTCTGTTATAAGACCTCTGAAGTCCAGGTTGCTCGGTTTCACTCCTGAAGTCCGGGACCTGAGTTCGAGCCTTGTCTCTCTGCAGCCGTCCAAACCTAAGGTACCTCTATCCCTAAATCTATGCTTCCAAATGTTAAATTTCTTGTTCGCATGTCAATTTCACAGTCTTGATTGAATTTTGAGCGGACCTGATCGAGTTGATCAGGTCTGGTTAACCCGGATTTAACTAAGATGCAACAGTAGAAACCGTTACCTATTTTCTCGCCGAGCGTAGTGACCTAGGGTTTGATATTGCCGGAGTTGTGTGTCTTCTCCGGCGGTATTTGAGGTACCAATTGAAAGGTCTCTTCAAGACCTTTCGATCGGTATGCGGCTCGTCGTCTGGTACCATCGTCTTCACCTCCATTTTTCGAACCCTAATTCCTCCGCCTCGAATCACTCGCGAGACGAAGCCCTCTCGGGCTGGACCGGGCCGGCCCGGGCCTGGCCCGGAACCCGTGGCCCGTGGCACTTCAGTTGCCACGGCGGGACCCACCGCGCTGCGCGCCAGCCAATCCTGGCGCGACGCGTGTCCAGCTCTGATGCCGTCTGAGCTGTGGGGCCCGCGATCTTCTGCCCAGCCAATGATGGCCCGCCACGTGTCCTGCAGATATTAATATATAACATTATAATTAAAAACGTTATTTAAATAAACGAATTTATATATTAATAATAATAACAGAATTATTAATACAATTAAACAGAATTTAATTAATCAATTAAATCAAATCTTTAAACCTTAATAACTCCTAAAATATACATCCAAATTATGCAAATGAATATACCATTTTGATCAGCAAAAATAGAGGAATAATTTGGCACTGCCAATTTTGCATTTGGACTTATATTTAGCAAAGTGATATTTAGGGTTTATTTAAGTTAAATTAAATGTCACAAATCTTAATTAACTCATAACTTTGCACCCATTAATCCAAACATACCCAAGATGGGTCTTAAAGTGATCATAAAACCCTAAGGATTAATTGGATAATATTCATCTTGCTGTTTGGATTAGTTTTTGCCTAATCACTTTTAGGTCCTAACCTTAATTACCCTAATTAGACTTAGAACTTCAATTGACCATAACTTGGTCAATTGAGCTCCAAATTGGATGATCTAAATATCCATGTATATCAAAAAATTTTAATTAACAGTAATATGTAAAAATATTTTAGATCCAATGGTTAGATTTGCTAATCACCCTTAATTACCCTAAAACTTGATTAGTAAATATTAGTAAATTTAATAATCCAAATTGAGTGATTTAAGTTTCAGAGGACTCATAGAGTCATTTAGGACCTAGTTGTAAAGTTAAATTAGTATTTGAGTGATTAATTTTACTAATCATTCACTAATCACCCTATTAGATCCAAATTGAGCCTGCCACATGTCATTGTGATCAGTGGGCTATTTGTAAACCATAGCCACTGATTTTACTCAATTTAGACACTAATTGGCAAAGTTAGGTTTTAACCCATAATTAAGAATCCCTTAATTAACTTTAAATCCTAGATCTTGTATTGGTCATAACTTGGCCAATACTTATCAGAATTTAGCAAAATTAGATTCTATGGAAAGCTTAGACAGTAAAGAACAATAATCTAAAAGAAAATTTAACTTTTATAAAGCTAAATTCCTAATTTTCCCTTATGAGTCAAATTCACTAACTTGATCTCATATGGCTTAATAATCACCCAAAATTAATTTAGTTGCTGTTTAATCTTATATTAGATAGTAAGAAATACTTTCCAAAAGAAAATTTTAGAATTTAAGCCCTAGATCAAAATTTGATCTTTTGAACCCTTAAGTAGGGGCAAAATGGTCATTTTGCCCAAATTTAGGGTTTAGCCTTTAAAAGCCCTAAATTCAGTTTCTAATCACTAAAATTAGTAAATAAAATGATTTAGAACTGAAATTAATCAAATCTAAGTTTAAATTAGATTTTGATTAAAATCTCAAAATTTGCTCCTTAAGGAAAATTTCCTAAGTCTTAAGTGAGTGTTTCTTCTTCCTAAATCATTCTTAGATCTTTCCTTAGGTCTTTATAACATTAGTTAGGATGTGTGTCTTGAGAGATACTCTTAGTAATTAAGAGCTTTAATTCCTAAGATTAAGAATAGATCTTAAGTTTGAATTCATCTATTGAGAAAATTGGGTTACTCAATAGGTGAAACCTTGAGTTTTCTAGTTTATAGATTTTCTTAGTTTATTAAATGATTATTTGATCTTTAACCTTTAGAACTAAGAATAGAGATCTATCCTAATAAATTTGATTTATCATTAGGATTTGCCTTAACCTAATTCGTGAGTTTTTGGTTCTAAACTTAGACCCTTAGATTATACCTTTAGATTAAGTGATTAGACCCCATCATCTGGAGTCTAATTCTTAATCTTTTCATCTTGATTTGGCTAATCAAGATGAGGTTGGGATGAAATAAATACAAAATTAGGTCGATGATTTATTCACTTTAACTAAGTAGTCATCTTTTGATTAAGTTATAGTTAGGACTTGGCCAGTCCTAATTATCTTCAACTAGTATGATTCGTGATTCTAAGTTACAGAACATGTAAGAATTAATGATTCTGAAACTTATGTAACTTAGAGTAGATAGAACGAATAAAGTAGACAACAATGGATATCACCTGTGTTTTAGATAGAGTTTCTTGCTCACTTTGATTTTGATGCTTCGCATTCCTTAATTTTGAGCTTTATACCTTGAATATATATTATGTACTTAAGATATTTGATAAATATCTTATGTTAATTTGGAACATTCATAAGCAGCATTATGTTTTTGTTTCACAAGTGGTTTGTAAGGTGTAGCTTGATTAGTATACCTCTTCGATCAACCCGTTCGAGTCGGCAACCTTTCGAGGGTTTAATGTCTGACAGTTTATGGCCATGCCTAGTCCGAGTGATAGGATGGATAGACTCTTGCCATACTGACTAAAGAGTCAGGATTCTGATATGGTTACACTAATTCAAGTACACTTACATTCGGTTCTGACTTAGCTCATCAGGCTAAGAGTTTTCAGTGATATTTAGTTCAGAGTTTTTTAGCTCATCAGGCTAAGATTTGCTGAGTATATTTTTAGTATGAGTGACTTAGACAGTCTCTGCAGTTTTCAGTTTTCGGTTACTGTTTCACCTTGCATATTCTGTACTTATGTACTATTTTACTTACAGTTTTCCTGTACTATATAGGATGCTAGTTTTACTTATTATTTTCATATGTACACATAGGATGTTAGTTGTTTTCAGTTTTAGACTGTTCAATTTCTGTATGTTACCTAGCATAATCTATTTGATTATAAGCATGTTTAGGTTGTATTTTCTTTACAATTTTGTTTAGTCTTTCTTTTTCTTACCTGTCTTTGTTGCAGTTGCTCGGAGGAGGTATGTGCTTACTTCATATTTGCTTAGTTATAAACTGTAGTTTATAACTTATTACTATTCTTTTGTATATTTTCTGCACTATTTTGCTTCAGTACTGGTTTATGGTGATATTCAAGTAACTTAATAAATTTGTTTACTCTAAAATGTGCTTAGACAATAGTCTAATCAGTTTTTCTTTTGTTGGCTGGGGCCCTACCATTATGAAACCGATAATAGTAGGTTCTGAGTTTGTTAGAGCAGCTGATCCAGTGGAGTGCTTACCATTGGAGGAGGAGCCCGTTCCTGAAGATTTATAGCTTTAGCTTTCTTTCTTTCTTTCAGTGAGATTGAGAGTTCTTTTCAGTTCTCATTAAATTATTTTAAATTGTTGTAATAATACAGGTTTAACTTTTCTTTTCAGCTCTTTACGTATTCTATATTATTGTATTTATACTGTATGAATGGATGTTATACTTTTATTGCTTTCGCACTCTGAGTTCTTGTATGATCATTTAGTGATGGATTCTGGGATGAATGGCAAAGTCCTTAGTTTAAGTTGGATTAGAATGTGTGTCTAATCCAATTTTAAGTGGGGACCTTGTCATTTGGTGACCCCTCCACCGTAATCATGTTAACTTAAGAGTTAACAGGACCACGGCGGGGCAGGGCCGCCACAGTTGGTCCAGATTAATTATTATAGACCAAAGTTTAATTAAAATAGTAGTAAATGAAAATCTCTCATCTCACAATAAATAAGTATAAGTTTTATCGATTACTGCTCCTCCGTGTCCTCCTGGATCTCTTAGATAGCTTCCAAAGTTGGCTCCACAAACTACTCCTGATCTGACAAATTATCGGATCCAAAATGCCGATTTCTCGGACGAAATAAAAGAAAAGTATCTCGCGTAAGTCTAACACATCAAAACTACAACATGCTTTATTATAATTTTAAAGAGATTAACATTAAATAAAATAAATAACTATTACAAAAAAGTACTAAAATAACTGAAAGCTAAAAATTGTACAGAACTGAAAGTAAAGTAAAAATAGTAACAAAATAACGAAGTGCTGAAATAAATAATTCGTAAAAGGCTGAAACTGAGTAAATACTGAAATAAAATTGTGTTGTATGTCACTGTATATATATCTGAATATATCACTAATTTAAGCTGTCATTATGCATTTGGTGCCTCATGCACCCCAAGAAATCCTAATATCCATGATGCCTGCTGCATTCCATAGGTTCTACTCAAATTGATGCATGCTGCATCCCGTAGTTCACAAATGTATCTGGATACTTATGCTTATGCAATTCATGCCAAATTCTTTCAAATAAACCATCAAAAATTCAGAATTAAAAACTAATAAAGACCATAGTTTCCTATAACTTTCTAAGTTATCACATATTTGGAGTGCATGTACAAAAATAGCGTATTTCTAAGAAAGGTAATTTGAAAAATTAGTTTGTTTAATTGCACATATCAATGCGCACAAATATAATGGGACGAAATCCTTTTATAATTTATTCTTTCAAACTAAGTTGTTCAATTCCCTACTTATAAATATAGCTTAAAGTATCATAAGAAAGGTAATTTGAAATATTTAGCTTGTTTAACTACACTTATTGATGCACACAAAGATAAGGGATATAAGCCTTTTATAGTTTATTCTTTCAAACTGAATTGTTCAATCCCCTACTTATAAACAAAGCTTAAAATGTCCAAAGAAATGTAATTTGAAAAACTTAGTTTATTTAACTGCACCTATTGATGCGCACAAAGATAAGGGACATAATAAGTTGTTCAATCCCTTACTTATAACACACTAGATAGAATTGAGAAATTTATCCTGACATTCTTGTAGATACATTTAAGACAATATTAGAATATATAATTTCATTCAGTATGAATCAACCAACTTCATATCCTTACTGAATCCATTCAACTTTATGGATATACATTACAGTCTCCACATGTAAAATAATAATATTATTATTCTATACTAACTATTTAGAATATAAGGATATCCATACTAATAAATCATTTCTCTATTAGAGGTACTAAGCAAAGGGATTCCAAGGTTGGAATACAGAAGTCATTCAAGTTAGGTGAACTACCTCAATTAAACTCAATATATAGTTTATTAGATTATTGCTACCACAAGATAAAAGGTCAATTATCTAGAGTTTTAGAAGTTCATTTAAGGGCCTACCTCAATGTGTATTCTATAAATTATTTCTTATCTCAAGGTTTCCCTAATTTAAGGTGTAAAACACTTGAATTATAAACTCTAACATAAATATTAAGAGATTTAAATCTTCTAATCACAACATTTAGATTCTTAACATGAGTTGATTTAAGGAATTAAATTAAGATGCAAATACATGAAGATTCATAAATTCAACCACTTAATTAAAATGGGAATCATTCATGCTAATTCACTAAGCTCTTAAGCTTAACTTAAGTAATATAGGGTGAAAGCATATAATTATTAAGAATTGATCATTTGATAATCAAGCATATTTTATTGATTTAACAAAAGTCAATTCGTGCTGGTCTTTTCTTTTAAGAGAAAATCAAAGTAAATTAAGCTTACAATTAAGATAAGAAAATCACATTCTATAATAACCTAGGTTGTTAATTAGGTCAATTAAGACTAATTTAAGTCTTAATTGAGGTTCTAGTACACTAACTATGCCATTTATGATTCACCTATAAGATCTAGGTCGAATCTGGAATCAATTGAATTAAATCTGGAGTTCTGAAAAATCCAAAAACCCTAGAAATTAACTTTTTATCTAGACCTCGGTTTGTAAGTTCGACTTCACCTTTGCGTTCACCACCCCCAAATTAGCTAGGGGTAAAGTTTTGAAGGCATTTGGAAGTCGTTGGATTTTCGTCAAATATTTTAATATTATTTAAATACCCAAAAAATCAAGTGATAAATACTCGTCGAAATAAAAACTTGACTTCGCCGTTTCGTTCCCCACATCTCAAATAGCTAGGATTAATTTATCTGAAATTTTTTGAGTACTCATGATCATCTAAATTGAATTAATAAAATCAAAATAAATTATTTTAATATTAATATTATTTAGATTAGGTTAACGGCGCCGTCTGCTGCACAGTTTCTGTTACCATGTTTCCGTCCAATCGGATGGCTATCCTCGACCGTTCGATCGAGGATCGAACATTCCACCATTCGTCCCTTCCGAAGGGCAGCGCGGAAGCTGCGCATGTCCCGAGCGAGGACACACGGTGCTTCCCATCATCCAAATGGCGAGTTCACCGCCTTCAAGCCTCCATTGCTTAGAATTAAGACTTTAGGTAGATTAAGGTTTCGTTTGAGTTAATCCTGAGGAAGAGGTGCTCGGTCCGACATTTCCCCTCTCTCTGGCAAAATTCATCTGAATTGCAGGTACCTGACTTCTATATTAACTTTAATTCATTTCCTCCATTCGATATATTGTGTTCTTCGCTTATTGTTGTAATTGAATTAAGAAGCCAAATGGAAAATCAAACGAAATTAAGTAATGATCTGATTCTGACCAGTACCTCATTTCGCCAATGCTTATTCATTCAACATCAATCAGCATTCCATTCAATTGTTCTAATTATCATTTGCGTTATCAGCATTCAATTGCAATTAAATTAATTTTGGGTTCTATCGATCTAACTTCCAACACGTATGGGATGGATGGTATCATAAATGATGATTTTAGGGCATGCTATCGTCTCTTGCTAATGGTCGTCCATCTTAGGGTTTATAAGTTCCATCAAAAGGTTAGAGTGGTAGCTTCCAGATGGTATACGAAACTCGCTGATTGAAGCTTTGTTCGTCGGCTGGAGCTTTGCCCTAGATGCTTGGACTCCCGCGAGCTGTCTAAAAAGACGCTTGGCTCTGTCGAACCGCTGGATCGGTTCGACGTGCACTACGGTCGAGACTCTGGACCAGTCCTCTAAAATCAAGGTGTGGGTCCCACGCCCATGCCAAATGTCACCGCTGTCTACCACGCCAGCCACCTCTCATCCTTTGCAGAGATGACACGTGTCATCTGGTGGACCTGCCGTACTTGCAGTAGAATTAAAGACTAATTATTAATGTAATTAATTAAATCCTAAAACTTAAGGCATCAATAACTCAATGATTATAAGTCCAAATTATGCAATCAAATATATCAAATTGATCAGAAAAATATAAGGAATTTATTAGAGCTATTAAATTTCTAATTGGAGCTGAATATCACATAGTGACGTTTAGGATCATCACATTAAACCCTAATTGTCACAATTATTCAAATGTTCATAACTTTGTACCCTTTAATCCAAACATACCCAATATGGGTCTCAAAGTGCTTAGCAAATCCTAAGGAATAATATAAGAATATTTATTTTGCTGTTTGGATTAATTTGAGACTAATCACTTTTAGGACCTAACCTTAATTAGGTCAAATAACCCTAGAACTTCAATTGACCATAAGTTGGTCAATTGAACTCCAAATTAGGTAATCTAAATATTAATTTAGATAAAAAAAACCTAATTAATTTACAGTAATCTGTAAAAATATTTTTACGGTTAGATTTGCTAATCAACCCTAATTATCCTAAAACTTAATCAGTGAATATTAGCAAATATAATGATCCAAATTGAATAATTTAAGTTTCAGAGAGCTCTTAGAGTATAATAGAACCTAATAATGTGAATGGATTAGTGATTGTGTGATTAATTTCACTAATCACTCACTAATCACCCTAAACCTTAATTAGGCCATAACTTAATCAAATGAAGTCCAAATTGAGCCTACCACTAGTCATTAGAATCAGTGGATCATTTATGATCTATAGCCACTGATTTTACTTAATTTGGACACTAATTGACAAAGTTAAGATTTTTGACCCTTAATTAAGATTCCTTAATTACCATTTAAACCCTAAAACTTGTATTAGCCATAATTTGGCTAATACTTATCAGAATTCATTAATTTTAGGTTATATGGAAATCTTATACAGTAAACAACAATAAATTGAAAGAAAATTTAGATTTAATTTAGTAAAATTACCAAAATGCCCCTGTGAGTTAAATTCACTAATTTGATCTCATAAGGCTTAATAATCACCCAAATTTAGTGTAGTTGCTGTCTAATCTTATATTAGGTAGTATGAAATACATTGCAATTAAAAATTTCATAATTGGAACCCTAGATCAAAATTTGATCTTTTGAACTCTTAAGTAGGGGCAAAATGGTCATTTTGCCCAAATTTAGAGTTTAGCATTTTAAAACCCTAAAATCACTTTCTAATTGATTTATTCAGTAAATGGAATGATTTAGAATAGAAATTAAGTAAGTTTAAGTCTTAATTAGATTTTGATTAAAACTTCAATCTTAAGCCCTTAAGAAAATCCTAAGTAAAATTGAGTACTTTCCTTTCCTTAATCATTCTTAGATCTTTCCTTAGGTTTATAACACTAGTTAGGATGTGTGTCATGAGAGATACTCTTAGTACTTAAGAGCTTAAATTCCTTGGATTAGGAATAGATCTTAGGCTAGAGTTCATCTATTGAGTAAATTGGGTTACTCAATAGATAAAACCTTGAGTTTCCTACTTTATAGATTTTCTTAGTTTATTTCATGATTATTTGATCTTTAAATCTTAGAACTAAGAATAGAGATCTATTCTAATGAGTTTATTTATCATTAGGATTTGTCTTAACTTAATCAACGAGATTTGGGTTCTAAACCTTAGACCTTTAGATATACCTTTGGATTAAGTGGTTAGACCCCATCATTTGGAGTCTAATTCTTAATCCTTCCATCTTGATTTGGCTAATCAAGATGGCTTGGGATGGTTTAAATTATTAAATTAGGTCGATGATCTGTTTATTTAAATCAAATAGTCGTCTTTTGATTTATATATAATTAGGACTTGGCCAGTCCTAATTATCTTTAACTTATAGGTTCATGATTCTAAGTTATAGACTGTGTAAAAATTGATGATTCTGAAACTTATGTAACTTAGAGTAGATAGAATGAATAAAGTAGACAACAATGGATACCACCTATGTCCTAGTCGAGTCTTTTGCTTTCTTTGATTTGATGCTTCGCATACCTTGTAATTTAGCTTTATACTTTGGACATATATTGTGTACATTGGATATTTGATGAGTATCTTGTGTTAACTTTGACCTGCATAAATATCATTTTCATTTCATTGGCATTATGTGACCTAATCAGTCTGCCTCTTCAGTTGGTTCAGCCTAGTAGTGGAGACACTAGTTTGTTGGTGAAGCCACCTAGTGTCTCACTTACTAGTTTGTCGGAGAGAGACAATGGATTGGTTCGGCCTAGTAGTAGAAATACTAATTTGTTGGTGAAGCCACCTAGTGTTTCACTTATTAGTTTGTCAGAGAGAGATAATGGATTGATTCAACCTAGTAGAATGAAAGACTAGTTTGTAGGTGAAGCCACCTAGTATTTCATTTACTAGTTGTTGAATAAAGAGAATAATATTTTGGATTTGTGACTTGAGGAGTCATTTGTTATGATATGGCAATGGTAGTTTTAGGTATACTTCTACTTGTATTCTTCTGCCTTAGCCCATCAGGCTAAGAGAGTTGTTATTTCTTTCAGTTGGTTAGCCTGAGTAGCCAGTATAGTTTAAGTTTACTACTTTTAATTTACTTTCCTACATTTATGTTACTTATACTCCTTACTATATTTTCTAGTCTTGCGCATAGGATGCTAGATTTACTTGTTGTTATTTATATAGGATGCTAGTTTTGTTCACATGTTTTCTTACTTTATGTCGATTAGCATATAATTATATTGATTATAAGTATGTTTAGGATGTATTTTATTTCTAGTCACTTGTTTTATACTCACTTTACTTTATTGCAGTTACTTGGAGGAGGTATGTGCTTACTTCCTAGTTGTATAAGTTATAACTATTTGTTTATAGCTTTATCCTGTTCTTTTCTTACGCATTTCTGCTCATATTATGCTTTTGTACTTAGTTGTTTATGGTGATATCTAATTAACACAATCAATTGATTACCCTAAAATATACTTAGACAATAGTCTAACTAAGTTTTTCTTTTATTGGCTGAGGTCCTATCATTATGAAACTGATAATGATAGGTTCTGAGTTTCTTGGAGTAGTAGATCCAGTGGAGGGCTTGCCATTGGAGGAGGAGTCTATACCAGAAAACTCTTAGTTTTCTTTTCTGCTTGTGAGGATGAGAGTTTTATTCCAGTCTTTTTAAAACTATTTAATGTTATAATAATACAAGGTTATCTTTACTTTTACTGCTTCACTTGTTCTGAGTAGGAGGCTTAGTTCCTTTTTCATTGTAATGAATGGATGTTATATTTTATGCTTCCGCACTCTGTGCACTTATATTTGCATTTAGTGATGAACTCATTTGGAGAAATGGCAAAGTCCTTAGTTAAGTTGGATTAAAATGTGTGTCTAATTTGATCAAAAGTAGGGACCTTGTCATTTAGATGACCCCTCCACCGTAATCATGTTAACTTAAGGGTTAACAAGATCACGGCAGGGTTGGGCCATCACACATTCTCATTGTGAGACTAAATCCATACTAGTCTAAGATCACATGATAAATTGGTAAGGTTAACTAGAAAATAAAGCAAATCTTCACAAATTAAGATCTAGAACAGTTAGTACTCATTTAGAAATTAAAAATTTAGAATTTAAATTTAACTGGCCAAATTAATTTCTAACTATCCTAATAATTCATCACTATATTTCAAATTTGAGGTTCCACATTTTAGGCCACATAAATAATCTATTGAATCAACACATTTATCCTAGGTTATAGAAAAAAATAATACATTAATTCAATACATATAATCGAAAGAGAAGGCCTATAAGTGCAAATTTTCCAAACAATTAAAATGAGAAGAGTTGTTGTTTAAACATCATAATTAATAGATTTCATACTTAGCCATATCTATAATTGAAAAATGCATGATTTTGCTGAGACTAGTCATTATTTTAGTGTATTTTTGTGTGATTAGAGTTATGGAATTGATATAATACAAAAAATATGAAGTTCATAAAAAACTGGGCATTGCAGTGTGCTACGATGCGCTGCGATGCGCCGTAGCGTTGTTTGGCCGAGAGCCAGGCTACAGCGTGATACAGCTGCGGCGTGTTGTAGCGCCTCCAGGAGCTATGACGTACTCGGGCGATGTGGCACACTGTAGCACTCATTGGACAAAAGCCAGGAGCTATGGTGTGATATGGTGCTGCGGCGCGCTATGGTGTGATATGGCGCTGCGGCGCCAGACATCCCGAGACACGGATTCTACGGCGCGCTGGAGCGCCCCCTGGCCGAGAGCCAGGCGCTACAGTGCAATGTAGCGCGCGTCGGTCATTCTGCATGAACGATAGGCAAGTGGTATCTTCTAGGGCATCCAAATACTCTTGATTTAGGGCACCTCAAGTGTGGTGCCATATACCGATGATAAGTTCTTTTCAAAACCTTTCCATTGATATCAAAATTGACACGAAATGGCCACTCTAACATCGCAAACAACGATGCCTTAAGTTCGGGTATACTTAAATTCTACTACTTTGGCTGTGTACTAATGGATGAACAAGCTTTGATTATACTCGTTTGGGTCCGATTGAGTCTCGACAATCAAACAAGATGCCACACAATAGCTAATCAAAATATTATTTCACAAAAACATTGATTAAATCAATGGAAAGAGGGGTATAAGGAAGGTACTAGGGATGTACCTGAGTTTACAAATAGAAGGGAGAGCTCCAGCTAGGACTCTTTAGGAAGAAGCTTCAGCTGCCAAACAATTAGAATGAGAAGAATTGAGGGTGCTAAGGCTAAAGGAAGGGAGAGGCATGGGATTAGACAGGGCAGCAAGTCCTCCCCCGTCAGCATCATGAGAAGGGAGGGCAGGAGCTCCACGCCTACTTGTGTGAGGAGAGGGGGCTCGTACGCGGGAAGGAGGAGAGTAGGCGGGTCCCAGTGCAGGAAAAAGGGAGAAGCTAAATTTTTGATTTAATTATTTTTTAATTTTTCTTAACACATTTTAGTAATTAAAATTTGATCGATAAACAAGCTCCAAAATTTTTTACAAATTCACTAATAACTAATATGGGAGTGAGAAAGTCAACGACAAAGTCGAATTTTGATTTCGACAACTATTTAATTATTCTATTTTCTTGGTATTTTAAATACATTAAAATATTTGGGAAAAATCTGACGACTTCCAAACACTTCCATAACATCACCCCTAGCTAATTTGGAAGTGATGAGCGCAATGACAAAGTTGAATTTTTGATTTGAGGTCAAATTAAATAGCTTATTTTTCAAATTATTCGTATTTCCCAGAATTAGGATTTGATCTAATTGACTCATTGTTTAGACTAAAACTTCAATGCTTGATCCTAATGACTTATTAAGACTACTTGAATAAAGATAAGGACTTAGTTTAGCCCCAATTGATCAGGGTAATAATCTTGGGTTGTTACATATCTTAAGACTGTTTTAAGATTAATTGTGAGGTTCTTAAGCTAATCTAATAATTTAAAATTTAAATAACAACCATGAGTTGTTACACTTTAAACAACCTAACTAGGGTTCAAACACCATAACCTTTTATATGTTAGGTCGGGATCAAAATGAAGAGCAGGAGATGGCTTGATTGAGGGACCTTTTGAGTCGATATCAACATTTGAAGATTTTAATTCTAAGCAATTTCATTTTGTTTTATTTATCATCTTTATTTAGGCATGCATAAATTAAAGAGTGCAAATGAAATATTGTGAACTTATGTTTTGAGATGTTGAATTGAGATGAATGGTAGAATATTATTTATGTTTTTATTATGATTGAAATATTTGATATATTTTTGTATTACACCACCTTATTCAAATAGTCTAATAGGGTCATGCAGTTAGTAATCATATGGGGGATTAGTCCTCTAATCCAAGATCGGGTCATCACACATATGCCAATTTTCATAAAAAAAAAGGGCAATCAAACACATAAAACCATCAATTATTAACGGTGTTCACAAATCTAATGTTAAGCTCACTCAAATATAAGCACTTTTCAATAGATCTTTAAGGCTACTCTTTTCTCGATTATACATTCGCATGTAGTATTTTTTACTAGTATTTCTTGATATCATTTGCAAATCTTTTCTCAAATAAAGAAGCTTAGCTCTCAACCCCTTGTATTCAGTGCATTAAAAAGGTGAATCATGCATCTATAAAGGAAGTGAATAAATTACAAAATATTTGCTGATCAAAGCTTATATCAGATATTGACACTTGTGAGTTTGTTCTTGATTGTAAGATAAGCTGGCTTGTATAGAAAACATTTAAATTTGATGTTTTGACTTATATGCTCTAAATTTATTACATGCATATCAATTGCTTCTTAAGAATTCAAGTTATTTTATATTGATTGTGTAGGGTTCTACACCTACCAAGCTCATTAAGAAAAATTAAGAACAAGTCAAATTTTCTTTCTTAAATGAATGGGAGAATAGAACCCATATAAAATAATAGAAGAAGGAAAATTGCATTAAGTCAACAAATACCAAGATTATAAAATGAAATAAAATTTGCAATATAGTTGCACCTTTTCATTCGAAATAACAAATAGAAATCAACCATCACCTGTTAAATTAATAATACTTTAGCAAAAGACAAGAAGCTAAGCATTTGAAGACCTATATAAGAAGATAAGGCAGAATTGTAAATATTTTCTAGGATAAAAAGATCAACATTTGCAGTTAAAGGCTTGAAAAGTTGAACTTAAAGTCGAAGATTTGAAGGTGAGCATAAAATTTGAGGCCGGAAAATCTTGGAGACGTCACGGGAACGACAAAGCCCGAAGCCACGGAGTTGGAGAGGCGAAAGGCAAGAGGCGAGAACGAGAGAACTTAGCAGAAGAAACAGAAGCTAAAATCCGAAGCAATGGCGAGATAGCTACAAGACGAAATCACCTCGCTAATAAATGTTCATTTGCCACTTCGTCTGCATTTGGGACCAAAATTTCCTTATGTTTCATGTAATGCCGTGGAACGGGCACTATAAATATAAATCAGCTTATTATTTATAAGCTCACGTTTTCTGGTTTCCCGGGTTGGATTCGGGGTAAGGTAGTGTTCAAACTCTCGTCATTGGGTTTCCCGAGTCACTCTGGTTGACCCTGAACATGACCTAGTGAGCATGATTTTTAACACGAACCCAACCCATTTGATGCACGAGTTGAGCCGAACATAGATTTTTCTAACTTCGGACAAAAACAATATTATAATTTACCACACTTTAAAATGAAATAACGAAAATGGCTAAAATTATAATAACTATATTCTCATGGCAATAGTGCTGAGGGTTAATGCGTAAATAAGAAAATGCTGGAATATACGTATGAAAATAAACCGTGAAAGCAAGACGCGATTAGCGAAAATATCCTGAAAATATATAAATAAATGTCGTTAATCCCTCAAACAACGGCAATTAGCAATCTGGCTTCTTGCTACTCACGAAGGGAAGTTGCGAAAGTTCGCGAAGAAAAGTTCTCCGCAGCTTTTGCGCCCGCCGGCCGGTCGCAGGAGTGTGCCGGCGGCAATCGAAAGCGGATTGATTTGATTTACTGAAGGGATTGATTGGAAGCAGATTTAAGGGCGGGTTTGGTTTGATTTGATTTGCGGAAGGAACGAGATGATGATGACGACGAGCTCGATGGGGGCCATGGAGGCTTCCCTTCTCAACGATATCATTAAGCGGCTGCTTTCCGGAGGGAAGGGAGGAGGAGGCTTTCGGCAGGTTCAACTCTCGGAACTGGAGATCCGGCAGCTTTGCGTCGAGGCCAAGCACGTGTTCCTCTCTCAGCCGAATCTTCTCGAGCTGCAGGCCCCAATCAAGATCTGCGGTCAGTTCTTAGTACCTCCTTTCCATTCTGAATGCGCTCTGTTCGTTTCTTTGTTCTTCTTCTTGCGATTCTGTTTTGGGCCTGGATTCAATGCAGTATGCTTTGACCTAACTAGCTTTTTGGGAAGCTTGCTGGATTGCGCTAGGGATCGTAGAATCTCGGATAGTTTATTGGTTAGTGGATGCGGGGAATGTTCAGCTGTTAATGGGGGAAACCTTTGGCAGAATTTCAGTTGTTGGAGCATACAAGATTAGTGAAATAACATGGAAACTGAATTGTGCTCTTTAAAAATTCGATGATTTTATATGTTACTCTGTTATTTCACATAGTAAAAGAGGTAGAGGAAGACCTAAAAAGATATTGGAAGAGGTTATTAGGAAGGATCTTCTCTATTTGGAACTTAGGGAGGGGTTTTGTTGTTGTTATCTCTATGAATATTGTTAGCTGGATTCTGCTATTTGCACAGGTAATGATGCTAAATATGTTGGCGGATTTAGGTTTGTTGGTTGCAATTTACATTTTAGATGCTTTTTTTTTCATGTCCAGATGTATCTATTTGGTGAGTTGGTGGAGAGTTCTGAAGGACTAAAATATTGTTTTGGGAGATTTGGTGACACAACATGAACTTTTGGTTATTTATGGCATTTTATATCTCAGTAAAGTGTAATCTTGATGATAGGATGGATTGATGTTAAAAAAAAATGTGGCTTTTTGTATATCTGTTACTTGCAGAACAATTTTAGTTAAAGTGATTCTCTAGGCTAGCTGACAACTGTCATAAATTGCATGTTTTCTTAGGATTATAGGCAGCAGTTCCATCGTTTTGTCTTAGTTGCACCTTTGCATTTTTATTAACTTTGTGGTTTTTTCATAATACGATTAAGCATGATTTGGGTATGGAATGCTCAAAAAACATAAAATCATTTATCCATGATTGACTGGAAAGGCTCATTAGTAACTAAGAAATTTGACATGAAACTTTAGATTATAAAATTATTGGTACCTAACAATCTGGACTCAATATGCCCAAGCCATCTTAGTTGACTTTCTATGAACTTATTCTCTATTGTACACAAATGCACTCATTTCTTATCATATTTTTGCTAGTATGCCACTCAGCCACCTTAGCAATTTCATCTCTATAGTATTTAATTTATCACAGCACTTCTACTTTGTGGACCAATATTTACATAAAATATTGTTCTATTAAACTATTATAAGTGATATTGTTTGGCCGCACAACAAACTAGAAGCACTCTTCCATTTCATCCAACATGCACAGATCTTGTTATTGACATTGCTTTTACTTTTTTCCATTATTTTCTATGATTGATTCAAGGTATGAATGTTTCACCACTACTCTTGATAATATGATCTGTAATTGGCATTGCTTTTAGTTTCGCCATTATTATCTATGATTGAATTATGGTATGAATCTTTCACTACTCTTGATGTGAAATATCCTTGATATTAAAACTTTTATTATAAAAAAAATTATATTTCATTTATTTATTTTTGATCTACTAAGAACAAACCTATATATTTCAAGGCATGAGTTTTACATTAACCCCATCTCCAAACTGTAAATTCTTCACGTAGTATGTGTAGTTATATACCACAATACCCAATGCCAGCTGGGGATTGATCATTATATGAACTGTAAGTTCAATCGGCTGATATGTAATAAGGGCCTTCGCATGGAAGATTACAAGGCAACCAAAAATACATAGAGAATAGAGGAAGAAGATTCATTAAAATTTGCAGCTTTTGTGGGGGGAAATACAGGAAATAATGCATTACTATATGGGCATCTTATTGATCTACTGTATAAATTCCTATTACATCGAGAGTTTTTCATAGAGAATTTTGTATATTGGTTACCAACCTGTTCTACTCACTATACTAGCATGTGGTAGGTTCTCTTCTTTTCCTAGGTAAATCTCAGGCATGGCATGAGTTGTGCTTATGCAATTCTTCGTGATGACCTTCCGCAATCCTTGAGGCTCACTCCAATTTAGTAAACCTTGTAAAATTTTCTTCTCTTGGCAATCCTTTGTCCTCGATACGTTTTCTCCTTCAATTTCTCTTCTAAGGAGGTCCTACAGTTTGAACCAAGCTGTAGAAGCTTGACTTAGTTTTTTCTTCATTTTAACTTTAATATTCTGTTTCGGATTTTGTCCAAGCCATAACGGCTCAACTAATTTTTTCTTCGTCAAGTATGAAGTCCCTAAAAGTTTTCAAGCTGGGCCACTTTGACAAGTTTTGACCATGTTTCTTCTTGGAAGCTTGGCAATTATAACTCATTTGGAAGGGACGTAGGTAATACTATTGTTTACTTTGTTCTTAGTTTCCATGGCCATGACATATATGATTGCTTGTCCTTAGTTTTTGCTTGGGGATTGTACTGGCTCAGTTGCTTTCTATCATGAAGTTGCGACATATATTTTGTGAGCACGAAGATGTCATCGAGAGAGATTCTCATTTTGAGTACTTTTTGAAATTCAGTGATATATCTTTCAACTATCTGATGTTTCCTCTAGTGTATCCCATACTACTTTCTTCAGTGCTCGACTTTGTAGATGAAATTACTCTTAGAAGAGCTGCTTGAGTCTCTTTTAACTCGGATCATCTCGCATGCATAGATTGTTTTAATTTAGAGAATTTAATTTCTCTCCTGTCTAATCATGCAGGTTGAAGTGGCTCCCCAATTGGTTGATCAATAAGCTTCACTTCGATCTCCGACGTGCCGTTATAGATCAACACTTCTTATCTTTATTTCTAAACGAGAAAATCTTCATATTTTCCTCGATTGTATCTTGTCATCTTTAAGATCTTCTCTACTACTGAGTCCGACTTCACTGTCAGGCGGCTTAAGCCTCGCTTACAGCTCATTTATGGGTTCCTTTGCCGTGACTTTCCTCTTCATATGCTAAGCATTGTCATTATCTGCTTATTCAGTAGCTTTAGTTTCTCTAGATCCTCGTTTTTTTTTCAGATTGATCAAGGGAAACTTGCTATATTCTTGGTTCAATCTACCAGTATGTGATGAGAGCCTTTTGCCAGAGGTTTAGCAATACCTACAGAGAACGATTGAAAAAAAATTTCAGCATTCCTTACACGAGTTTGGAGTTTTTATATAATACAACTGTAGGGATATCCTTAGTAATTTATGACACATGTTTTCTTCTCCCAAGCATATCCAAAGTGAAGCCTCAGTTGGGAGAATCTCATATTGTTGGCATTATGATTCCTATTGGGAGGGTTTAGGGTTTGGGCAGAGCTAAGTTATGCCATAAGAAAAATGCTTCGGTAGCCAGTTCTTTTTCCCTGATAATTTATTGGCTTTAATCATGATTTTAACAATTGTGTGTGATTGATGTGCAGGCGATATCCACGGGCAATACATAGACCTCCTAAGAATCTTCGAATGCGGGGGCTTCCCTCCGTCGTCGACGTACCTGTTCCTGGGCGATTACGTGGACCGAGGGAAGCAAAGCCTGGAAACCATCTGCTTGCTGCTGGCGTACAAGATCAAGTACCCCGCCCGGGTGTTTCTCCTGAGGGGGAACCACGAGGACGCCAAGATCAACCGGGTCTACGGCTTCTACGACGAGTGCAAGAGGCGCTTCAACGTCCGGCTCTGGAAGATTTTCACGGATTGCTTCAACTGCCTCCCCATCGCGGCCATCGTGGACGACAAGATACTCTGCATGCACGGCGGTCTCTCCCCTGAGCTGACCTCTCTGTCCCAGATCAGGGACATGCAGAGGCCCGCCGAGATCCCTGACTCCGGCCTCCTCTGCGACCTCCTCTGGTCCGACCC
Organism: Gastrodia elata; assembly: GCA_016760335.1. Lineage (NCBI taxonomy): Eukaryota > Viridiplantae > Streptophyta > Magnoliopsida > Asparagales > Orchidaceae > Gastrodia > Gastrodia elata. Next base: position 21,792,904 of record CM028684.1, read on the forward strand.
CGACCCCGACGCCCGGGGTTGGGGCACCAGCGACAGGGGCGTCTCCTGCACCTTTGGACCCGACAAGCTCATCGAGTTCCTCCAGAGCAATGACCTCGATCTCATCTGCCGCGCCCATCAGGTTCCTTCTCCTTCTTCTTCTTCTTATCATCCTCAGCTGCCATACACCACTCAGGATCAAATTCCATACATCAACAATCATAATTCGCAGGTGGTTGAGGATGGGTACGAGTTCTTTGCTAAGAGGAGGCTGGTGACGATATTCTCGGCCCCGAACTACTGCGGGGAGTTCGACAATGCCGGCGCTCTGTTGAGCGTGGACGAGTCCCTCATGTGCTCCTTTGAGATTTTGAAGCCTCTGGAGGTGAAATCTGAGGATGGCGGCTCCAGAATCTTGAAACCCCTTCCCAAAAAGGTATGCCTTTTATTTTATTTATTTGTTTTTAGAAATGTGAGGGAACCATTATATGACTCAAATCTCAAAATGTTACAGTAATCTAAAAATATACAAACAAAGTTAAAAGAGTATAAAGCAAAGAAAAGCCCCCAAAACTAGAACTAAAAAACATAAAAGATGAGATTCTAGATCCTGGAAGACTGTCGCCCATGACCCCGGAGAGTATGAATGATCAGGTTAGTAGCGTTTCAAACCGGAGAAAGTGGTCCGTAAACTTCATCACTATCCTTCATAGTCTCAAAAATAAACCCAATAAGAAAGTAAAGCTAAAATGCAATATCCTTAATTTCTCGCGGTAGAAAAAGAGCATCCCGATAGCCAACAGATAATCCAGGAATCATAGAATTAAGAGCAGCAGATAGCTATGATTTACTGTATATCTATATATTATACTGTATATTTCACTAATTTTAATTAAAGTAGGATTTAGTTATGCCCCTCAATTTGAAGTTAATATATCTTATTGCTGTTAATGGCATAGGATTTGACGAATCCTGCTAAATTTTGTTAAAACTGTTTGGGAGTACTAAGAGTTTAGAGAACAAAACAGCATGTGATTAAATCCAGCCCATAGTTTGATTCAGAAAATCCAGAATTTAATCGGATTTAGAGGTGATGGAGGATTTAAGTTGCTAAATGTAACGCTGGAATAAGTCAGTCTAATTGGTTGGCTTTAGGGATTTAGGGCCTTGTATCTGAGGAGTCTTAAATCCATTGTTGCCTTAAAATGAGAATATTTTTGTATATGTAAGGTTTGGGTGTTAGGAATGTATATATATATATATACACGTACGCCTTTTTGCAGCTGTTTTCCACAATTTTTGTCATAATTTCTTATAAAAATTACGCAAAAAAAGAAATTTGATGCTAAGTATAGTGTAGAAGACATAGCCTTTTAAACTCCATTTTATAAATAGAACTTTATTCTTTTTTTGGCGCGCCGCCTCTTCCGCCAATGAGAAGTAGTCAATTAATGAGGGTTACTTGCTTCAACATGGTTATGAAGATATGATCTAAGCAAGTTAGCAATTTTACGAGAAACTCGAAATTCGAAATTCGGTCAGCTTGAAATTTGAGTTGGGTATGACTCAAATCAAAATTAAAATCGAATTATTTGAAATATATTAAATAGAAAACTTGTTGACTCGTCTCAGTGGTAACAATGTCTATTTCATTCCCCTAACCTCGAGTTCGATTCTTTCGAGGGTCAAAATTGCACTGTTTTATAAAATCCACAGATTTTTTTATAATATTCAAGCTCACTCCGTATCAAATTCGAGTTAGCTTGAACTCATTTTTTTAATAGAAACTGACTCGATTCGACGTCGAGTCGTACTCAACTTGAAAATTTCGAATTTAACTGGACCGAACTCGAATAGAGCTCGACCATATTCCAAGTGTAATATCTTTTTTCTTTATATTGCTATTATTATTATTATTATGATTATTATTTTTGAATGAGCAGTTGCCAAACCTATTGAACGGATTGCTGAGAGTTTCTCAAACAAAAGCAGGGGACAGTGAGTGATGATCTTTCGGATCTTCTTTGTTCTGTCCACTGGCGGGCGGAAGAAATTTGAATTTTGTATATATTTCGGTTAGTTTTTTGCTCTGTACAGCAATCGATATAAGGCTTCTGTTTTTTTTTTTTTTTTTGAGCTTTTTCCTGTATAACACTAAAATTTCTTATATATACTCATAAAATATCTAAATTTTAAATGTTGCCCGCATTGCACTCAAATATTTAAAATTAATCAGACATACCACTCTCCTTCAACCCCGTTCAACAAGTTGACTCCCAACATACCCCTCCCTGCCGGTAACGACAATCCGCAACAGCGGCTCCTTGAGGGAGCCGACCGGAATCCTCCTCCTACCGACGTCGTGGTCTCCGCCATTGGCATCAGAAGTGGAGATCACTGTAGAATCACCGGCAACAGTGGAACGGCGGAAAATGGTCACGTGTGGAGAAGGCCTGGGAGGATGGTAGTAAGGATGGAAAAGGAAAAAGGAAGAAGCGATAACGGCACCGACTAGGACAAAGAGAAGGCGCTGCTAACGGAGGAGGTAGGAGGCTACGGATCGGGGGAAGGATGACCGGGAAGTGTGCTGCTTTTGAGACTTTGTGGGGGTAAGCGGGGCTGTGAGTTGGGATGTGCCCATGGTTGGCCGCTCGAGTGCCCGTGGATTTGCTTCATGTCGGAATAAGTGCGGGATTATCTGAGTGCAGAAATTGGAAGAAACATAAGCGAAGAGTTTGCCGCGCGATGGCTCCTCCCACGCCGCGGCCTATCGCTTCCGGAACGGAAATTGAACAGCGTTAAATGGGGATGAAGAAGGGTGGCATGTTTGATTAATTTTAAAAATTTGAGTATTATGTGAAGTAATATTTAAAATTTAGATATTTTATGAGTAAATATTATAAATTTGAACTTTATACAAGTAAAAACTTTTTTTTTTTTTTTAACTATATTCTTCTTCCTCTTTTCACCTCTTTACATTATTGTTTTCCTGTAATTTCTTTAATAAATAACATTACTTGGGAGCGCCTCCATTTTTGTCACTTTTCTAATAAATAATTATGTAATCTTGCCTTTATTTTGTTCTATATAATGTGATTTCTTGTAAGGATTTTGTTTGTTGGGTGCCCTAATTAATATTCACTAGTTTCAATAACCTAATAAATATCCCAACATTTTTTTCTAGATTATTATTAATTTTTAATAAATTTTTAATTATAATTTTAATTAGTGAATCTTATTTATTATGAATTAATTATTAATTTTAAATGCATTAATGATAGATAATTAATTGGGAGTATTGTAGCAACTTCCATATAGATAATTAATTGATTAAAGAAAGATTTCTTAATTTCAACTTGATTAAGTATCATTTTTATGATAATTAATATGTTTTTATTTTAAATATTATTAATTACTCATTTAAATTAATTAGAAATCATTATATTAGCATAATGATGTTCGTTCGCCAGCCCAACTCTAGTCTCTCTTTTTGCCAAATTTGTTTGAAAAATAAAAAAGAAAGAACATAGTAATTCGAACAACCAAAATCCAGATAATGCCTAAGAATATTAGTCCATTGTAGAATTAATATTCCTGAGCCAAAAAGAGAAGCAAACATAGATTTTTTCAAAAACGGATAGAGCCCAAAATGTAATCCCAAAGGCAATAGTATTTCTTGTGGCAAAATGACCCCTCTTCCCCCACCGAGAGCAGCTATTGAAACTTCTGCCGGCCGCTGCTGGCCGCCACCTCCTCTATGCTTCATGTGGAAGCTCCGAAGTCCCTCTCGTGAAGCTCCATTGCTATCAAACTCTCTTCTCTTTCCATAAAATTGAGAATCCCTCTTTCTCGTTCCGACGACTTTCCAACATCTCTACTAAACTCTTAAAAAGAATAGACTCTCCACTAATTGGGCCTATGATTATTTTACTCAGATCTTAGATTTAAGTATTTCCTTACCCACAATCTACTTTAATGCCCTAACAATAGCACAACATCATCTAAACTAAATCCTAAGTCATCATTAATGGAAATCCAATTTAGTCTAACCCTATTTTCCTGATCATTTTGATTTTAATATATTTTTGGATTTATATTTATTGAATTATTTCAATAATTTAATTTGCATTAATTTCCCTAAGTTTCTAATTAAATTAAAATTGGAATATTCCATCAGCCGGAAGAAGGCGCGCGCGTTAGGTTGGTTGGGCCAATTGGGCTGCGGGGCGCGACGGTCCAAGAATATTCGGCGTATATTCACGAAATATTCTCAGCACAACGGCGCGTGAGTTGTGGGCCGACTCGCCCGGCACTGTGCATTCTATTATGTCGCAAAAAGTGGTACTGACAACTTAGGGTTTTGGAGAAACCCTAATTTCTCGATGCACATGTCTCCTTAGGATACACACAAGATGTCAAAATGATGCTTGTGATGAGATCTACACACAATGGATTAAAAAGCTCTAAATTGTTTTAACTAAATCATTGAAACCTATAATCAATTTATGGGTCACCAATGGTTTATTGTGGAGGGAAAATACTTCCTCCACAAAGCCCCTCTCGACTCAAGCAAGGTAGCGATGTGTTCCTTGGGTCGAGGCCAACCCAAGGAATCCTAAACCACCAATTAAGAAGAAGGGGATGGTCGGGGCACTGCTTAAGCCCAGGGTGATGTACATCACTGTACAGGCATGGCGTAAATGATCATCATTCAGGCTTGCTCGAGTCCAATTGAGTTCAACAAGTGATACAATAAGGGTTGAAATTAACAATCGAACAATAATCAGAACAATTAGAATTCAATTTGATAGGGAAAATTGAGGTACCTTGTTTTTTACGGGTTGTGGATTCGTCAAATTTTTGAGCTGTTTGAAGCAGCCCCTGAGTCTCCCAATGCTACCAATTGACAGAAAAGGAGGTAATGGAGGAGAGTTAGCATGGGTTTGGGTGAAGCAAAGGGGGCAGATTCGATGGCGGTTCCAACCGTCGTGCGGTTGCGCGCATGTAGAAGACGACACCATGTGTCAGGATGAATTTCGACCATCTGATCCGTCGGATGGCCCTGATTCGATCGGGGATAGTTGATAAATGCAAGCTCAATCTCAGCCAACGGATCTAGGTCCGGTTCCAATGGATGAGTTCAAATTAACTAGCTTATTAAGTTTCAACAGCCCGATATCAATCACAGAACGACGGGTTGGCTCAGATCTTTCGATCTGGCTGTCCCATGTTTGGGTTCGAACGACAAATCACCCGTTGTTCTAATATCAACAGCTACTTTAATTTTAAAAAAATTAATTAATTAATTTCAAATAGTACAATTTTAATTAATCATTAAATATTCATCAAATGAGCTCCAAATATGTTAAAAAATTCACTTTGCTAATTTGGTGTAAGAAATTTAAAAATACAATTGAATTTTTTATTGGATATCAAAATAATTTTCATTTTTTTAATTATTTAAATTGATTAAAATATTTTATTTATTCAAATGACTTCCAAATTAACCCAAAACTTTCAAGTTTACCCTTAATGCAAATTAGAGACTAATGGAGAGGTTTCCAGACTAAATAGGCTAATAAAATTAGGTAATATCATTGAGTTTTTACAGTTGGTTTGCACTTTGGTTCAATTATGCTAACTCGAGTTAGCCAAACTAAAACTAAGCTAGATTGATCCATCCACAAGCGGTGTTGGATTGGACCAACCCAAAATCATAGAAAGCCTACCTTTGGAATACCAATAGTAAATTCCCAAAACCTTAAGAATTCTTAAAATGGAGATTGGGCTTAACTTGGGCTAGTTCAAATTTGCCCAAGCCAAGCATTGGCATAAGGTGATCCAAACCACATATGAGGATGGTTTGGGACAGCCTAAATCATAGTAAAACCCCATTAACTTTGGGAAAGCCCATGGGTGTGAGCTTAGGTTTCAACTCTACTTAACAGTGTGAGTTCTAGCCTGAGCTAGCCCAAGCCAAAGCCATGGGAAATGTGGTTCTAGCCCACTTGTACGGTGTCTTGGATTAATCCAAACAATAATCAAATCATCTAGTTAGCATTGGAAACACAATAAGCAATGACCTATGCTGTAATAACCCTAGGTTATTACCATGTCTAATTTTTTGTTCCAATAAGTTCTAAATATCATGAGGGCATAATCTTGAAAATTTGAGATTCATCGGAGCTCATTTGAATTAATTGGCTATTTAGTCAATTTATTGATATAATAAATTAGCTAAATTAAATTGACATCCAAATCAAAATCTGAGTTTAATTTTGAATTCTTCACACCAAAATTAGCTATGGATAAATTTTTAGAAATTTTTGAAGATTATTTGAGCCTAAATTAAATTTAATTAAAATTGGGTAAATTGCTAATTAGAGTTTTGCAAATCATCCAATTGCATTTCTATCCTCTAATGGTCAGCCAAACTTTCAGATTCGTTGTGCGGATAACAGACGATCCGCTGTGGGGCTCTTCCTACGTGGCAGCCAGCTCTCAAACTCTTTCCAACTTTTTGGACAACTGATCCAACGACTCTGATCCTACCTTACCCGATCTAGCCTCTGGCCATTGGATCATAAGTAGGATCAGAAATAGAATTTAAGCATGCTATGGATTGCGTTCTCACCTTCCCTATCGAGCCCAACAGCATCCTGACCGACTGCCACTATAATAACCCATAGTTGTTATTAGAATTTTTAACATTCATATTTGCTTAGGAACCTCTCCATTTATCTTAAACTAGCCTTAAGACCAATCCCTAATTTTTTTTGTAAAGTTTGGACATTGTTTGATTACAATGAATATTTTAATCAATTTAATTAACTAAAAATTTGACATAATTATTTTGATCTCCAATAAAAAATTCAACTTCATTTTTGAGTTTCTCACACCAAAATTAATTATGAGTGAAATTTTGGGAATTTTTTGAGCTTGTTATTTTATGAATTGTAATTAATTTAAATTGTATTATTTATATTTAATTAAATAAATAAATATTATTTATTAAAATAAAATTCAGTCGTTGGATTCGCTGTTTGGAAAACGAGTGATCCGTCGTCCCAGTACGAACACGGGACAACCAGATTAGAGAATCTAGGCCATCCCGCTGTTTTGGAGATCTATCAGATGACAGTTGATGATCAGCTAACAGATCTGATCAAGGCCATCCGATCTCATAGGCTTGCGTTGTGAATGCTGAGCCTCGATAGCTCCGACCTCCATAGTAATGTACAGTGTCAGGCTCAAACAGCACCCCGACTGGTCATTGCATCCCTACCTCCACCAAAGGATTCCTAGAGACGGACTCGCCTCTAGGGACCTTAAGATGTGTTTCTCAAGCCATGAGATGCACTGTGGAGGGGTAATTTCTCCTCCATAGTAAACCTTAGGGAGACAAACTAAAACTAGGGTTTAGCTACGTAGTCGTTGATGTTTAGGGCTTTTGATGCCAATATGTAGAACTCAAGGTTAGCTTCATTTTGATATATCACATACGTCCCGTTTCGACTTGGATGCCCGAAAATTTGGAACCCTCTATGTCATTCTCTATGGCGAGCATCAGGAAGAGGAACAGTGCCATGCAGGTCGATCCTAAATAACCCATGGTGGTTACTTGGGTTTAATCACCATATTAGTTTAAGAACTTTTCTGGTAATCTTAAAATAATCTTAAGACCAAATCCTAAAATTTTGGAAGCTATTTGAGTGAGATGAATATTTTGATCAATTTAAATTATTGGAAAAATAAGATAATTATTTATACCTCCAACAAAAATTATGATATCATTTTTTAGTTCATCACACCCAAATTAACTAATAGTGGAATTTTGAGAATTTTTGGAAATTATTTGGTTAGTATTTTATATTTAATTATATTAGTATAAACAATTAATTAAATAATTATTATTTAAGTATTTAGCCATTGGATTTTTTTTAAAAATGGCAGAAGATCAAATGTCCGCTGATCTTCACTATCAATCGGGCGGATAGGATGGATCGGGGCCATCCAACGGATCAAGGGTCAGGTTCGACCCTGAATCGTCGTCCTCAGAGGCGGTCGCATGAAGCCACGCAACGCTCTGAAGAGTCGCTGGAGCCGCCGTGTCAGCTCATCACTCTTTCCGCGGGCTTGTTTAGCAAATTGGGTCGCGTCGGGAGCTCAGGAGGCAAGTCCAGGAGCAGTTCAAGACCGGCGATACCAGCGGACGGTGAGTAAGGTACTACCATTCCCTTAGAAATCTTAGTTTTATTTCGTGCCGTGCTGATTCGTTTGCCTATTTCTTAACCCTCTATATTGTTGACACCGGGTGAGCCCAATTGATATGCTAACAAACCGTCTGTACAATGTTGTACATTACTCAAACTGAGTAGCCTTAGGGCAAGCTAGTGGTGCCCTGGCCATGACGATGGGTTCACCTGGTCAGCCACAACCCAGTGAACATGTTGGTAACTCGCTGGCCATGCGAGGTGCCATGTGGAGGGAGTAATCTTTCTCCACAGTAAACCCTAAATCCCCGTCACCTTCGAGCTAAATTAGGTCGACATTGTTAGTCTCAGTTAGAGATTTTAAGGGCGTTTATCCGATCTTGGCAAGGGCTTTGATTTGGTATATGGCATGCTCCTTTAGGAATTTGATTTTAGGAGCTTAACCTTAAGTTGATTTTGAACCCTAAGTCAAGATTTAGCCTGATAAGACTTTAGAATCCTAGAAAAAAGTAGTTTGAGCCATTCCTTACAGTGACTGATCATAGAGTAAGCATGTACTATAGAAAACACTTAGGACAATCTAGTATTTGCTAATCTTGCCTTTTTAATAGAAAGCTTATGTTAGGTTATAGAATGGGGAAAGGTTTGAATTGAACTAAGTCTTAATTGGTTAATAAGGTAGATCAACTAATAGAAAATTAGGTTATCACAGTGTAGGTTTATAAATGAGAATGGGTCTAGATTCAATTGAAAAGATAGAATTAGACTCCTTTACAAATTAACTCAACCATTAGAGAACCTATTGAGTATGCTTAAGATGTTGAGATAGATAATTTAGAAACAGTTTAAGACTTGCCTTTTAGTAGATGAATTATCTGTGAGATCTAGAACCCTAAAAGTTCTTGAGGTAGAATGAACTTTAAATTTCCAATTAGTTTTCTTAAGATAGCTTATACATCCTAATAGTTAGTATAGTCTACAAGTAAGAGTTATTGAGGATGGTAACTAAAGGAATATGTTAGAGAGTCATAAAGGATTATATATTACTATAAGTATAATAAACCCTTACTTTCAAGACTATAAGCTTGATTTATATATATATACAATAAGTATCAAAGAGAGTAAGAAATATATAAATGAATGAATAAGTTAATTGAGCTATGTGAGCCATCCTTAACAGTTTTTTGTATTTGTTTACCTTTTTATTCATTACATGCAAAATGTTCCGCTTATATTAAATTGTAGATGACGAACGTGATATATGCTCAATAAAAATAATGTATTTAATTACCTTTAAAATGTTATTAGATTTTTTAAAGTCTAATCATTTGTTTTCTTTTGTTGGGTATGCCCAAATACGGTAGATCAAGAGCGTGGATCAGGGTTGCACCTAAGGAAGAATTCGAGCTATAGCAACATGCTGAAGACTTCTTTTGTTATCTTTTATTTTATGTGAGGATGATAGATCTTATTTAGTTTGTATAAATTAGACTTTCTGTGATGACTTAAACTGTTCTTACATATTGCATATATTTTGATTATGAATGATGAATATTTAATTGGAATGTTTGAGTTTATTTCTACTCATAGATCGCTATATAAAGGTACTACTCAATAATATGTTAGAAATCACTAATTCAGTATTAAGTACTTTGTAACACTTGTTATTGGGTTAATATATCTAATATAATAACGAGCATCACATATTGAGCCATCATGCTCATGAATTGTAGCATCTAATTTGCTCAATCATGATTGAATGGGTAGACCGTCTCATTATTAGGTGATGCAGAATCATTAGTGCCTGGATTCGTCTGACGACCTCTACCATCCGAAGAAGAGTTATTAATTTGGTCGTGGTAATCCATCTACCTAATATTACACTTTTACGAAAAAGTACATTATAATTAATACCTTCCCGCTAAAATCCTAACTTTTAATTTATACCCTTTTATTTTGTTTAGTCCTAGCTCCGTTTGAATTACCACTTGAGTTTCTCTCAACCTATCTTTGATACCAATTGTAACAACCCGAAGATCGAGATTGAGAGTTTTCAATCAATAATTTTAAATAAACATTCAACGCATTTCAATGAATAAAAATAAATGTTCATTCATCACTGTGTCATATAAATTAAAGTTTTTTAAATTGTCCCCAAATTAATAAAACATAACATAAATGCAAAAATTAAAATAGGTTAGATGTTATGTTTTTCCTTATCCCTTATCAAGCTAATCCCTTTTTAATCTTACCCAAGGCAAGAAGAGGAGAAATGAGGCTTATCATATAGGGAATTCACAGGGAACTTGCCTTGATTCGTTGGCAAGGCTCAATAGGAATGGACCAACCTAACCCTTTATGGTCCTTATGGGGTTATCTTACTTGATAGAAGAAATTTCATAGAATGAATTAGGGTGGTTATACCTTATGAGAGTTGTGTTATATAGCTTCTTTAGAGGGTTGGGGGAGTCCTAAGGTTGCTTTAGACTCAACCTTAGTGCACCCATATGGCTCCAAGGCAAATGAGAGAGAAGAGAAGCAACTCTATCCAAAGGGGTACCTTTAAGGAGAAACTTGTAGTAAAGGGATTCCAGCAAAACTACGAGGTGGACTACAGCAAGATCTTTGATCCAATAGTGAAGTTGACTACTATCATAGTAATGTTGAACATTGTTGCAGTGGATAATATTCATATGGAGTAGATGGACGCAAAGACTGCCTTTCTACATAGTGATATAGAGGAGGAATTGCACATGGTGCAACCGTAGGGGTTTGTGACCAAAGGAAAATAAGAGTTTGTCTACAAGCTTAAGAAAAGCCTATAAGACCTGAAGCAAGCACCAAGGTAGAGCACCAAGGTAGTGGTATAGAATATTTAACAATACGTCAGACACGGGTTACACGAGATACCAGAAAGATCATTGTTGTTACATAAAGAAAGTTAATAGTTCCTATATTACCATACTACCATACGTAGATGACATGCTAATTGCAATATCTGATATGGAGGAAATCAGAAGATTAAAGAAGCAATTGTCAAATGAGTTTGGCATGAAAGATTTAGGACCAATAAAGCAGATACTCATAATATCATTAGGGAGAAAAATGCAAGAATGTTGAATCTATCTCAAGCAGAATATGTTGATAAGGTACTCAGAAAATTCAACATGAATGAGGAAAAGCAAGTTTGCATTCCCCTTGCAAGTCACTTCAATATGTTAAAGGATTAGATGCTAATGACTGAAGCGAAAAAGAAATAACTTGAAAGAGTTCCTCATGATTCAGCAGTAGGAAGCTTGAAGTATGATATGATCCGCACGAAATCGAATATAGAACATTCAGTGGGAGTGGTCAACAGATTCATGAGTAACTCGGGGAAGCACCAATGGGAGGCTATCAAGTATATACTCTCAGATATCTAATGGGTACAGTGGACAAAGCACTTTGCTTTGGAAAATTCAACATAGAGCTATACTGATGTGTAGACACTGATTTAGCTGGAGATATTGATATCAAAAGGAGCACTGCAGATATGTTTTTACATTGGGCAGTGCTGTGGTGAGCTGGATCTCCAGGCTACAAACTATAGTAGCCTCATCTACTACTGAGGAAGAATATGCCACCATCACTGAGGCGAGTGGGGAGAAGATCTGGTTGAAGGGCGGAGTTGGGCAAGGAGCAAGATGAAGTGAAATTGCGCAATGACAGTATGAGTGCCATCCATCTCGCTAAGAAATCAACATTTCATGCCAGAACAAAGCATACTCAATCGAGGTATCACTTTATGCGGACACTATTGGAAGATGGTCAATTTGGCATTAGAGAAGATTCATACATCAAAGAACCCAACTGACATGTTTACAAAGATTGTAATAGTAGAGAAACTGAATATATGTGGTGCTTCAATTGGTCTTGGGACGTGATAAGAGGGTAGGGTGAGCTAGCCCATGTCCTTTCAATGGAAGCAAGGTTGAAGAAGATCCAAGGTTGAAGATCTCACTCTTTCACCACTATTTTGAATATATGATCCAAGGTATTTGAACATCTCGCACTTCTTAATCACATGGTCCTTAACATTTACGTCCTCGATATTAAGACATCTAATATAAATGAACTTACACTCCATATATTATATTTTAGATCTACTAAGACAAAACCTTTAGATTCTATAGTCATCCACAACATAAGTTTTGCTATATGAATTATCATATACAAATAACATGCACTAAAGAACATCCTCTTGTTTGTGCTCAGTAAGAACATTCATAATTAAAGCAAAAAGATATAGGTTGAGAGCCCAACCTTGAGGTAATCCATAATCAAACTAAAATAACCATTGAACAAAAATGTTTATGCAAACCGCTTCATAAAATTCTAATTTTGATACCAATGTTTCCACAATTTTTCTTAAATTATTTGGGAGAATTTTAAAGCATAACAAAGACCAAAATGAAAGTTATCCTACCACTGTAGAATCTAAGGTTTAAGGGGTATAAAAGACAAGAATAAGCAAATATAAACACAAAAAATTTAAGTGGTTCAATGATTATTTACATAGAATTATGAGTTGCACTAGAATAATATTTTTTGATCACTTGAGAAAATTGAGAAAAACTATAGAAGCAACTACAATACCTTTAATAATATCTCTTTTAATACCTTATCATCATTAAAAAATTTAAATATATTATTAAATTAAATTTAATTAAGATTCACTAATCAAAATCATAATTATATATCAATTACAAAGATTTAATTGCCTAGAAAAAAGATATGAAATATTTTTGAAAGTACTGAATCATTTTCCTAAAAAATATTATACAAAATTTTATTGTCTTTTAAAATTGATCTCAAATTAGTGATTGAAGTTTCTATTATATCAAATATGTTTTTAAAACTTATGAAATGGCTCAATTTTAGACCCTCTTTGAGAAATGAAAGACAAAGGAACCATGGAGGAAGCCAAAGAGAGATGACCCAGCTCCAAAGAAGAGTCCTCCAAGCGTCGAAGCTCAAGCTGGGGAGCGGCGGAAGGGTGACCCCTCACCGGCACGATCGGCAGGTGACCGAAGGTTTCGAAATCAAACAATGGGGTCTAATAAACTTCGGCGGCTGCTGGATTTCCGGTTTCATAAGCCGGCTCTCCCGGCGGTGCGAGCGGTCCGACGTAGCGCTGAACGGGAGCCCAGCAATGTTCATGGGGGCGGACGTGACGCACCACCACGCCGCCGCTCTCTTCTCTCTTCAGCCGCCGTCACTGTCCGAGCCACGACGACCACCCTAGGAACGAGCGAATTTGTATATCAAAGCATAGCGAGTCGTTCTCCGGACGCTCTTGTCATTGTATAGCCGAGATCCATCAGAAGCCTGCTGCTGATTTATGTCGCATTCCGCGCCGTTATCGCGCTGCACCGCACGCAACTGAGATGGAGGAAGAGGAAGCGACGTTGGAGCACATACCCACAGTGCTCGGCCGCTTTTCTATCTAGGAGCTGCACCTTCTGATCGATGGATTCAAGCAAAGGTAGACGATGGAGGATTCAGATCTGTGTATGAAGGAACGCTCTGCTAGAAGAGTGGCGGTGAAAAAGCTAGAAGACGTCGGGCAGGGGAAGAGAGAAGTCATGGCTGAGGTCAAAACCATAAGAAGCATCCATCACATCAATCACGTCCGTCTGATTGGCTTCTGCACGAATAAATCCTACCGGCTTCTGGTTTACGACCAGTGGATCTTCCGAATTGAGCAGGGAGCCAGGAGAATGGTCATCTCCAATATCGCTCATTGAAGGAACGCTCTGCTACCTCCATGAAGAGTGCAGGCAGGGGATCGCTCATTTGGATGTGAAGCAGCAGAACCTTCAGCTGGATGAGAAATTCAAGGCCAATCTCGGGGAATTCGACTTCTCCGAGCTTATCGATCGAGAGCAGAGCGAAGTCGTGACGAGAATGAGGGGCCCCGGAATGGCTCACATCGATCATCAGCTTTGTCGTTGTAGTTCTGAAAATAATGAGCGGCAAAAGAACATGGACACTTCGCACAGCCTGAGGAAACTATCCATCTAACTGCCCTTCTGGATACACCCTAAAAAATGATCTGCTGCCGAATATTTTTGGTGGAAATAGCAGCGGTGGCAGCTCCATGCTGAAGATACACTCCCAGGGGGGGTAACAGCAGTGGCTCTGGCGGCAGCAAGGTACGTGGTAGTGCGCGGCGAGGCCGAAGCTGACCACGCATTATAGCTATCAAAATGATTCTTTAACAAATTATAGGGCCATTGAGACATCTCTAAGATTGTAGAGACTAAATAAAAAGTTTCCCAAAATATATATTTAAGGGAGAAGTCTTCAAGAGAAGAAAGAAGTTTTATTTGCCTTTTCATCCTTTTTATAAACTCTCAAGTTATAAATAATATCAAAGAAGAACATTTCATAGATTTTGCTTTAAACCAAATGAAGTGCAGAGATTCTTCCAATTTAATGTCCATAAGAAAATTTCATAAGAGTTCCTAAGTGAACAAAGCAAAGCTCAAAGAAAGTTCCATTTTGCATGAAATTTTCCCCAATGAATCACTAGGCTTTAAGAAATTGCTTCAGTTAAGCACTAAACTTCAAGGAAGCTTCCCTTCAATTAAATAAACAATCTCTACACACTTAACAATTTCTCACATTAAAATAGTTCTCTCAATCAATTATTATCTGTCTTTGACCTCATATGCCATGAACTCCAATAATCCAGTATTCTAGAGGTCAACTAAGATAACCTCAATTTTAGATGGTAACTATCTAAGTTAATATCTCAACACAATTCTTTGTGTCAAATATCTTTTTTTTAAAAATGAGTTAATTCATCAACCAACCCACAAATATGATAATGCCTTGACTACATGAAATACAAAGCTTTGTCAAATGACTAATACTTTGATTGTAGTAATAATATGTATTATTTGTCTTGTTCTTGGCTCAATTCTTTTAAAAAATATTCAGTCATATCAACTCTCTTTCTTGTTATTGGCATTGTCGTGTACTTGAACAAGAAATGCTCTATAAAAGTTATGATATGCAGCTAATAAAAGGCAATAGAATCTAAGCTAACCCCTGATGCCCGTTGCTCATAAGCTTGGTTGCCTTAAGGAATGAGATAATAGATGATCGCCCATTCGTCCCTCAATCATCGATCGCCATAGAAAGAGAACTTGAAGGAGGAATTGTAATCTTCTTGTTGCAATTTATAGATACGTAATGGCTGATAGCCAATATTTTTGCATAAAACTCATATAGCGGCATGACTGCTAATTCCCCGTTGAATCGCTTCTTATCACCAAGCATGTGCAGTTTGTGGAGACTTGGATGTCAGATCCATCAGGCAATCTCACAGACAGTGTTGGTTGCAATAAAGGTCATTATGTTGATTTGATTCACTTTGAAACAAGAAAAGAATGCGATGCACCGGTATCAAAAAGAAAAGAAGAGTAGCTTGCACTGCATTAATGCCTGAAACCACATCGCTGGAGTTCCATGCTTCCTCATGACTGAGAGCATAGATGCGGGGCATTCTGACTAGGCTGATTACTCCATTGCTCCTAAAGCTTGTGGTGTTGATTGATCTCTTCGTCTTCATTTTGGTACTTGGGGCAATGGGTGCTGTGTGACCTGGTTGGCGGCATATGAAACAATGAAATGTATTGATCTCCAACCAAATCAACATATAAACGCCCATTAAGATTCAACTTTCTCTTTTAAAATAAAGAATTATAACTAAAATTTCTTTCAAAAGTCGTAAAATCTATTTGACAACTTTTCAATGTAGATTTTCCATAAGCAACTCGTAATTCCTGCCACATGAACAATACTCGGCCTATTACCACACATGGCATACAAACTACAATAGCTTATGCATATGAAATCTTATATGTTCATGTGGTTAATTACAAACATTTTTCCCATTTTTAAGTTAATAAGTGCGCATAAAATATACGTAATCTGATGTTGATAGCTTTGCATACGTGTTTGATAGCGCTTACATCAAATCAGTTATTATTTTCTTGCTGACAATGTTGAGCCCACTTACATGCTAAGAATAAGAGCATAGCTCGAGTGTTTATTGATCTAGCAAATGTCAATCTCCCGATGAAATCCACTTAAGAATAATTAAGCAAAATTCTTAAATATTAATCCATCTTTTAAGATAATAGTGGGTCTCTGATAAAAATGTCAAAGTTAAGTGTGCTTTGGTGGAACACTCCTAAGATGGGTGATCCCCTATATTATTATCTTTTGAGTACAAAATTATGAGAATATTAAGGTTAAGTTGGATAATATCTCAATGCGTAAGAGTTCAAACTATTATAAATGATATAGAAGCATAACATTGGGTGTCAGATGAGAGCTAAGTGCCATGCCATGGAAGACACCTCTTAAACCTAGGATGGGACAAAGTGCTACATGATTAGAAGCACCTCTTGAGCCAGTAAGGGCTATCTCTAGTCTTATCTACTAGATTGATGATTCTTTTATCTATTTGAGAATATCGATAAAACATCAATTGCTTAAGTTGAAGAGATTGTGAAACTCGTTCAAGTATAGTTAATCAAAACTCTTAATAATATAGCTCCTTTTGAGATAATTGTCGTTTTTGATAAAAAATCCAATGTTAAGCATGCTTGTGTGAGAACACTCTTAAGATGAATAACTCTTGAAAAATTATCTTCTAAGAACGAATTGTGAAACTATTAAAGTTAAATCAAATAATACATTTGTGCTTAAGAGTTCGGGCTATTACACTCTTTGCTCCATTTTTTTTTGTTTTATTTAAATTAAAGTTAGATACAAATTCTTCTAATAAAAATAATCATTTACGTGTATCCTCTAGAATTCAAAGTCTTTCTATTGAAATTATGAATCTCCGCTTTATTGTGCTCTATCATCACTTACAAATTTCTCAAATTAATGTTTTGATACCAGTTGTTATGCATTATAAACAAGTCTTCAAATATAACAATAAAGAAAGTTGAAGTGAATAAAAAATAAATAAGCACAAATATACTAAATTTAACATTTTACCTCTGAAAGATAAATTAATTGGCCCCTCCATCTCTCATTTTAGCTCTCACCTACTACCTTCTCTCCTTACAAACCTCTCAGTCATTCTTCTGAGGGCAAGTATGCCAATAGATAGTCAATAAACAATTTCATGAATCTCAAGAAATCACAAGCCAAGTTAAAGCTCTTAAAGATATCAATAGCCAGCAGTGTGAAGAACTAAGCTTCTTAGCCTATTAACTTCCATAACATCTTATGTATATTGCTTAAACTATATTCTAATCACTGGGGTTTATTTAGGTAGAGCTAATCAGCATGACAGAACCCTCAATAGAAAATCGAGTCAGAAACAAAAGCGTAACAATCTGTATAAAAAAACAATGTTCACATATTTCATGTAAACGAAGATCATAAAAGACAGGCTCAACATTTATAAAATAAACATAATAGAAAAGATAGTTTTCAATTATGCTACCAAAAAAGAAATACAAAAAGAGACAGTGAGAGTTGTACTCTAACAATATCTTTTCTACACCCTCTGCAATGATGTAGTGTGCTTATCAAGTTGATCTTTCAACTCTTTTCTCCAAGTTTCAATGAGATTTTCATGTTTTTGAATCAACTCGGATTTGGCCTTTAGCTCATCCTCCATAATGGAGATCTCCTAATAAAACATTGACAATTAAAAATCAGTCAGATTAGGGGCTTAAAGCAGTACATAGTTCGATTTATCAGCACCTTTTGGAGCATTTCCTCCTTTGTTGGCTGGTTCTGGTGTCGTAGACTAATGAAATACAACTGAAGCTTCTTTGCAGCTTCCATGAAATCTCTTGCATGTCTCTCCACATCAACTGTAAAGAGTAGAGTATTTCTATACATATATTTTGACCGAAATCTTTACAATTTACATATTCAACACCCTGACACTGATATTTACTAAAATAACACAAAGCCATGCATGGGATTGAAAGAAACTCATATGGGGTGATATTTTTGATAGGTTTAGAAAGGTTTTGGTGTTATCAGTCGATATTAGTGATATTAGCCAATATGAATAATATATATGCAAACATTTAAATGCTGAATATTTATTTTTTTATTCAAGAAAAAAGCAGTGTAAAACAAATCCGTATTTAACAATAGAAATGAACAGGTAAAAAAAAAAAAAAAGGCACGAAGAAAAAAATAACAATGATATAATAACATATCATATTAAACAGAAGACAATAGGGCAAGATGACTCTAGAAGGCCATTTTCCACATGACGCGCCAAGTATTCTGTATATATATTGAGAAGCAGCATTCCAATATTGATTCTAAGTTCCTTCAAACAGGTGAGGAAACATTGAAGGAAAAGACTACTAAGTAATAAAAATTTAATGATGTGTCATACACTTCAGAAATGGGTGCTCTTTTTGTAAATATTAAAGGGTGTTCTATATGTAAATAATAAAGATTTGGGTGCTAGGTATGTTAAAATTCCAAAATTTCACCTGTCATTCTAAAGCTGACTTCCAATGCCAAGCAGTATGGAGAAGAAAAAAATAACAAGCTTTTAATTATCTTTGAAAAAGGAAAAAGCCAACCTCAAAGTTTTAACCAAACAAATAGAAAGATTGGTTTAAAAGAACGTTTATAACGATTATGAGATTCCCAGCTAAAGACTTTTTAATCTAAATAACAGGAAATGCCTTTCATCTATAATATTAAATTTCAACTTAAAAGCAATGTAAGCCATATAATTATTGAAACACAAAACAACATTGAAAAAAAAAAAAAGCAAACAAAGATGTACAAATATTTGAGACCGTTGACAAGATCTGTAAATAACAACAAAAATCTAAAACCAAGTTCCTTTGTGAGACACAAATGAGTACGATCAAAAAGTGAATATTCCAAATACATCCATACCTATTTAATATAAACTTGGCATCTTCTGCAAACTCTTTGTGTTTTGTTCTTCTCACAACAAAATGCAATAAGTATTTGCTTGTTGAAGCCGCTTACAGGTTGAGCATTAACAATTTTGTCCGACTCCAAAAGTCATCTTACATGCCAATAATTTTTAAATATAGAGAATATTTAACAAATCAATCAACAAATAATGATTTCAAGTGCAACGTGACTCCAGAATACAATTATTGGGATAGTAAGAATATAGACTAATGCAACAACGTGGTTATTCAGGTCAGTATGTAGTAATTTTGGAGTAATCTAAATCCTGAGATTTACAAAATCACAGTGATTGGTTTACTAAATTCTTAGGGTGTAAAGTAAAATGTAGATGTATTTCTTTTATAGAACTATAAATAAGGATGTGGTGAAATTTTTACACCAAAATCGGATGAATTCCTATAACAACAACACTAACCTTAGTGCCACTAGGCAGGGTTGGCTACATAAATCATGTATCTCCATTGTGCATGATCAAATAGCATCCAAATAAAGATCTTTTCAAATGATTTCTTCTCAATTTTTTTTTGTCTTCCTCTTCCTCTTTTAACAGTAGCAAAATTTATATATTGATTCTTCTAACAATGGCATCGAATGGTCTATGCTTAATAGAGGTATTTTTTGAAATGGCCCACTGACTATTAAAAATGTCCAATTTAGTCTCCTGGTTATTAAAATAACCATAGTTCTTAAAATTTTTTTAAAGCCCAAATTAGTCTCATTTAATATTATCATCTATTTTGGATGAAAAAGTTAAATTAAATAAGGGCACTAGAATAACATTGCATTCCACATCTAGGCTAAATTGCCTTCGATAATTTAACATTTTCATCTAAAATGTATGAAAAAGTTAAAACAAGACTAATTTAAATTTTTAAAAAGAGTTTGGGGAACTCCAACATTTCTTTATCAATCTTTCCAAAACCAAAATCACTAAAATACTACTAAATTCTTTAGTTCTCTTTTCAATATGTCGATTTAAATCTTCTCCTATAAATAACATATTCTCTTGAAATATTCTTTGATCCAATTTTTTCAAATCATGCCAAAAATTTTCTTTTATACTCATATCTAATTATATCTAAGAGGCATAAACACTTTCAATATTAAAAGTTATTCAATTTTACAATCTTAAGAATATATTTCTATCTCTCAATCTCTTAACTTTCACTAAATTATCCTTAAAATTCTTATCCATAAAGATACTCATGGTTTATAGATTTGCATTGCTTGTAGTTTGTCTTATGTGTTTTGTGGTGTATAGCCCTATTCTTACTCTAGATGCTATAAGAAAATATAAATTGGAATTATTTTTCACTTCGCTAATAAGACTTTTGATTTCTTCAATTCATATGCAAAGCAAGTTAGGTTTAGTATCCGGAAAGACAATCTTAAGACAAGATAGAAACATTTAGGTAAGGAAATACATGTGCATCAACATTAGCAAGCGTATAACCCATGCAAACCATGATGCAAAATAATCCCTAGTACTAGAACTGAGTGAAAAACTCAAATTCTTGTTGACTATATTCCTTAATATAATTAGGCAAAGCACTTGCCATTTTTCGAAAACAAAATCTTGCATGTGAGTGAGCTAGTTGAAATACTAGCTTGTTAAAATGCTGGTAGTTGAAATGTTGTCTACTAAAATGATGTTAGTTGAACGCTACTCAAGTTCACGTATGCACATATTATCACCAAGACACTGTTAGCTAATTAGTCCTTAAATTAGTTATGACCCACATGTTTGCATATGCTATTTTGGAATTAGTTTGGCTGAAGCAGTTTTGGAATATATCTGAGTGAGGTGCTTCTTTATTTTATTGTTTAGTTCGCATTATGAAAACATAGAATTATCAATATTTTGCTGCTTTTCCTTTTTTCTAGCTCGTTTGTAGTTTTGATTGCCAACTCAGTCCATTCATTTAAGTTAATCTGTACTTCACAAAATCTTTGTTATGTTTGTGTATTTCAATGTTTCAACGTATCACACTTTATGTTTCCTCATTGATATATGTTTACATTTAAATTTTTATCTATTTTATTACTTTCATTGGTGTTCCTACAGAGATTGGGAGATGAAAATTTTAGCATAAATAGACTGATGCATGGAATCAATCCTAGATGTCTTGGGGAGACAAGATTTCTATCGTGTCAAATGCAAGTACATGGAATAGCAGTTCTTAAAGATTGCAATGAGGAAACAAAAAGCTTGTTTATACAGCTTGTATTTGAGTTGTAGGTGTTATGTACAGCTTCTGTATACGAATTTTTATGTTGTGTAATATTGATTGTGAAATTTCAAATGTTAATGAAAAATATCTTCTATCACTGTGTCTCAGCATTGTATATCTATTACGCCCATATAAGTTGTTAAGTCTGGTAATGGATCAAGCAATTACAGTCTTACTATTATTTAATAAAATATTATTGCTTCTACTATGCAATCATAAAAATTTGGAAGCAATGAATATGAAACAACTGAAAATAACTTAAAATCCATAAAACAATTTGAGATATGAGGCACTCCAAAATGTGATTCATTCAAGACACATCCCCTCTAAAGACTAGCTAGCTACCTTGTTAAGATCCACCATAAATACAATAAAATGTGTCGTGAATGAGATTTCCTCTTTAAAAATAACCACCCTTTTTTAGCGTATGCATATTACCCTCTATAATTAATCAATATGAATTAGATCGTCTCTATATAAACAATAATGATTTAGTTAAGTTTTTACTGAAATCGAATAACCCAAGAAAGCAGAAAGATAGCCAGAAAAAAATATACGAAGAAAGAGGGAGCCCAGCCAAACGAAGAGCAGAAATTATTACAAAAGAATATCGAAAAAGGGAGAGGGAGGGAGGAGATGATAGACAAAGAGCAAGCCAACCGAATGGCTGAAGATGATGAAGAACAGGAAAATTGGGGAGCTTTCAGTGCACAGGAAAAGTTGGGGGACTTTGCTTTGACTTAAAATAAATGATGAAGACACCGTAGTGCGTATAATACTTAATTGACATGGCAAATAGTATGATGTGGCCCGACACCTGTAAGAGGTGCATATGCGAAACTGTGCATGATATTTTTTTGACATTATATTTATATTGACCCATGATAGTCAAACCAAGAAAACCATGACACCTAGCTATTAATTGGCGTTCAATCTTACAATATATCACTATACTTAATTTCACTGAAAACCCTAGGAGCCAAATTCCATCCTTTGTACCATGACACAAATGGGGAATTGCGAAATGTTTCCCTCAATCCAAGGAATATTTTCAAATTCTATATCTCAATTTCATGACGGCTCTTTTCATTTAACTTTGAAGACATGAAACCTTCAAAACTACCATTGATCCAATCCTTTGTCTGTCGAGTTTCAGTTGTCGCCACATCATCCCAAGCATCACCTTGATCCATGGATGCTCTTTGAACCCTCAATCTTCATAGTCGACAAGATCAAGAATGAATTCCAATTGTTTTGCCATATTCTCGGCCACCTCTCTGCAGTTAAGCCTATGATTCAAATTGCAACAGCTTCTTCATAGATCAACAACCCATATAACTCCTAAATTGATTCACTGAGAGGGGCCTAATTGAAATGGTTGCTGCTTTCCCTTCCGACCTAACAGTCTGCAGGTTTCAGCCTCAACAGCCTCTTGTGTTCAAACTGATTAAGCAACCAAAAGGGATTGAACATAGCTTTGATTAGATCCATTGTAGGTGCTGTTACTAGGAGAGACTGGGAGGGAGAACCTGTTCAAATAGAGAAGAGGCCAAACCTTCTCTGTGCAAGTTCCAGCTAGTGGGATCTTAATTGTATTTAAAATAATTGTAGTTAATTAAATTCTTAAACCTATTGTTGCCATCATGATGAATCTATCTAAGAATTTATTGTAGCATTAATTTAATGTTCTAGTGTTAATTTTCTTAAATAACACTCCAAATTCAAGGATCCTATTTACTTCATATAATCCTTGATTAGCATATTGCCAATTAACCACTAAATCATTTCTTGATTCTATATAACTTCATCTTAATATCATCTTAATGTTTAGGTTGCTTAAATGTCTCAATAAAACTGCTAAAGTTTATGATACTATCCAAGCTATCAAAGTTTAACATTAATGAAACATTTTGCTTAATGTTTGCCACAATTAATCTCATATTAGTGAAGTTTACCCCTGTTGAATGAATCTTAAATGCACTAATTTCCATGTAATGCCAATCCCTAGTCAAATCCTCTTTAGGATTGAATTAAACCTAAGCTTAAACTAGAAATATACCTTGGCAAAAACCTTCCTTTAAATTAGATGGTAGTAAGGTTTAACATTAATCAATCCTAATATTATGTTATAGTTTGAATGCGCCTAAGTAAGTTCAAAATTGAATAACCTTAATCATTCACTATAGACACTTTTAAGAATTTAGAAGAAAACTAGTCAAAGGTTGGATCCAAATGAGAAGCACAACCATTTGTATGTGACTCGAATTAGTAGTTGAGAAATGAGTGATAAATGTGCTTCATTTGAGACTTAGATAATGAAAGAGTAGCGAATAGAGTACGTAAAAAACAATAGGATTTATTGTCCTTAACAGTGTTTAAAACCTTCACTAGATTTAGAGATTTGAATGCATACAAATTATAAGAAACTTTATCATCTAGCAACACAACAGAACACTTCTAAATCCCTTTGTGGCACTATATAGTGTTAGATATATGCTGTTTCACTAATAAAGGCTTAAGCCACTCTTTCTTAGTATGTATTAAGAGATATGTATTCATTAAAAAGATTCTTACCTAAGCTTAGCCTATTACGTATCTCCACCTAATTAAAAAGGAATAAAATCATACAAGAACATGCACCAAATGCAAGGATAGAACCCAAGCACAAGATGAAGGGCGGGCGAAGAAGAACTAACCCTGATGGGAAGAGTGGGCTGAGCGATCCACAGCCTGGAGCTCGCGAGCAGGGAGGCAAGGCAGAAGAGCCGCCTCGAGGGCGCCCACACACGCCATCATCTCTTCCCGCTGCCTATGCTGCTGAGACTGCGGCAGCGCCGAAGCCTCCTGATGTACCTCCGCCATTCGATTGCTATCGCGAGAAATTTCAAAGGAAATCTAAGGAGGTGATCTCAACCATTAAATCTTAAAAAATTAAACTCTCAAAATTGGATGATCACATCTTTATTAGAAGTCTGAGGTGCAATAATCTTAGTATAATATTATTCAAGATAAAGATGATTAAGAAGGTCCAAATTAATTGGATGACATAGAGGAGTATTTTTTGAGTGCCATGTGATTAGATAATCTCACTCAAAAATAAAGTAAAATTTTATAGATCTAATTGTATTATATGGGGCTAAATATTGACCAATAAATAATAATTTATCAAACGTTGATGAGAAAGTTTTGGTGGATGTGTGGGCATACTCTTAGGGATAGAATGAGAATGAGTTTATCCGTAGCCAGATTGGCATGGCTCCAATAGTGGATATTATTCGAGAACGTCGTCTGGCTTCGGTTCAATTGAATTGGCATGGCTCCGTAAGCGACCGATAAACTTTAGGAAGATGTTTGGTGGGACAAATGGAATCGGAATGGCTTAAAATTATGGAGGATGTTTATGGAGTTATTATGAATTTGTGGAATAT
This sequence comes from Gastrodia elata, assembly GCA_016760335.1. Taxonomy (NCBI): domain Eukaryota; kingdom Viridiplantae; phylum Streptophyta; class Magnoliopsida; order Asparagales; family Orchidaceae; genus Gastrodia; species Gastrodia elata. Next base: position 21,817,750 of record CM028684.1, read on the forward strand.
TTCTTTTGGTGGATTCTTAAGAAGTATATGGATGGCGGAGTGAAAGTGTGTCAGATTTTGCGTATGACTCGCTGAAGGGGTATTTTATGGCCGAAATGCAAGTTGATTTTGGTGAAATAAGATGGGAATGAAAGATGACAGATATAACAATAAAAAAAATTGAGAAATATATTTATTCAAGATTATGCACACTTTAATTCCTTCTGGATTATACATAATGAAACCTATTGATTATACACATCAACAGAGGTTTTGGTTGTCTACACCAAAATCAAGAGTTATCAAGTAATTTTCTATAAACAAATATTATTCAATACCAAAGATCTTATGATAAAAACACATATAATATCTCAAACACTAAGCCTCATAATAATGCTAAAAGACCAAAATGCCCTGTTACAACTCAGCGGATAACCTTTATATGCATGATGTGAATATAAAAATATATGTGATAAAATAATATAAATGCTAATACACCAAAATATATAATTAAGATAGATTTATACACGATACAACACAACAAATGCCGCATGACCCATCATAACTCTACAACCTCCAATCAATTGAAACATGACCCAGCAGAGCTCTCAAGCTCCTCGCATATGCTTGTGCCATAACACGCTCATGTGTAAGCTTTCGTGCTCCATCAAACTCTTCCTCACCACAAGAACTTTTCTCTGCAGAGTTAAAGTCAATGTAATCGTTAAGTAGGTCGGTGTAACAACTCATAATTCTTATTGGAGCAATTAGCTTCAAATTCAAGAGAATTAAGTTGAAATCAAGATTCTTATATAAGTCTATTAAAAAATAAATAAAAATACTTTTAAATAGAGCCCAATATAAGAATCTAATTATAAAAATTGGGATGCGATTGAGATCTCGAATTTTTCTCAATTAATTATTAAAGTTTTAAACTTTGAAATTTATAAAAAATAATAAATAAATTGAAATTCAAAAGTATTTTCAGTTTTATATCAAACATCAAATGATGATATTATATTTCATATTTCATCGAACTTCGATTTAATTTTAAAAATTTTTAACTTCATGAATTAATATAAAATTAAATATAAACTCAAATTATATTCAAGAAAGTTGAGTGAGCTCGAATCAATCTAAAATTTATAAGATTTTTGAGTGAAGATGAGCTTAGAAATTAATTAAGGGCCGTTATGCCCCGAAAGCATCCCTAAATTAAAATCGCAGCACCTATCCATCCCACAATTTCCTCCGCTCCATTCGGCTGATCCTGTTTCTTTAAAGAGCTCACCAATCCACTGCTGCTCCTCCCTCCGACATTCCTCCCGCGCTTCACACCGATCGCCGGCCTTTTCACCTTCGCCTCCCTCATCTCGCAAAGCCATCTGCGACTCTTCTCTATCGGCATAAGAAGATGTCAAGCTTCACTTGCTCCTACTTCCTAACGGAACGCTAATCCACTAACCTTCGTTGACTCCTTGGTAAGAACTTTCTTGCATTTATAGGTTCATTGTCATCTTCTAATCTGAAATGAACTAGAATATATTAACAATTTTGCTATCTACTTAACATTTCATAACAATTTTCTTTTAGCTTATAGAGAGCCATGTGCTGTTTTTATTGAAGTTTGTTTACTCTTAACTTCTAATAAAATGTGAACATATTTTTGCATTGAAAGTATTTCTTTAAGGATTACTGAGAGGTATTAATTTTAGATGAAGCATTTATACCTTTTTGCAAAATATGGTTTAATTTATGCTTGATTTGAGTAAAATTGAATTCCCTTAAGCCGCAAATATTGGGGTAGCAACTATTATTACTATTATTATGGCAATTGAGGACGTTTAGAATTTTAACATGATTTGGCTCTTGATCAGTAATTTAAACTACATCAACTATGAATTTGCTCCGATTTAGGTGTCATTAATGCTGATCCTTTACTATTTATATAAGAATGCAACATTTTTTTATTACTCTTTTGATTCATGAAGAATGCATTTAAGACTCTTAAGAATAGGATTTAATTAGTGTTGTTTGGTTATTATGCTCAAGGGAGCATTTTTGTTTGTTTGTTCATTCAATCTTATATTGACACCTATTTATAATTATAAGGCGCCTCTTAAAGTTATTTTATATAAGCAGCATAATGGTTTACTGCAGCATATTTTACTTTTATGCAAAAGGTTATTGTGAAAGGATTCCTAAGTCAATCATTCATTTGAATCGTTCAACATAGCTTTATATTCTGATTAATAATTGCTCAGCTTTGAATGTGATCATTTTTTATAATTTATATGATGTTGATCCATCTTATGAGTTTAGAACTTTGCATGTGTTAAAAGTATTGGAAGCCTATTGTGCTGGGTTACAAATGATTAGAGCAAGAAATATATGCTGTGGTGATATGGTTTGGGTGTCCCTGCGGGGTGATGATTTCTTTTGCTATATTAACTATTTACATATTTCAGTTGCATTCATCTTATCTTGAATTATGTGTTATGGAATAAAATTTGTGAAGTTTGATATCATTTTTCAAGATAACATATAAGGCAGTCATATGTTTACTTAGTTGCAAACTTATTATTCTCCAACTCCATAATTGTTACTAAAAAGATTCATGCTATAAAAGTTTTGCGCCTTAACTCATAATGCTGTTTTTATTTGTTACTTGTTGACGACATGTTTGTCAAGATAGAATATGTGGCATATAATATGGGATGTGCATTTTTAGGAATAACAAAAATAGTAAAGTTTCCTTATATGTGTGTAATTTGCAAACAATTTGCTAAAGAACCTATTCCTTGAAATTTAAAATAAACATCTAGCATATCATTATATAATATGCGTTATTATTTATATCATTTTCTTTATATATGCTCCTTTGTTTAATCTTACTTCACATTGGATAATAATTATCACAATTATTTTACATTTCTCCTGAACATTTGTCCTCTTTGCAAGATTTATGTGTTCATGATTTTGAGTAGAAGTTTGAAATGCCGGTGCCTAGTTTTAGTGACAGTTGTATTGATATTTATCAAACATATTAAATTTTGACAGGAAAGGTTGTGAAGCTTACACCGCTATCTTATAAAATCTAGTTATACTTATTTATATTATTACAAAACTAACCTTGTATGATTAAGTCACACTATAGAAAAGAATCAAATAATAACCAAAGGAAGAGGTTGTTTGCAAATCTGTGAATAAACATATAGTTAATCATTATATCTCCTAATCTTCATACCGAATACGTGAACTATAGAACGCTAAATGATCCCATGATAGGTTAAAATTAACCTAAATGCATAAATGATCAATGTACCCTATAAGCAATCATGATTTTGACATATTATAATGAAAGTTAACATAATAAATGATTGCAGATATACCCGATTTTTGACATGGAAGCTATACAAGAAGAGGTACCAAAATACCTTCTTTTACTTTTAAATTGTGCCCCTTTTTCTTATTTTGTAAACTTTTACAGGTGGTTTGACAAATAGTGTCAAATATGTATATATATATATATAGGTATTGCATCAGTGCAATCAGTTTGTAGGGAAACTTACTTGAGGATCTTTCAGATGAGTTGCCACCCCAGGAACAACTTCAATTTGTTGCATTTTCATCAAAAGCTTAACTGCTTATCCCATCAACCCATAATCAACATAAGCTGATATCATAGAATTCCATGAAACTAAGTCTCTAATTTCATCCATATCCTCAAATACCTAATCTGAATCTGCAAGAGAACCGCATTCGGAGTAAGCAGAGAAATTTGCATTATACACAATGACATCAATCACCCAGCCAAACTTAATAATCTTAGTATGCACCTGAGCCAAGCCCTTGTAAGACAACCAATCATTCATCAAGGGAAATATGTCGGCAAACGAAGATTTGTCAGGCTTTAGCTCCTCTCTCTCCATCTCATTAAAGAGCATAAAGGCAGCAACTGCATCCCCTACTTGAGCATACCCTGAAATCATGGCATTCCAAGACACCACATTTCGCTTGGATATTGACTTGAATGTAGAATGAGCATCATATAGCTTGCCACACTTGACATACATGTCTACAAATGCACTTCCAAAGAATACATTCAGATCAAGGCCAGTTTTCACAAGAAAAGAATGAACCTGCGACCCTAAAATTACAGGAGAGCTGCAAGCTGTCGACTTTAGAAGGCTTACGAGAGTGTACTGATTGCAGAATAAGTGCTGGCGCAGCATCTCTCTAAATAGAAGGCATGCATGCCCATAATTTTCATTGAACACATAGCCTACAATGAGGAAGTTCCAGGATATGGGCTTTGGAGGCGAAGAACAATTGAGGCTATTGTCTGATTCTGGATGGAATGGCTATAGAGAAGCATTTAATGGCGTTCTGCGCTACATTGCTCGGGAAGGAGTGCATTCCCTATCTCAGCTACCTTATTGTATGCTCCCTTGCCATAGTTGATCTGCATCGCAATTTCTAAGAAATATATTTTTTCTTCTAAATTTTACTATTATTTTAAAAATATATCTTGTTATTTATATATATAAAATTTTCTAAATATGATTATCTCTTAAGATTTAATAAAATCTTAAGAAATAACTAGAAATTGGATAGACTCTTCAAGCTCAAGCTAAGCAACAATGTTTTATGGGGTGGGCCTAATAGTCGGGCAGTCTTTTATGGCTCGAGCCCTGTTGACCTTGGGCTCGAGCCAGATCAGACTGGCCTGCCAAATTAAAAATCATATAAAAAAAGAAAAAAATAAGGTTGAAAGTTAGAAAATATCATAGTTGTTCATGCCAAATTAAAAATCATATAAAAAAAATATAATGATGAAAAAATTAAGGATGAAAATCTAATTACTTCTTTGCTCGAAAATATCCTCTTATAGCAAAGAAGGCATACTAGTTGAGAGATGGAGAAAAAATGCTTGTTTGGGTGAAGATGCTTATTGTAGTTGTTCATGCCAAATAGAAAAAAAAATTTTGCTTGGATGAAAACTTGCATGTTTAATCCATACATAGGACAACAAAGATCAAGTTATTTATCAACTTCTTCCCTTTTTGCATAATAGAAAGTTGCACCGCAGCAAAGAGATGGAGAGATATCGTTTGTCTATTAGGATCGAGACCATGGAAGAAAACAATAACCTCACAAAATAAAAACAAATACACAATTGCAAACATAATAATTTATGTGCTTCGGTGTAAAACACATATGTTCATGGGAATGAGAGGAGGGGAATTTTACTATGTGAGAAGAAATAATTACAATAGAGTTTCTAAACCCAAGAGCCTAAGCACACCTTGAGATGAACAAAACCATTCGTATTTATAGAAGTTTTATCACTCCCCCTGTTGATTACAAATTAAAATGCTATAATGACAATTTAAATTTATGTCAGTTACAAATTGGTCACTGTTTTAAATCATAAATTAGCATATGTTACAATTTGATCATCATAACTTTGTCGGTTACAAAAAGAAATATCATGCCTCATTAACTTGGTGTTGGTTACGAAATAACAGATTAGCCCCACTTGGCATCCGGTTCATTTCTGATTCGGATTTGATTCAAAAATATTCAACAATTCTCCATCTCAACTCTCATATGCATCATATAACAATTCTATATCTCAGCTCTCATATTCATCATATAACAATTATCCACCTCAGCTCTCATATGCATCATATGAGAGATGGCTAACATGCTTTCAAGAGTAGCAGGTACACCCACAATAATTGCATATGTATTCTCCTCCTAAAGTAATCAAGTTGCATGTAGTACATCCAAACCATAACTTTTAATTAAAGCTTCTCCATGTTTACTATTCTCTTGCAATTGGTAAATTTCTAAATTGTGATTACTTTGGTAAGCATATCACCAAGTTATCTTTGATGTCAACTTTTTTCAGTAAAATTTCATCACTTTCAATGATATCTCGAACAAAATGGTGTTGCACATCTATGTGTTTTGTGCGAGTATGGCATACTAGATTTATAGCAAAAAATATAATACTCTAGCTATCATAGTAAACTATCACATTTTTTGCTTTACACCTAAATCTTCTAACAAGCCTCTCATCCAAATAACTTTCTTAAATGCTTCTGTGGCCATCATGTGTTCTGCTTTTGTTGTAGATAGGGCAACCATAAATTATAATGTAGATCTCCACCCAATCGAATCTCCTAACATATTGAACAAATCTATTGTTATTGACCATCTCTGATCCAAATCACTAGCATAGTTGGAATCCATTTCCAACACACAAATAAGCTATAGACGACTACTTCTTGAACAACAAGCCAACATAAATTGTACTCTTCAAATATCAGAATATACTCATCACTGTCTGCTAGTGACTCTTCCCTGGATTATATGAATAAACCTGCTTTCAACTCCAACTGCCTATGCCAAATTTGGTCTCGCACAAGCTATGGCATACATAAGGCTTCCCACTGCACTTATGTAAGGAACTGTGGGCATATCATCACTTTCTAAAGCTATTTTTGGATACAAATTGACAGATAAGTGAAAATGATGTCTAAATGTATGCTCATCAACTTTGTAAAGTCATCCACTCTAAACTTTTTCAGCACTTTCTTCAAAATCTCTTCTAAGTAAGCCAAATCTTACTTGTATCTCTGTCCCTATAAATCTCCATCCAAGTATCTCTTTAGCCTCCCCTAATTTCTTCATCTCTAAATTTTTCGATAACTGATCCTTTATGTGATCCATCTCAGGCTAATCTGAACTAGCGATCAACATATCATCGACATAAAGGATGAAGATTATGAGAATGACTAATGATTTGTATCCTTGAAGAGGCTCCATGGTTATGATAGGATAACCACATTAGGTAGGACCAAAGTAGACAATCTTATGTATGCTGGAATTTATAACCCTAAAAAATTTTCAGACTGTATGACCCAATTATGGGAACTCCTTGAGTGCAAGGATTTTGATGATAGTCAGCGAGTGACCTTTGTTCGTATGAAATTATTTAGACATGCCAAATTTTTTTTGGGATAACCACCTCTCAAAGTGTAATAGCCTAAACTCTTAATCACCAATGTATTGTCTATTTTGATCATATATCTCACGATTTTGTCCTCGCAAGATAACTTTCCAGTAGGTTATCCATTTTGGGAGTGTTCCCATAATACTACTTTGGGTTTTATAAAATGGAAATGAGAAGTGATCATAAAAGGATCAATTGAGTTATAATGAGAGAGATTTTGTGTGATAAGTATTGCTCATATTATCATTAAAAATAATTTAAAAATCTTACAAATCTTAAGATATCTCACACACCAACTAGTACTACTTCAAGTTCACTTTGTGCATCCATGTCATTTCCTTTTACTTATTTACAAAATGATTGTACTGATGCAATACCTATTACATTAAAGTTAAAGGAGGCTAACTTTCAGTCGATTATAATTGCTACCTCATTTTGGCTTTTGATACTCCACTTACAAATATATTTATTAGAAATTATGATGCAGATCCACTATGGCAAGGAGCATAACATAAGGTATCTGAGATAGAGAATGCACTCCTTCTCGAGCAATGTAATGCGGAACGCCATTAAATGCTTCTCTATAGCCATTCCATTCAGAATCAGACAATAGTCTCGATTGTTCTTCGCCTCCAAAGCCAATATTCTCGATTGTTCTTCGCCTCCAATGCCCACGCCTGCTTGATAAAATCAGGGAACTTTACAGATACATGCGCTTGGAATAAAGTATTAACATGTTATAGCAGGTATCTTGAAATTGATGACGCGCATAAACTGTTCGATGAAATTCCCCAAAGAGATAATGTGTCATGGAACTCCCTCATTGCAGGCTATGTGTTCAATGAAAACTATGGGCACGCATGCCTTCTATTTAGAGAGATGCTGCGCCAGCACTTATTCTGCAATCAGTACACTCTCGGAAGCCTTCTAAAGTCGGCAGCTTGCAGCTCTCTTGTAATTTTAGGGTCGCAGCTTCATTCTTTTCTTGTGAAAACTGGCCTTGATCTGAATGTATTCTCTGGAAGTGCACTTGTAGACATGTATGCCAAGTGTGGCAAGCTATCTGATGCTCATTCTGCATTCAAGTTTATATCTGAGCGAAATGTGGTGTCTTGGAATGCCATGATTTCGGGTTATGCTCAGGCAGGGGATGCAGTTGTTGCCTTTTTGCTCTTTAATGAGATGGAGAGAGAGGGTCTGAAGCCCGACGAATCTTCGTTTGCCGGCATCTTGCCCTTGCTGAATGATTGGCTGTCTTACAAGGGCTTGGCTCAGCTGCATGCTAAAATTATTAAGTTTGGTAGGGTGGTTGATGCCATTGTGTATAATGCAGCTATCACTGCTTACTCCGAATGCGGTTCTCTTGCCGATTCAGAGAAGGTATTTGAGGATATGGATGGAATCAGAGACTTAGTTTCATGGAATTCTATGATTTCAGCTTATGCTGATTATGGGTTGATGGGACAAGCAGTTAAGCTCTTTATAAAAATGCAACAGATTGGGATTGTTCCTGATGTTTATTCTTTAAGTAGTGTGTTAAGTGCTTGCTTTGAGGATGTCGAAACTAGCCAAGGAAAGATCTTGCATGCTTTTGCAATTAAGAGCGGCATGGTAGGGGCTTCCTCAGTTTCTAATGCTCTCATAGGGATGTACATAAGGTCAAGTGGTATTTATGCTATGGAAGATGCTGTGAGGTGCTTCAATTCAATGGAGTTTCGAGACATTGTTACATGGAATTCTATATTAACCGGGTTTACGCAGAACGGGTTAAGCGAGGATGCATTGATGTTCTTCTGCCACATGCGGTTCACGAGTGTTAGGATTGATCACTATGCATTCTCTGCTGCTCTTCGTTCTTGCTCGGATTTGTCAGTCCTTCAGTTGGGTCAGCAAGTCCATGGTCTTGCCTTGAAATTGGGTTTCAGTTCAAATGATTTCGTATCTAGTTCATTGATATTCATGTATTCGAAATGCGGGGTCATTGTTGATGCTAGAAACTCCTTCGATGAAGGTTGTAAAGATAGTTCTGTGGTTTGGAATTCAATGATTTTCGGGTATGCGCAGCATGGGCTGGGCAGGATAGCTTTGGATCTATTTCATGAGATGCAAGGATTGGGTGTGGAAGCAGACCACATAACCTTTGTAGGCCTTCTTTCTGCATGCAGTCATAGTGGTTTAGTGGAAGAAGGCTCTGAGATTTTGAAATCAATACAACCAAAATACGGGATGGCATTGCGAATGGAGCACTATGCGTGCGGAGTTGATCTGTTTGGGAGAGCTGGGCATCTTGCCGAAGCTATAAAGCTTATTGAATCAATGCCATTCAAGCCAGATTCCATGGTTTGGATGACTCTGCTGGGTGCTTGTAGAATCCATGGAAATATGAATATGGCTAGCCATATTGCTGAGACTTTGCTCGAGTCGGAACCGTGGGTTCATTCTACTTATGTTATTCTGTCCAATATGTATGCTGGATTCAGGTATTGGGATGGGAGGGCTATGATACAGAGGGCAATGAGGGACAGACGTGTGACCAAAGTCCCTGGTTGGAGTTGGATTGAGGTCAATAAGAAGGTGCATTCATTCAATGCTGAAGATAGATCTCACCCTCTATCCAGGGAGATATATGATAGTTTAGCAGCATTGATGGAAGAGGCAGAAATTGTGGAGGATGAACGCATTGAGGAGATGCAATGTTAATTTTTTGGCGAAAAAGAACAGCACCACACAAACAATCATAGCACTGGATACAAATGCTCTTACATTAACTTCATTTTTTTTCTTAAATTCTTTTTATTGTGTTGTTGAAACTTGATATAACTAAATTAGCTTTCAGATGGCTTGGGAAGCATGCCCCAAACTCATTTTGTTTAGCTTCGTCGATATACGAGTCACAAGTTATGTGACCCCTTTTAGATTTTTTCATTTAAACCATATGTTATTAAGATTTCAGATCTCAAATGTGAGGTCTGGGTGACTAAGAGTGCACCTTCATCCATTGGAGGAGAAGGCAAGCCCTCCTCCATTATATTGGCTGAGTCAGGGGAGTGATCCGACAGGTATTTCCCAAGAAAAACATTTATTGGTGAGCACATAAAACTAAAAATGCATCCATTACCCGGTGTTTTATGAATTCCTTACCAGTAATTGCAGCAGTAGAATTACACCATTCATCAACCAACACCTTCCAAACCCTGTGATATGCGTATAGAATGAAATTAATGAAATGATCATTGTCACTATGTAAATTAAATTACCATAAAATAGCCTTTTGCTAACCACAGAGGTTATATATATAAATTTCATAAACATAATTACTGGAGTTATTATTTTAGTTTTTTCCAATTATAATTACAAATCCCGCCCACAAAACAGATATTATTAAAAATCTGTATAAAGAATCTAGCTAAACCCATTAAAATCTTTGATAAGAGCTCCAAGCAGTCACAGTGATCACACTAAACACTAACCACTGCTTGCAAGCTACTGTGCAGTTTAGATTATTTACATTAAAATTTGAAAATCTCATCAATTCAATAGGGAAGCAAGGATAGGTAACATTCAACTTTATGCAAATTCTCTGCAAAGTTTTCTTTTATTTCTGTCTCTTAGATGTGTTAATCCTTGTGTGTTTTTATCTTGTTGGTTGTTTGTAATATTTTGTTGTAGATGCTAGGCAAAGCATATATTTATTCATTTAGTTGGAATTCTTGTGAATGCTGTTTCTAATAACATTCATCCCATATTAATGTGTTTTGAATGACTAAAGAATCTAAGAAATAACTTCTTGAATGCAAAATTGTAGTATGGCTTACTTAAGATCAAACATTTCATTAAATTACATGTGAATACAAAATATTTGTAAGATTACAATAGGTTTACCAATAAGGATAAAAAAAATACTATGCTTACACAAGAATATACAACAAAAAATATTTAAGATTAATTTTTTTTTTATATATAAATTTTACAAAAAAGTGTATTCAATCAATAATTTATTTATTGGATTTGCTTATTGAGTTTGACCGAAGATGCAAACCTATAAAAAGGAGTTGTCAAATCAAGTGTTTGGAAATTCTTGATATTGTATTTTGTTTTCAAGATCTTTTATTTATATAATATTTGTGTGTCTGGTTGTTTAGAAAAGTGAACTTATTTGGATTTTAAAGTTGTTGGGTTTGAAGTTTAATAACATATGGAGTAAAATAAATTTAATGCATTTTATTTCTAAGATTTCTTAATAAATGTATATTTTTGAAGTGCTTGGATCTTTTACTATTTAATTTGCAAATGATTATCTTCTTCTTACTGTTAAAATTATTAATGGGTTTAAAGAAAAATCTTTAGTTCTTAAGAATTACTTGGTGTTTATCAGATTCACTGTAGTGGCTCTTTCGCTTACATGTTAAATGCAATAAATAATGTCAGGGGACTGTTCTGCCAAGTATCCTCCATTCTTTGTCAATGGCATCTTGCGAACTTAGCAATACAATTTTTTCTGGTATAACATATTCTCTATCTACATACTCTATAAAAAAAGTTTGTGACATTGAACTTCTCCATGCTGTACATTGTGTCATCCGCCATTACTCCTACTTGAATAAAGCTTATTATGCTCGGATACCAAATGCTATGAAATTGAACAGGTTTCCACTTGAGTAGTAGCATGGGTCTTGTGGCTTTGTCAAGCCCAAAGTAGGATATTAAGAAGCAAATCATAGAGATGTTCACATAAACAAACATAAGAAGCAAGCATATAAAGCATAAAATTTATGTAGGAAAAATCACAAGGCTACATCATAAATAGTATTCAATATGAAGAATAATGAAGAAAATTACAAACTCTCTCTCTCTCTCTCTTTCTCTCTCTAACAAATCCATATTAGGGGTCCTTGCAGCTAAAACCTTCTTAGAGCTCTCACAACCTCTACGTTGTAACCAAGCTTCTCTCACTGCGTAATATCCATAAAGAATAAAAAGAGATTAATTTATTAATTTTCTAATTTAAAAAATTTGTATTAACTAAACTAATAATTGTTCATACTAAATAAAAATTCTAGAATGTTAATTACTAATCTTAGAAAATTTTTGAGAATTTTTTGATTATTGAATTTTCCTTTGTTAATTTATAAGGAATTTAAATTAAAATCATTAAATAAAATTGTTTATTTTTCAAAAGGAAAATATTTTGATAGTTTTTAGATTCAACACATTCAAATTAGGTTATAGTAAAAAATTTATAATTTTTGAAATTAAAATGAATGAATTATGCTTAAAATACAGTCATAATTAAATTATTTAAATTATTTGAATTAAACAAATGAATTGATCAAATTTTTGAAAGTGAAAAATTAATTAAATCGAACGGTGGATATTTGATTAGTAGTGGTAGATCTCGGTCGTTCCTCCTTTTCCGATTCAGATCAGACGGCTAATGTTCGTTCCGTCGTTTATATATAAAACGATGTAACGACGTTAAGAACTAACTACCACCATTACCGCGGTGATCCAACGGCCAACAATTCTTGCTGCTTAAGCGAACGTCTCAGATTCAATGGTGGATCTGACGTCGTCAGTTGTGATAGCGATGGTAGTTACCACATATGGTAATTTCCACTGAACGGACCAACGCAAAGCGGACCGGTTCAGACGACGAATCCGAGCCATTGGTCCTTTAAGAGACAAATTAAAACCAACCACTTAAACCAAATTGGCTAATTTTGGTATCTATGGACTCCTCACTGAGGCCTATCACCAGAACCCTAATTTGTACTTTGGTGGTCTCTATATATTTAATTTTAAAGTAAACAAACTTTTATATTTAGCCCAATATCCCTAATTAAATCGATTTTTTTTTTAGATTTTCTCATTGAGCCTACATTTAGGAGTTCTCTCTTTATGTTTTTATAGAAATTTGCCTCAATTGAGGACAAATATAACACAAATCAATCTAACTATGATGGGAACACCTACATTCTGCCATTAGCACCTTTTGAAAACTCCTCCAAGTCTTGAAAGCACCTCTAATATCCCTCTTCTCCTCTCTTCTCCTTCATAGTTTCCACTTAAGGCTTTCCCAAGGGGCTTTGAAGTACTCTTGAAGCATCAACCCATTCAAGAAGGAGATTTCAAGACCCCAACATCTACAATCTCTCCACCTCCTAATACCACTTGCCATCAATCTCAAGGTAAAGCTCCCCTCTCTTCCTCTCTCTCTTCGATACGTGCAAGTTTTATGAGAAGCTATGTTATGCATGAGTTAGAATTGATTTAGACACTCTTGTGGAGCACTTTTAAGTCAAATTCAATCCTTATGTGACTTTCAAACATTTCCTTAAGCAGATTGCAATAATGTAATTTAAAATTTCAAAATTTGAAATTTTTATATCTCTTCATAGTGTGCTTTTGCATTCATATTGTCCAAATTCATATTTTAAAGTTGTGCATGCCAAATCTTAACTATTATCCAATCATGAGGGTAGGTCTAAGAATGATGATGAGATAATTTTTACTTAAAATTCTCATTTGGAATTTTCCCTCCACAGTAAACTCTAGAAATTGTAGTAGTCAAGTAGGATTTGGCTGATCTAGAGCACTTTAGATAGGGCTTTAGGGTTCATCATGCACTGTTTAGCTGTGTGATTGATTTAATCCATTAATGGAAGGAATTGGTGCTCGGAATGTTGAGCGAAACCCTAAATCCCTTTCTTCCTGTATCCATTCGACGGGAGATGACGAACAGTGTCGGGTCGGGCCGACACGCGCCTAGCGTTGTTCGATAGTGCGGACCCGTCGGGTCCCAGTCGACCCGACAAGGCCCGAGCGCCAAATAGAAAATAATGCAGAATATTTTTGGAAACCTAGAGTTCTAACTATCTGAAATTAAATGGAAAATAGGGTTAGCTCTATTTAAATCAATATGCATCCAAATATTATGATCTTATATACTATTATGATCAAAAAAATATGTAGAATAATAAACTACAATAATACTTTACTTTCTGTGAGTAGATTTTTTAATTATGCCTTGATTACTTCAAAACATGATTAATGAATATTAGGTTAAATACTGAACCAAATTGCATGAATAGGATCTCATTTTCTTCCTTACACATAGGATAATTTAATTATGGTAGTAGGATTATTTTTTTGTTATTGATTTTGCTAATCATTCATTAATTATCCCAAACCTTGATTAGTGTATATTAACTTCATTTATGATATAATTTAAATGATATAGGTGTCCATTGATTCATAGATTAGTAAAGAACCTAATTATAACATAATATTCTATTTTTAGATGATAAATTTGTTAATCACCCCTAATTAGCTCAAAATTCTAATTAGTCAATATTAAGTTATTCACTTAGCCAAATTTAGCTTACTCATTGTCTAAACTCTCATTAGACAGTAAGAAATTATTTAATAATAATAAATTCTATTCTTGAACTTAAACCCTTAAAGGTAATTATTTTAATTAAAGAATCTAAGGTTTAAATGTCAATTCTCAAATCTTGATGATTCTTCCCAAAATCAGTCAATTAGAATGCTTAAGCTGCTCAGTAGTTTAAAATAAAAAACATTGATTGCTCATCAACCTAATTCCAAATTATAAGGAAACATTTAAGTAAATAAGTTTTAACCTTTAAAAGTAGCTTAAGAATGGAATCTACATTCTTACCTATGCCATCTAGACCCATTAAGTAGGCATCAATTGTAAACACTCTTATATTAATTAAGACTCATTATGATTTAGAATCTGAAAAGCTTATAAGTTAAATTATCGAGGTACAAACTGTGAAAGGATGTATGTCTCCTATTCCTGTGCGTAGAAATAAGTGCAGTTAAGTAACATAAGTGCCTAACTTTCACTTTCCTTGGAACATGCTAGTTATATGTACATACTCTTAACATATGACAAATTAGGTTAACTTTGTGATATTATAATGAAACCAGTTGAATAAAGCATAATTAAGATCTTAAATGTGTATAATTAGCACTTCTTATGAATAAGATTTTTGAATAATATGGCATTTGAATTAATATGCACATTAGGATGTAACAATGTAAATAGATAGATAGTAAAATGGATATATCTTCTATTTTCTAGATTTTGGTTATTTAATCCTTTCAATTTTGACATAACATGAATCGCATAAGAATAACGTATCATTAGTGGTGCGATGTGTAGCACGCATAATATCTTTTAGCGGAGAGATTTGAAGCACATCTAGGATATATGGGATGCAGTCTGTCATCAAGGTTATGCATATATGTGGCATATTCTATAGCATACTCAGATGCATATTTAGTTGGCATACATTACAGTTCAGTTTCATATTTTACAATCTTACTTTCAATTATTTTATTTTTAGCACACTAGTTCTATTCCCAGTATTATTTAATCTCTATTTTTAGCAAATTTATTTACAATTATATCTTTATTTTCAGTTTACATAGTTTGATTTCTATTTCATTGTTTACTTTACTATTATGTTGAGTAAAATCTCTTAAATGATAAGGAATTTCTGCAATCAGCCTAAAATATACTTAGGTTTATTGTCTAATATAATATTTTTATTTTAGTTGGGGCTCTAATATGTGAAACTGACATGTTAGGCTTGGAGGAGTTTAAGTAGCTTACTTTTGAGGAGGTTCAAAAGCTTCTGGAGGAGACGGAGGAGCAGCAGTCGATGGAGTGTTGATATTGTAGTTCTTAGATCCATTCTTTACTGTTGGTGAGATGAGATTACAATTTCATTTGAAATTTTAATTTTAGTTTGTAATAATTAATTTTAGATGTATTTTTCACTTTTCTTTTCTGAGATGAATGTTTACTTATGTGATAACCCAAAGTTGTTATCCTGATTTACCTGGACTTAACCAAGTCCTAATATTAGTTATGTTAGACTCAAATAGTCATTAGGAGCATACCCTAATTGGTCCAATTTGAAGATCAATCGGACCAAACTTTAATTTTGGGTAATTAATTAATTAAGAATAATAAAAGAATTAAATTGACATCGGATCAAAAATCTAACTTCGCCATTGAACTACTCATCCTCAAATTAGCTATGGGTGAATTTTTTGGGATTTTTTGAAGTCGTCAAAATTTCTCAAATATTTTAATATATTTAAATAATCAATAAATTAAGATAATTATATTTATTTTAAAATTAAAAATTGACTTCATTTTTGAGTTCCTCGCCTCTAAATTAGCTAGGGATGAATTTTTGAGAATTTTCGGAGCTCATTTGATTATTTAATTTTGGATAAATTGTATTTCATTATTAACTCATAATTAATAATAATAAGAAAAATTCTCCCACTTCCACGCGAACGCGCATGCGGTCGCTCGGCCCGCGTCCGCGTGGGCGCATGTTCACCATTTTAGGACCTCCATTTAATCCCTGTTTCGATCTCAAACCTCGTTTTGCATCATTAAGATTTATCATAGAACCAAAACAGCCATATTCTTCTCCTCCCCGAAGCTCCAAACAAATTCTAAAAGGTACCCATTTCCCCCTAAACTGCTCAAATTATGGCATATAATTTCTTTAGTTATAGGTAAAATTAGGAGGTGCATTTGGTACCAATGGAAAGGTCTTGAAGAGAGCTTTCCATCGGTATATGACACGCCTCGTGAGGAGCTCTGTGTGTGGAGAATTTGGATGCCAAAGGTTCCCTTTTTCGAATCCCGTCGATTTACTATTCATTGAATAATAAAATTTAGAATTTTTTATTCTTATTTATTTATTTAATTTGCAAATTTTCAAGTCCTCATAACTTTTTAATTACAACTCCAAACCTAGTGCCATTTTAATAAGAAAAATACAAGAATTAGTATTATGACATTAATTTTTCTGTTTGATGATTAATTTCACTAATCACCTTTTTGACTAATTAACCCCCATAATCTTAAAATTTGATAATGCCATAATTTAGTCAAATTACATCAAAATGTAGTGATCCAATATATCATTTTAATCAAAAAATTTTACAAAAATATTTAGGTTTCTGTCATTAGTTTTCTTAATTATGCTTAATTATTTAGAAAATAGATTAGTGAATATTAAGCTCAATAATTAGCCAAATTTCAGGTTTTAGGTCTCTAATCACTTACTAAATAAAGAAAAACATAATTGTGAACTTAAAATTATTTTTTTGTAATTAATTTCACTAATCACCAACCAATCACCCTAAACTATGATTAGGGCCTATATTAATTAATTAAAGTTCAAATTTAACATATTTATTGTCATTGTACTCATTGTGCTGTAGGGAACCCATAGCTACTGATTTTGCTTGATTTGAATATCAATTAGTGAAAATAAGTTTTTGACCCCTTCCTTAATTACCACTTTAGGGTTTTTTCCTAATTAGCTCATAATTAAGCCATTTGATCTCATAATTTAACAACTTAGTATCTGTGAGTTACTTAGATTGAATAGAACATAAGTAAATCATAAAATTTAGATTTTCATAATTAATTTTGCTAATTACCTCTTAGAAAGCATAAACCCTAATTTAAGCTCATTAGCTTTAATTCTTAGCCAAATTAGGTGTTCTTAGTGTCAATCTTTATATTAGTAATAAAAAACTATTTGACATTAAAATAAATTAGTTTGGAATCTTAGAACTTAAAATTTTATTTTTAACACTTAAGGAGGGGCATTTTGGTCATTTTGACCAAGTGTGATTTTAAATGCCCTCAAGACTTAAAATTTGCATATTTCTCTAAAAATTAGTAAATTAAATTATTAGAATCATTTTAAGATCATTTAGACTTATAAGATTAAATGAGAAGGATAAACCATAAATTTTTCCCTAAGTAAATTAACTGGAAGCTAAGATTCTTTATATAGATTTAAAATCCATATTTTAACCTAATTAAGTGATATTTAATGTTTAATAATTATGTTATAATCAACTTATACTTTCATTAGACTCTTCCTAATATTATTCTTAAGTGAATCCTTAAGCAAATCCTTAAGTAAATTTTAATAAGTTTCCTAAGTGCTTAGTCTTAACATTTTATTACTAGCCTTAGTTAATCTGGATCTATTGAGTAATGGAGATTTCTCAATAGATTGAGTCTTATATTAAAATTGAGTTTTCAATTAAAATACTTAAGTCTGATTATTTTATCTTTTGACTTTAGAATATTTTGCAGCCTATCCTTAAGATTAATAATAATTTCATCGTAATAAATTTGATTTCATTCCTTAAGGATTCTTAAAGCCTTAGAATGAGAATTGTGAGAAATCCTAGATCCTTAGATATTAGCACATTGGATTTTAGAGCTTGAACCTCATATTTGGAGTTTAACTCTAAATCCCTTAATCTAGAATAATTTAATCAAGATTAGTTTTGGGTTGATAAATTTATCAATTAGGATGATCGATTATTTATTTTTAATCTTTGTGGGTGATACTTTCTTATTTTGAATTAGAACTTAAGTTCTAATGCTTAACTTTATAAGGCCATAAATTTGAGATTGTACTCAATAGTAGGATATTGGAGATCCTAGCCTGCATTCTCTCAGAATAGATAGAATAAATAAATTAGATAACAATAGATATCACATGTGTTTTAGTAGAGTTTTGCTTACTCTTGACTTTTTTGCTTTGCATTCCTTGATTTTTATGTCTTTTTGCCTTAAGCATTTCATACAAGATAAATTTGATGCATGAAATGAAAACATAAGAAATTAGGACAACATTTGTATCAGGTTCATTATCAGGACAAGTGACTGTGTATATACATTACTGCCAATAAGGATATTTGATACGTACTTATTGGGGAGAGTTGTGTCTAGTTTGGGAACCCACTTCAATTTTGTAAATGCGCTTGACTCCTCAGCTACTTCTAAAATTAAGTTCATATATATTTCTGCATCTTCAATTCAATACAGTTTTCTGCTTTAGCTTTGAGAAGCTAAATATGTCATGATACAGTTTAGTTCAGTTAAAATTTCAGTTGCTTGATTAGCCAATTCTTCTGATATGATAGTTTTACATGTTATTTTTTTTGTTTTTACTTACTTTACTGCAGTTTAGCTTTGTGTAGTACTTGCTTACTTATATGCATGCCAGGATGATAGTTTTGATTGAATATTTATCTTAGTTTATTTATATGTATCACGGCTCAATTTACTTTTTATTTAATTTGCATTACATCTGATGATCATAAGTATGTTAGGATGTGCTTTTCTTTCAATAGTTGCAGTTATTATAATCTTACATATATATATATATATATATATATATATATTGCTTAACTTTATTGCAGCTTCTAGTTTGAGGTATGTTTCTTTACTTATTTCCTTTGATAATTATAAATGTATGATTTATAGCTTTCCATATTTCCTTTGTGGCTTATTGCTCCCATTTGCTTATTGTTGATGTTGTTATGGTCTAAATGTGATATCTTAAAAATGTAGTCTTCACTAAATCAGTCTATAATATATTTAAATAATTATCTAATCATATTTTCTTTTTTTTTTGCTAGGGCCATGACATGTAAAAACTAACATGTCAAATTCTGATCTTTTTGAGGTTGTAGCACCAGGAGAGGAGCTAGGCCAGGAGGAGAACATTCCCGCTACCGTGGATATTTAGATAGTCCTTTGATTTTATTTGTAAGGATGAGTGCTTTTCATTTAGTTAAACTTTATTTCAAATATTATAATAATACATGTTCTTGATGTATTTTCTTTACTACATTGTTATTCTGAGTTAAACTATATTTCTTTCTGCATTATGGTTAATGAATGCAATATTTACTTGCTTCCACACTCTAAAATTCATGTATGTACATTTAGTGAGATTCAATTCAGATATGTGATATATCCTTTAGTTATCAACAAATTATGGTGAAAATCTAATTTGGCTATAAATGGGGGATCTGTCACAATGAGCACTTTATTATAATCATGTTAACATGACCATGGTAGGGATGGGGTGCCACAACTTAAATTCTGTGATGAATGATATGGATGAATATTTAAGCTTCCACACCTTGATTTCATATTATCTTATACTCAGTATTGTGATATAATTTTTTATTATTATTCATATATAATATTCATTGGCAATTTATGTAAAGCTAAATATAATACCAATGCATAGGGATAAGACAACTAACACTCAAGGATAAAAATCATAATTATCTTAAGAATTAGCTGTCAGATGAAGTAATCAGAGATAACTCATTCAATCCCAATCAATTCAACTTAAGTGTTGGGCTGATGACGGGTTATGATGGGTTACCTCTTACTAATGTCCCAGGTTATTTGACGATGGTTAACCTTGGGGATTGTAACTTAGCTTCTATGATGAATAATATGGATGAATGTTTAAGATTTTGCACTTTGATTTTATATTCTTTTATACTTAGCATTGTGATGTGATTATTATTTTATTAGATATTACCTCATATTCATTAGCTTATCATAAATGATCATACTGCCAATGCATAGAAGTAGATTAACTAATACTTGAGATAAAGAGATTATATTATCTTAAGTATTAAAATCAGATGTTGAAGTAAATTAGAGATAACTTATTGAACCCCAAATCAGTTCAGCTTAAGTGTTTTACCGATGAATGGTTAGGGTGGGTTCCCTTGAGTTAATATTCTGGGTTATCCATCGGTGGTTAGACCAGGTGAATTACAGAGTCAAAGGTGCATGTATAGGAAGATGCTCAAGAGAGTGTTAGACAGATTGAACCACAAACACCCAAATTATAGAGAACCACAAGTGAGGCACCCCAACCCCACCGTGGTCCTGTTAAATCTTAAGTTAACATGATTACGATGAAGTGGTCACCAAATGACAAGTTCCTCACTTATATCTAGATTAGACCACGTACACTTGCGTTCAAGTGCAGACGTGTAATTTAAAGTATGTCAGAATTATTTGAGGAAAGTAAAACTCAAATGCAAGACATTAAAGATCAAATTCAAATCATCTTAAACCTCATGCAAAATAATAAAACTATGCTCCACATTCTATCCATAATCTTAATTGTAACAACCTAGATGTTGTTACTCGTCAATTAGTGATCTAATTGGCTCCAAATCTCTTTCATTACTCTTATAATAGAGTTAAAAGTCTCCACTTTAAATTTCGTGCGATTTGAAGATCGTTTGACAATTTTCAATGTTTCCTAATTTTCTGATAATTCTGAAGATACCTAATTTATTTAGACTTCAAAATCAAAAACGGACTTTGCCATTGCGTTCCTCACACCCAAATTAGCTTGAGATGAAATTTTGGTGAGTTTTGGAGAAGTCAAAATTTCTTGATTATTCTATTATACTTTCATTAATTTGATAAATGAAATAATTAAAATGATTTCCAATTAAAATTTCGAATTTATTTTTGAGTCCATTACCCCCAAATTAGCTAAAAAACAATTTTTCAAAAACTCATTGCAATATAAATTTAATTAATGGAAATTCTAATAATATAACTTATATATATATATATATATATATATATATATATATATATTAATATCCTTCATTATCTCTACGCAAACCCTAAATCCCTATCCATTCGCACGCTATCCCTCTTGGTCCCGAGAGCCTCTTCTTCGACTCGAGGAGGATGACGCGTGCCACACACCGCTACTCTCGCCAATAGGAGAGTTAGCAAGGAGTGTGCTGCCATCCCTATCTCGCTCGAAACCCATACCGATCCTACTCCTTATCAATGCCTTCTCATCCTCTCGGCAGGAGGATTATTCGAAGGTAAAGTAGTGAAATAACAGCGAACCCTAGTCGAACCCTCTCCACTCGCCGAGCACCTCTTTTAGCCGCAAAGAACAAAGGACTCCCTTCCTTTCACCATGCTCTATTTCAAATTAATCGATGCTGAACTTTGATTCTTATTAGGGCATTAGTGAATAAGAATGATATATTAGGGATCTTATACGGTTAATTTTTCTCTGTTGATGAAGTTCATATGGGAAAAGGGTTTCATATGCTTCTCCATGCTTCTGTTGCAAATATGACATTGAAACAATAGCTCATTTGTTTATTTGTAGCCCTATGACGAGCTATATAGTCTTACTTTACCAATTTCATTAGATTTAAGCATAATTGTAATCTTAACGTCAGGAATTTTTTTTGTGCTTGCTTAGCATCTTTCGAGTGATTAAGTTACCCGGGAACACATTAGTATCATTTTGATTATCTTGATTACTTTGCATATCTAAGAGAAATGAAACAATTGTAAGTACATGAATTCTAATTTCAATTCTAAGAGAACCGTTTGGATAATTATAAATCACATTGACATTGTTATTAACACCCATCCGCTTTACTCAAAATACTTTTAAAAAAGGTAGATGCAAAAATAATTTTGGCACACTCAGAATTATCATGAGCCTATTAAATATGATTTAGTTAAATAGAAGATATCATCCCAAGGTTGTTTTAAACTCAATATCAATGATAGTTTCAAAAGCACTATCAGAGATACTATGCTGGGTGGGCTTATTCAAAATTATGATGGGTTTGTTATGATGGCCTTTAATCATGCTGTGACTGCTAACTCTTTTGTTATAGTTGAGATCAAGGCTCCACAGTTTGCTCTCACATTTTCACCTAATAAACTCAAGGTTTCGCCTATTGACATCAAAATATAGATTATTACCTCTCTTATTTGGCTTTGACTTATTCAGTAGCAATTTAAATTATATTCCTAACTAAGTTTAATATTTTGGGATATCATAACATGTGGTTGATAGTTCAGTATTGTGGGAACTAGTACAAAACATAATTATACCCATATAATTTATATCATATAATTTATAAACAATCAAAATTCGCTAAGATATTTGATTAGTATTGACTATACTTAAATCCTGTATGTTGAGGGCTGACAAACAAGCTTCTATTTAGCATAATTAAGAATCAACTACTTCTTGCATTATTCTAATTTCATTTCAGTTTTATTTATTATGTGGCCAAATTATAGAATCCATTTATAACAAATCATGACATCGTTATTATTATTATTATTTTTTTAGTTAGTATTTCATTTAGAGAAATTGGTAATTAACCCATGGTAATTATGCCTCTTTGTAAGTTTAGAACAAAAGAAAAGAAAGATAGATATAGTTGCTGTCCATCTGTTTATATGTGCTGAAATACTGCCATGAGAAGGATGACTATCATTTCTTTCAATTAAATTACATGTGCTATTAAGTGGAAGTGAGGAAAATGCTACAAGATTATATGCTATAAGTTTATGTGTATTGATGAATCTTATAAAATAATTGTGGCCATCTTTAGTTTTATAAGATTATAATTGATTCAATGATATCAAATGCTGCTATTAGAATCATATTTTGCCATCAAATGATTATGAGATAAATGGAATATGAGGAGAAATGTTGTCATTATTTTTATTTAAATCGTATGCTGCCATCTTTAGTTTTAAAAGATCTTAAGTGATTTAATGTTGCTATTAGTTATAATGAGAAAACAAAATGCTATCATGATCCATATTAAGACTCCAAATGCTGCCATGTCAAATAAATAGATTTAAATGCGGCCATTTTTCTTATAGATGAATTCATATGTTGTCATCAATAGTTTAAAAGAGAAAATGCTGTCATATTACTGCCATTTATTCTTTAAGTATTAAGGTTGTTATACCTTGTAAAAGAAATTATATGTTGTTAGCTGAATTTAAATAGTCAATGCTGTCATTTAGTTAAGGTTAAATAAGTGCTATTATTCAAATAAGGTAGATTAAATATTGTCATTTTCTTTATAAGAGAATAAATGTTATCATCTTTTTCATTAGAATCATATGTTGCCAAATGCTGCTATGTGTCCTATAAGGTTTAATGATACCATCTAATTTATGAGTCAAGTGCTGCCATTATTTATATTGTGAGATACAAAAGTTGCCAATGGGTTATATGAGCATCAATGTTGCCTTTCTCTTAAAAAATCATGTGTTGCTACATCTCGAATAAAAATAACAAGTGTTACCTTATTATATGAGAATAAATTCTATTCTTTTATATAAACATACTGCTGCCACTTAGTTGTGAGATACAAGAACTGATAATAGATTATATGAGTATTTATATTGTCATTCTTTTATAAAATTATTTGCTGCCAAGTAGATATATAAGAATCATGTGTTGTCTTCCAATTCTAAGGTAAGATTAATAAGATCAAATGAAATAAAAAACTGCCATTAATTTTAAATGTTATTTTTGTGGTTATTTATTTTATGAATAAATGCTTCCATCTAGTTCAAATATGATTATATGTTACCATTTTGTTTATAAGAATGAATATTGTCATTTCTCTACAAGTATCACATGCTACTATCTTTTATGTTAAGAAGACAAATGCTACTCTTGTTTCAAAGTGAATCAAATGCTAACAAATGGTTTATATAAATTAAGTGCAATTAGGTAAATCAAATGATCATATGCTATTATTCAATTAAAGTAGATTAAATGCAATAATTTTCTTCTTAATATCTTATGTCACAATCAATATTAAGAGAGGATCAGTATTTTTATTTCCTTAATAGGGTAAGAGCAGTTGATGTCATTTAATTAAGTATGAATCACATGCTATTATTAGATGAATGTAAATTAATGTAATATGGGAATAATTGTTGTTATTTAATTTTTAAAAATGTTTCTTCTTGCAAACTGAGGTGATATTCTTAGGTTTTATCATTTCCTCTGAAGGAACAAAACCTGACCTGATCAAAGTTAAGGCAATTATGGAATGGCCAACTCCTAAAACTTTTACTAAAGTAAGGAGTTTTCATGGCATTGCAATATTCTATAGGCGATTCATTAAAAACTTTAGTGTTGTTGTAGCACCAATCACTGATATATTGAAGTTAGACAAGTTTTATTAGACCCCAAATGCTCAAAAGACTTTAGACCAAATTAAAGTATTAATGACAATAGCCCCAGTCCTTCGATTCCCTAATTTTTCTAAAACCTTGAAGTGACTTGTGAGGCATCTAGAATTGGAATTGGAGGAGTTTTAAGTTAAGAAAATTATCTTATTGCATTCTTTAGTGAGAAGTTGAATGATGCAAAGCAACAATACTCAACATATGATAGAGAATTTTATGCTGTCATTCAGTTATTAAGGCAATGGAGACACTATCTGTGGCGCCCCACCCCCTAAATCCACAAGATTAAGATAAGGGGTGGCGTGTCACTCTAGCTAACCCTTCACTTATAATTGGATTAGGATGAAATCCACAATCCACCTAATAAGGGAAGGAGTAAGCATAGAATCAACATTCAGTCACTATCTAAGTAGACATAAAGAGTGCGAAAGCGATTTTTTAATATAAATCATCCAAGCATCACAACATAAATATAAATAAAAATATCTCAAAATATAAGTATAAAATCTAAATACGCAGTCACTAGTACCTATATTATTACATCATTTTAAAGTTTCAAATGATAAAAGAAAGTGCAAATACACTCATCCTCACATATAAACTAAAAGGGCTAAACAGCAGTTTCTTCCACGGGCTCCTCCTCTGGGTATGGCTCCACTCCTAACTCCTGCTCATCTAACTGAAGAGGGTCTGTCATTGTCGGTTTCACAATATAGGGCCCCAGCCAAAAAAAGAGAAAATTTGGTTAGACAATTATCTAAGTACATTTTAAGCTAATAAGTTTTATATATATTATGTAATATCACCATCCTATAACATCTAGGCAACATATGTATAAGGGAGCAGCAAGCAATATAAAAGAGAAGGAAAAGCTATAAATCATCATTTATAACTTAAGCAAAAGGGAGGCTAAGACATGCCTCACATGCGAGCTAAACAAGGTAAGGCATATAAACATACATAATCAAACAAGTGTAGTAAGAAAAATGCTACATCCTAAACATTCTGGTGATCAAAAGAAACATGCAAATTAAAATAAAATAACTCAGCAGTGGTAAGTATAAATAGCAGCAAGATTCTAACATCCTAAATATATATAAAAGCAGTACAAAGAAGAAGCTGAATGAATAAAAAGGCTGAAAAATAAACAAAATGACATAACTGCATATAAATATCCACGCATCGACTACCATACAGAAGAGAGCTAATCTAGCCCATCGAATATCAAAGAAGCTTAGCACCATCACGGCTAAGTCATAAAACTGTGTACCCCTAGCGACATAAGGAGGCTAGGCAAATAAGCACACAAAACAAGCGAAGGGTCTTAGCACCAGTACGGCTAAGGCACCAACTGTATGCCCCTAGCGATATAAGGAGGCTAGTAAACTAAGTATACAAGGCAACCTTAACACCAGTATGGCTAAGGTACCAACGGTGTACCCCTAGCGACATAAGGAGGCTAGTAAACTAGGCACACAACAAAATAGGTCCTTCCCCTAGCGACATAAGGAGGCTAGGCAATAAGGACATATCTAAGAGGTAGCTCATATAACTATCATCTTTTTATTAATCGCTTTAATATTTTCACAAGAAATCTAAGGAGTCTCCATATTTTCCTAACAATTTATTTATGCATCAAAAATCTTGTATGATATGCTCAAGGAAATATGGCACAAAAATCAAAGAATGTGTAAGCAACAATCATCAAAGTAAGCAAGGGACTCTACTAAACATGGTGATATTATTTGTTTTCTACTTAACCATTCTAACTATTCTAAGTTACACAAGTTCAGGATCACCGTTTTCCTACTATCAAGTGTAACTCAGAAATTCATTCTTATAAGTTAAAAATGATTAGAACTGATCATGTTCTAATCTAGTTCAATCAGATAGATGACTATGAGTTAAATCAAATAATCATATGTCCTAATTTTGTGAATTTAGACATTCTAACTAAGATCTGATCAAGATCTTTTAACCCTATAGATTATAGATTAAATACTATGAGATTTAGGTTTAATCATATAATCTAAAGAGGATAAGACATAAGTTATAGGTTTTATTCTATAAGTGATCTACTAATTAGGCAAATCCTATTAAGTAATCAAGCTTAATAGGATGAATCTCCTATCTTAAATCTAGGTTTGAAAGACAAAATAATCAGAACAAGTTATAAAATAAAAGAAAGGTCTAAAAGCTAGCAAAACCAAGGTTTCACCCATTGGGTAACCCAATTTACCCAATGAATGAACTCTAACCTATGATCTAGTCCTAGTCTTAGGAAGGGTTCTTAAGGTATAGTGCTTAAAACTTAGAGAGATTCAAAAATCTAACTTAATGGTTGATTTCACTCACTTAAATGTCACTAAAATGATTATAACATTAGTTCTAGTGATTTGGAATGTTAACTAAAGGGTAGGGGTACTTAATCTAATCTTAGGGTAAAATGACCATTTTGCCCCTACTTTAAGGGTCAAAAAGTCAACTTTTGACTTATGAGTCAGAATTGAATTCTCTTAGTTTCAACTGATTCCTTACTGTCTAACTGGAAGATAGAAAGTAAGTACGTACAAATTGGACTCCAAACGATCAAGTTATGACCAAAACAAGATCAGGGATAATTTGGTCATTTACCTAAAAATTTAGGGTTCAAATCCTAAATATTATTTCATTATATTGATGACATTGAAATTTTAAACTGATTAGCATCTTGAATTTTTAAATTTGGAGTTGATTTGACTAAGTTATGGCTGTTTGAAGTCTACGGGCATTTTGGTCATTTTCACTAAGAATTATAGGGTTGACTTTTTATCCTGATGTCCAAATGAGAAAACTAATACTACCACAGTGATGGAGCTGCTCTACTGAGCATTTTAAGACCCATATTGACTATGTTCTGATAACTGGGTAAAAAGTTATGAGGCTCTAAAGAGGTCCTAAAATGTTATCTCATTATGCGTACTTCGAAATAAATTTTTACATTACGTTATTTGGTTCCTTATATTTTTTGAGTATTTTGAGACCTATATTGACTATGTTTGGATCATCCTATAAAAAATTATGAAACTTTTAAGATTTACTATTCAAAAATACAATTTGAATTAATTTACTATTCATTTATTCAAATTAAATGATTTTACTGTTCATTCATAAAGTTTATTTATATGATTTCTGAATTTATAAATTTTCAATTAATTTGTGATTAATTAGGCTTAATTATTAATTAGAATTAATTAATCCATTAATTAATTAATTAAATTATATTTATTATTATTTTACTGTAGCAAAGTCATTAATACTAATTACTATTTAATTAATCTTAATTACCTGTTAATATCTAATTAAGAATAATTAATTATATTTTACTGTTTAATAATAATTAATTATTCTAATTATTGTTAAGATTAAATTAATATTTAATTAACCCTAATTAATCTCTTAATTAGTAAATTCAGTTAATTAATTATAAAAATTACTGTTCCAAAGTAATTAATATTAACCATAATTTAACTAACCACTAACTACATTTAATTAAGCTAACACTAATTAACTAATTTTAATTAACAGACAGTGGGTCCCACTAGACACGTGGCACAGTCAAAGGCTGCCACGTGGCACTGTCGCCCAATAGGGAGGCTGAGTCAGCTCTGATGACTAGTCAGTGGGCCCCACTTGACACGTGGCACTGTGGGCCCCACAGGGAGGCGAACGGCTAGGGTGACCGGACAGTGGGTCCCACTTGACACGTGGCAGGCCCAGAGGCTGCCACGTGGTATTGTGGGCCCCACGGGGAAGCCGAAATACCGCGGGGGCTCGGGCTGTGGGCCCCCACGTGACACGTGGCGTGCCGGTTGGCTGCCACGTGGCACAGTGGGCCCCACGGCCAAAGCCGAAGAGCTGCGGGGCTCGAGCTGTGGGCCCCACGGGACACGTGGCGTGCCGGCTAGCTACCACGTGGCGCAGGGGGCCCCACGGCCAAAGCCGAAGAGCCGCAGGGCCTCGGGCTGTGGGCCGCACATGCCACGTGGCGTGCCAAGGGTGCCACGTGGCCTGGTGGGCCCCACGATCGAAGCCGAGGGGTCGCGGGCTCGGCGTGTGGGCCCCACGTGACACGTGGCGGGCCCGGAGGCTGCCACATGGCGTAGAGGGCCCCACTCGCAGCTTACGCGGACCCGACGCACTT
Organism: Gastrodia elata; assembly: GCA_016760335.1. NCBI lineage: Eukaryota > Viridiplantae > Streptophyta > Magnoliopsida > Asparagales > Orchidaceae > Gastrodia > Gastrodia elata. The sequence goes on from CM028684.1 coordinate 21,846,847, forward strand.
CGCCTCCTTCGCGGAGACGCCCGAGGGCGCCGGGCTAGGGCACGGCTTTTGCCGGCCTTCCCGGTGACGGACCACCTCGGCCCGCACAGCCGACGGTAGCCCTCGACGAGGCCTACACGTCGGTGGGCGGACCTTCGCCGAAGGTGGCCGGGATCGCCGGCTAAATCAAACCCTAGCTTCTAGGGTTACGGCGGGTACGCGAGAGAAAATGGCCCGAGGCTTCAAGCCTCGGCCTGAGTCAGCCGGACCAGGTCTGGTTGATTGTCGATCTAAGTGTTGATCTACAATTCCTAGGCTATGCGACGGCAAAAAAATGAACGAAGGAGGGGGATCGGGGGTACCTGGTTTGGACGGAGGACGGGGTTCGGCTCGGGTCAGGTTGATCGGGGCTCCGGTTTGCAAAAACTCGGAGCCCAGAGGTCGGCCGAGGCCTTATAGGCTCGTTGGCGACCTCGCCGAGCCGGGGAGGGCGCCGATTGGGCGAGGGAGGCGGCGGGGGCGCCGCGTGTCGCGCGGACGGAGCCGTTGGATCCGGTCCCCGATCCAATGGCTGCGATAGCGCCGTCTGGATAGACGGCGCCGTCAGCTACAGTTGACGGTAACTCTAAATACTTAACGGCACGCCGTTAAGTATTAAAGTAATATATATATATATATTTCAAAAATTTTGAACATATTTTTCCTAGCTAATTGAGGGGTGAGGAATGCAATGGCGAGGTCAGATTTTCGATCCGACGAGTATTTTGATTCCTTGATTTTCGGGACATTTTTATTATTAAAATATTCGTCGAAATTTCGACGACAACTTCCGATTGACACGAAGACTTCACCCATAGCTAATTTGGGGTCAATGAGCGCAATGGCAAAGTCCGTTTTTTGATCGGAGGTCAAAATAATTAGGTCAATTTTCAAGGTTCCTGAAATTCTCAAAATAAGGATTTGATCCGTTTGACCTCGGGTTTGGACTGGGTCTTGGTGGACAACTCCTAATGACTAAATTAGCACTTCAGATCATGATTAAGTATGAGATTAGTCTTGATTGACTAAGGTAACAACTTGGGTTGTTACACTATCTCTTACATAATGACTTTTTTCTTAATTCATACCATCATACCCTTAAATTTATCAATACTCAACGAAAGTTAAATCATAGACATGCCAAATGGGTTGAGTTTCTTCAAGACTATTCATTTGTCCTTAAACATAAACCAGGAATTGAAATCAAACCTGCTGACGCATTATCAAGGGTGGCAATAACCATCTCCTCTTTAGAATTCAAAATTCCTGGATTTGAACGAATTCGAGATGAGTATTTAGTGTGCCCAGACTTTCATCTAATTTACATGGAGCACTTAGACAAATTGCTGACCTTAAACACAACATATTCTGTGATCAATGAGTATCTTTATCGAGGAAAGAAACATTGCATTCCTAGGTCTTCTCTAAGGGAGTTTTTGATTTTTAAACTGCACTCAGGAGGAATTGCTGGCATTTTGGAAATGATAAAATAATTTTTTTGATGGATAATAGATTTTTTTGGCCTTCCCTAAAAAGAGATATTAAAAAACTAGTAGCTCAATGTTTAACTTCCAAACAAACTAAAGCTACTAAACAAAAATCTGGCCAATACACGACATTGCCTGTTCCTCATAAGCCTTGGAAAGATTTATCAATGGATTTTGTTCTTGGGTTACCCCGAACAGCTCGTGGTCATGATAACATATTTGTGGTTATTTATAGATTTTCTAAGATGGCCCATTTCATACCTTGCTCTAAAACTAATGATGCCTCCCATACTGCAAAATTATTCTTTAAGGAAATTGTGCGATTGCATGGCCTTCCTTCAACTATTGTATCAGATCGTGATGTTCGGTTTGTCTCATACTTTTGGAAGACCTTATGGAAACTTCTTGGGACAAAATTGAAGTTTTCATCAGGTTTTAACTCCCAAACGGATGGTCAAACTAAAGTTGACAATCGAAACTTAGAAAACTTACTTAAATGCCTTGTTGGAAAAAGTATTGGTAATTGGGACTTACATTTATCTACTGCTGAATTTGCATATAATAGTAATACTTCCCAAACAACCAAAACATCTCCATTTGAAGTGGTGTATGACCATAATCCTAAACGGTCGATTGATGCTGCCAACCTTTCTTCTCATGCATATTCTGATTTAGTATTCACATTTGCCAAAGATTTTCAAAACCTTCATGATTCTATAAGACAACAAATCACTTTAAGTAATGAAAAATATGCATCTAAGGAAAATCATACTAAATCAACTAAAGAATTTAAAGAAGGTGATTATGTTTTGATTCGCATCCGCCGTGAGCGATATAACAACATCAAATATAAGAAATTACATCCAAGGGCTTGTGATCCTTTCAAAGTTTTTAGGAAAATTGGATCTAATGATTATCACCTTGATTTGCCTAATGATATATTAATTCATCATGTTATTAATATTGAAGATATTTTATCATATGAAGGAGTTAGCAAACCTCCACTTGCGCAGTCTGACTTTTTAGCAGGAGATATAGTTCTCTACATGCAAACTCCATCCTTTTTAGACATTGACTACATCATCACTGAGGAGTCTTATAATGATCAAGATAAAGAGCCTCGTTTTCTCGTTCGTTGGAAAAATAAGCCGCCTATAGAAGACATATGGCTAACACGTATAGATTTGGAAGCTTTATATCCACAATTAGTAGAAGATTATTTGGATTTTAACTCTTCGATGCAGAGTTCAATTGGGCCGATGGGAGTTGATGTAGCACATCCTAAGAATATTATCAAATGCCCAATAACAAGAGCCATGGCTAAAGTTCAAGGGAATAATTGGAAGGTGGGCCTAATTACCCAAAGCCCAATAAAGTGCCCAAATAATTGGTTTACTATTTGTATTTTGTTTTTATTAATATTGTACTTTTTATTTATTTATTATGGCACATGTTTGGCCAGCCATGTCATGAGAAAAATATTTAATGTAAGTAGTTGGAGTTACTTCTTTACTAATTGTCAACTACCCATCTTTTCCTCTAAAATTTTCCTCCATATTTTCTCTCCAAAACTCATAGGGCAAGAGACTTGTAGTGCCTATAAATATGAGCTGAAATGTAATGTAATTGAGCAACTTGAATGAAAGAAATTTATGGTGAATAGCTTTCATATTGCTTAGTGCTTGGTGCTTGGTGGTGTCAAGTTTATTGCCTATTTTTGGTGAGTTAGGTTATTATCTTATTTATATTTTATTTTTCTAACCATACTCTTATTCTCATAACCACAAATCATTTACACATCTTCTCCAGCATCTTAAGTATCATTTAAAAATATTAAATCATTATCTAATATCCCAAACACTTTCCAAATTCTACCACAACCTTCACAGCCAAATCTAAAAATAGCTCGACCTAGTCTTCTTCCCTACCCCTAGACACCCATCTAAACACCATCAAATCTAGCCATCTACTCCAGATCCAAACTACACATCTTAGACTACCTATATTAATTTATTTCCAGCCCTTTAATCCACCAAAGCCCCACCTACAAAAGGGATATTTTGAATCAGCCCAAACTAAGCTCGATTTGGACTAATCTTGGCTTTCCTTTAGATAGTTCACTCTAAACTCATAACCAACCCACCACAAATTTCAGAATTCATCATTAGACATTATCCTAGCAATCCATTAAATATTTATATATCTAATTTATTGAGAAAAGGCAGCCCTCTAGCATCATTGATCCAATGACTACTTCTTCTAATTAATTAATGGGGGAAAGGGAAGGTACAATGGAAATACTTGAGCTTGCGAATGGAGATTCAAGCTAGTTTTTTACAGGGGCTTAGAAGGAAGGGGATTTTTCTTCAACTTGGGATGGAGCTTAGGAGGAAGGAGATTCTTCTTCAGTTTGGAATGGAGCTTGGGAGGAGAAGGCTTCAGCTACCAAAAGTGTAAGAGAGAGGCCATTGGAGCAGCTGACATAGAGTGGAGGAGATATGGGCTGTGAGAGGGAGCGAGTTCTCTCCCATCAGCAACATGGGGTAGGAGAGGGACTTGCATGCGCAGGAGGAGGAAGGGGCGCACGCAGGACTTGAGGGGGAGTGGGTCCCAGGCGCAAGAGATGATGGAAAAAATAAATTAATCTAATCAATTAATACTTTCTAATTTTAATTAACATGTTTATCTAATTAAAATTAGATGAATAAACAGACTCCGAAAAATTCCGAAAATTCATCCATAGCTAATTTGAGGGTGAGGAGCTCAACGACGAAATTAGATTTTAATTTTGAGAACAATTTAATTATCATAATTTTCGTGGTATTTAAATACATAAAAATATTCGGGGAAAATCTGACGACTTCCAAACACTTCCAAAACATCACCCCTAGCAGAGTCGAATTTTTAATTTGAGGTCAAATTAATTATTTAAAATTTCTAATTAACTAAATATATTAAAATAATGATAATATTCGATTGAGCTATGAGTCGCTCTAAATTTGCAGAATTTGGTCTAAACACCTTACGAAAATTAATGGAGATAATTGTGAATTGATTTGACCAACAAATACTGGTTAACAACCTTTAGGTTGTTACAAAATGCTTACATTTTTGAAATGTGCTCAGATTAGAAACTCGTTGAAATACATGAATGAGGGCCCTTGGGCCAGAGGACGCTACTACTACTTCCACTATAAATATTTATATTTTTCCACTGCTACAATTTTTATTTCCAACTTTTTATCCTAAAATCCATGTACAATAAAGTAAATGTCATATTTGTAGAGCAAACTTTGAACCTTATTATGTAATGATGAATTACTATGAACGGATGAACATAATATTTTCACTTATATGATTGTGAAACATGCTCATTTAAATACCTAATCAAGATCATGCAACTAGGGGATTACCCCTAATGGTGGATTAGTTTTTGCTAACTTTGCGACAAGTCCCCATAGTTGAAAGCTACAAATTGATCATGGAGTTAGTTGCAATTACTCCTATTAATTAATCAATAAAAGAAATCCTTAAATTAAGATGATTAATTCAAGATCCAAGAATGATTAGAAATTAATATTAAAACTAGAAACCTCAATAAGGAATGAAACTTAGAGGTAATTTTATATTAATTACATATAGTCTTACTAATAGTTATTATTAATTATATTCTAACTTAGCATTTATACCTTAGTACAATTAAAATTTTGTTAACCATTTAGCTACCATGTAGGAAGAAAGAAAGGTGAAAGTAAGGTTAACTCACGTTAGTTAACCTAATGATTAATTAAGCTAAGGTAAAGGTAGGTTTTAAGGGATGGGATCCCTAAGGTAAAACTTAATCAAGATTACCCTAACAATGACTAGATAATTCTAGCATAATTGAAAGGTCATGAGAGAGAAAGTAATGAAGCTTTTACCTTAATTAGTAATGCTAGTCTAGGATGAACCTAAAAAATTGAATGATATATTAAGCAAGATGATACTACAACAAACACTAAGCATTATTCGCCATAATATTTAGAGAGATGGAGGAATATGATCTTAATGGAGGCAGAGAAAATGTACTGCTCCAATCTCTTCCTGTAGGTTTCACCATCTCCTTTGAAGTCCCTCTAAGACTGGCTTAGGCCATAAGGATTTTCAGTTGGGTGGTGCAAAGGCTTGATTTAAGAAGTTTCATAAGGTTAAGACGAAGCTCAAATTAAAAAAAATCACTACTAAAAAAGCACTTGCATCACCGTTTCTCGTTTATATTATCCCCAAATGAATGGCAACTCATTCATACAACAAGGTTAATATTTAGAAAACCAGCAATTATATTTACATATAACGCAAACAAGATCTGCCAAATCAAGAGGGTGGGTGAGTCGAACCGGCTAGATCATACACAAGTTCCGCCGACAATTATTGAAATGGAAAATACTTCAACGCCCCTTCAAAGTCCCCAGGCCCTTTTAGATTTCTAAGCAATTAAACACTTGACTAGTAAATCTTAATTATTACTACTCTAATACTAAGCTTAGAGTCATTAATTGTGCTGACGCACCGAGCAAAATACATGAGCTAACTAACTGGTTCAGTCAGTCCGGTATAAAAGCATGGTCCAACAGGTTCAATTCAATATTATTGAGTGTTTCAGCCAAATTTATAGAATAATAAACAAAAGCAATAACTATTATTACAATAATTACTATTTAAAAAGGCAGGAACCAACAAATTTAATCTTTGTGGGCATGGGCTAAGTACTGCTTCGTGTACTTATCGACCTTTGCTTCAGGATTAAAACGATGGTCATAATACTCCACAACTGCAGCTCCAGCCAGAGCTGCAAGAGTCAGCGCCTGTGCATGTAACCTGAATTTTCATAAAAATAAAACTTTGAATTAATAGCATAAATTAATATGAGCATTCATCTATAAAAGAAGAATAAATTTATAATTTGTTTCATAATTTCATTTAGTTATTCAAGCTTCAAATCTCTAAGAAAAAATACTCACTTTAAACCCCATCAACAAAACTCAAGAAATTCTTACTTCAACAATTCTCAGGACTGATCCTCGCATCATTGAGGGAGCTTATTGGCTTCCCCCCTTTTTTTTTTCTTAACACCATATTTTGCTCGAGAAAGAATCATCTCTATTTGGAACTTAGGGAAACGCATCTATCTAATATCATATATAATGAAAACAATGGATTCATGTAGCTGATCCAATCCAATGGGATTAAGGCTTTGTGTTGTTATTGTTGTTCTTGTAATATCGCTTGAAATAAAGCAATGACACAAATTCCATAGTTTGAAGATATCCATAAAGTACATCTTTAGTTACCCTCAACTTCTTTAATCATAGTTGGACTTAAAGGAAACCCATTGATTATCAGATAAATGATTGATAATAGATGGTGTTATTCATTCCAAGAGGGTGAGCTCGAGTCACTTTATGAATCATGAGCATTATGACATCATAAATATTGAATTTCTACAACTTATCTCATTACATAGAGTCAACCTTACATTTCTTTCTACTTCATATGAAAACACTTATATTCAATTTAAAATTGAATCATTGAATAGCTTCCACATATGAAGGAACTAATGTCCACATGCCTAAGAAAAATGGAATGACATCTCTACAACATGTGCTCTATACAAAACTCACTTTGTTTGAATAAGAGTTTTATATCAACTATTGTTCTCATACATGCCTTTTAGACATAAATAGCTAAAACAAATTAGAGACACTTTGATTAATAACTACATAATGAAAGAAGCTAGAGAAAAAAGGGATGACTCTTCTCTTTACTATTTGACAAATTTGGGAAGAATGGAAGAAAATGGAGATCGTAATCGAGCTTAAAGTCATCCACTAGACATACTTTTGGCTAGACCGCTAACTAAAAGCATAATAAAAATCAAAACATCATTCTCAAAAAAAGAGTAGCAATTTCATCAAATGAATTACCTATTCTCTATTTTCATCATTTTAATGTTCGAATTAAATGCTTGGTTATTGTCTTTCTTTTTGTAACAAGTGCATTTACTCTAATTTAAGGAAAATCCCAACTCTTTCCTCCATTACTGAAGAAGCATAAAAAAGACTAAATTGAGTCATCCTTACAAGATGGAATCTTATATCAACTATGTTCTCATACTTCTAATGTTTATGCTCAATTATTATGCTTAATACCTACTTTTTTGACATAAATAGCTTAAACAAATTGGAGACATTTTGAACAATAACTATATAATGAAAGAAGCTAAAGAAAAAGGGATAATTTTTCTCTTTACCATTTGACAAATAAAGGAAGAATAGAAGAAAATGGAGATCATCATCAAGCTTAAGGTCATCCACTAGACATACTTTTGGCCATTCCATCAACTAAAAGAAGAAAAATCATCCCATCATTCTCAAGGAAAAATTATAGCAAATTCATCAAATGAAGTACATATTCTCTATGTTTCATCACTTTAATGTACGAATTAAATACTCGGTTATTGTCCTTCTTTCCTTTTGTAGCAGGCGCCTTTTACACATATTTAAGGGAAACCCTAACTTTTTCATCAAACACCGAGGCGTAAAAAGAAAAAAAAGACTAAATTGAGCAATCGTTATGAAATGTAAGTAAATATCATCTTAATAAATACATCGTGTCCCCATGTCCACAGGAAGAAATTAGGTTTTAACAATGAACAAAGAAAATCTCTCCTACTTACTCCTTTTAGCTCAATGTGCCATAGCACCCGTTTCTCCACTCAACCAACACCTAATGTTCCCACAAGCAGCCTAAGGTCCATCCCCACAACGCATTTAACAATAATAGATCTACACAGCAATGGAAAACAAATCTTGAATCATCACAAATGTACATAGCAACTAAATCGGCACATGATCGATTTAACCCTAATAAATTAGGGCACAGAACATAAAATCAAACAAATTCGCAGTGAGAAAAAAAGCATTGAGCAGAAACAAAAAACAGGAAAAATCAAAGCTTATTACCTGGCGTGGATGATCTTAACACTGGTTTTCATATGAGGCCGAGACCAATTATACGCAATGGAACTCCCAATCCCAGTTAGCCATAGGCAGCCTTTAACCCCCCCAAACAAGCCACGATCCGACCACAAATAAATCAGAACAACGTGGAAATCGACTGAAAAAAAAAAAACTAAAATCCGGAAAATAGAAAAGAAAAGGAAGATTACCAACAGATCGCAGCTTGTTATCCACGATCCATTCCCTGACCGACGCCGCCATGCCCTGTTCCTTCGCCATATCAGAAATCTGTCTTTCTTTCTCTCTAAATTTGTAGTCAAGGAAAAGATCTAAAAGAGAAGCAGTTATGTATACAATGGGTCGAACAACCAAAAGACGAGAGACAGATATTGTTTCTCCCGCACGTGTGATTGGCACGTGTGGCGTTCTTTCGGCGATATCCCCAAAATAAAAAACGTGCGCGTCATGGATTTAGCCGGCGTTTTTGAATCCCGCGGCTCTGTGTAGGCTGTGGGCACTGTATACGTACATATATTAATATAAATAAAATTGTATAATTTTTTGTGTATGACATTTTTTTTTAATATTTTTATATGTTTTATTTTTGAAAATTTTAAATTATTAATTTCATTTTTTTAATATTTTTATTATGAAATCCATTTGAATCTAAATAGATAGTTTGAGGATCTAATGATTTTGTCCAAATATTCTCTAGGAAATTTGAAACAACAATATCACAAGAAAATATTTATGATTATTTTATTTATTTTTATTAATTATATAAATGAGAAAAATTATTTAATCTCTAATCACAAAAATAATAATATTTTTTAATTCATTATCTCCAAATTTGAAGATTTCATATTTTTTGGATGAAAACGAAAGGAAAATATGCTATATACATTCGGAATCAATTGAATTAAAATTTATTTCATAAAAAAATTATTTATTTAAATGACGGGTGATCCACTGCGGGAGACCGATATTCAACCCATCGTTTGATGCCATCATGCCATTGGATCAGCCCATTCAACGACCCATATCTCATTTGGCTTACACAACAAGGATCCTGAGCAACAAGAGGGACCATGAACTGCATAATTGCTCGATCACAGCCGTTGTACGGTTTTTAAATCGAATCAAATGGTCCATATTAAATCCTAGAGTACATAACTAATCAGGCAGTCGGATCCGAGTGCTAGATCTGACAACCAAGATTTTCCCTGTGTATCCTCCTCGCTTGCGACGCACCCGCGATAGCCCGTTGCTCGCGCGTGACAGGCCCTATGTCGTGCCGTGCCAGATGTCCAGCCACCGCAAAAAGAACAACATGACTACCTATTTGCATGTGCAGTCCCATTTAGTTCGTTGGACGCTCCTGTGAGCTCTAACCACCCCTAGCAACAGCCCCCAAACCAAAGGTAAAAAACCCTAGCCCAGTTGTAGGCCAATGCCACCCTAGCAGCCGGGGAGCTGGCTAGGCTGGGCTATAAATATCCTATGAATCCCTCAGCAATCCCCACACCCCCATCAACACTCTGAGGTCTTCTCTCGGGCTCCCACTCTATCTCTTTGTCTCTCCACTAGAAACCGCTGCACCACCACTGCCCGGCCATACTTGGTCCTGGCAAGGCCCCATCACCCACCAACTGTTGTGAGCATGCAACGGAAGCGTTTTTGACCTGAACTCTAGATGAGGACCGGTGTTACGTTGACGGTTACTAAGCAACAGACGAAATCAACAAAATACAAAAGTAAAACACAACACAATCACATGCACAAAATCACAAGCATCCAAAATACAAAAATTTTTACGTGAAAAACCCAATGACGGGAAAAACCACAGAACCACACCACACAAAAATTTTCATTATTAATCAAAAAGATTAGAGAGTTATAAAGATATTCACCTTCACAAGAACAAGAAAGATCTGTCACTTACATATTCTCCCGATCAATTTCTTCTTCTCCAGGGAACACCAGCTTTCACTTTAGGCTGAAGGAGAAGAGCAGCAGCCACCACTTGATTAGGATTGTCTCCAACAAGCAAAAGCCTTTTTCCAACATTAGCCAGCACTCCAAAATATTTTATTAAATACTTAAGCATTATTCGGACCCCAAATGGTCCAAAATACCCCCTAAAGAACTTTGGGAAGCGCATAAATCCGGAGCTGAAACTCGTCTGGCGCTATAGTGCACTATAGCGCCCTGTTTCGTGTAGCTAGGCGTTAGGGCACGATCCTGGTCTCTGGTTGCTTAGGGCTAGAGCCTGCTGCAGCGCCCCAATCTCTAGATTCTGGGTGCCAGGGCAAGTTGTAGCTCCCCAGTCTCTGGTGCTGGGCTTCAGGATGCGCTACGGTGCGCTGCAGCATCTGAACTTCCCAACTTGTCCCGTATCACCTCGGAACCTCCTGGAAGCCCACCGGAGCTCCATTATCACCTCCACGACAATTTGAATGGTCTCCACATGTGTAACAACTCAGTTGTTACTTAGGTCAATTAGGACTAATCTAAGTCCTAATTGTAGTTCTACCAAGGGCTAATTCAAATCATTAGGAACTCACTACCAAGGGCTAATCCAAATTTGGAGTTAAATAGATCAAATTATGATTTTGGGAATTTCCAGAAGCCCTAGAATTAGACTATTTTTTTTACCTCAAATCAAAAATCCAACTTCGTCATTGCGCTCATTACCCCCAAATTAGCTTAGGGTGATGTTTTGGAAGCATTTAGAAGTCGTTAGATTTTCAGCGAATAATTAAATACTCATCGAAACAAAAATCATAATTCACCGTTGCATTCCTCTCCTCTCAATTAGCTATGAGTGAATTATTAAAAATTTTATGACCATATTAAATAAAACAATTTTAAATAAGGAAACAAAAAAATCAAATTTATTAATTAAATATCATTTTTATTTTTGTTATTCCTATTGCGTCGTTTTCCCCGTTTGCGAGCCGTCGTGCCTTGCCGTGTGATCAGACGGTGTAACCAGGGCCGTCTAATCATTTCTGTTGTCTGGATCAGACGGCTGAGGACCCGTCGTCCCGCGCAAAGCTGCGCATGGCAGCCGCAACACACGCGGCGCCGCAGCCCGGACAAATGGCGATCATCACCGCCATATGCCCCGTTTAAGATTCAATTTGAACCTTAATCCCTCACTTTGGCATCAATTGCATCGTTCTAGTTCTTCTGAAGCTCGATCCAGTCACAGACGCCCGAGAGTCGTCTGGGATCGTTGGCTAAGGTACCTTCCATACCTCAAATCCTTTCATGCAATCCACTTTTATGCATTTCAAAATGTTATTTCATAGCTTAGATAGATGATCCATCGGGTTTGATTGACTTAAAAAAAATCTGATTGAAGCAATTTAAGCTTTGATGCACAATTGTCTACAGTGCGCCCTTCGAGATTCTCACCTTCTCCGATCTAGGGCATCACCCCATCGAGCTTGGGTGAGGTCTTGGACATGGATTTTTGGTTCTATAGATGGGTTAAGGATCGCTCTTTCGATTGGTATATTAATTTCTTTTTCTGGAGTCCTGAGTTGCAAGAGAATGTAAACCCTAGCTCGCCTTCCTCCGTGGATATTGTCAGGAAAAAAAAAGTTCGGGTCGGACCGGGTCGACCCGCGTGTTGCTCGGTCTGCGCGTCTACCGAATCAGAGCTGGTGGGGCCCGCACTATGTCAGGCTACGTGTCGGCCCGTTGCGCAGCGCCGTCTCGTTTGCTGGGGCCCACCTTTCTATCAATCGTCCTGGTGGGTCCCGTCGCTGAGTCAAATAAATCATTAAGGATTTAATTATATATGTGATGTCTGTTTAAATGCAAATCAATTAAATTAAACCTTAGAACTTTGGATGCTCATAACTCCTAAACCATAAGTCCAAATACCACAATATTATGTTATTTTGATTAGTAGAAAATAAGGATCTTTATGGCACTATCAAAATTTTTGTAGGAGGTATATTTCACATAGTGACATTTAAGATCCCATAATTTGATCTAATGCCACAAATGTTCAAACTATCATAACTTTGCACACACTCACCAAAACATAGCCAATATGGGTTTTAAAATGATCAGGATAATATCTAGCTTAGTCTAATAGTATTCATTTCTCTGTTTAAGTTATATTTTGCCTAATCACTTTTAGGACCTACCTTAATTACACCTTAAACCTAAAAACTTTAATTGACCATAACTTAATTAATTGAACTCCAAATTAGGTATTCTAATAAACTATTTTGATCAGAAAGACCTAATAAACAATAAACTGCAAAAATATTTAAGATTTGATGGCTAGATCTCTTAATCAAGCCTATTCACCTAAAAATTTGATTAGTGAATATTAGCATAATTAGTGATCCAAATTGAGTGATTCAACTTCTTGATAACTCTTAGAATAAATTAGAATCTAGTAGTGTGATTAGTTTTATAAGTTTATGATTAATTTCACTAATCACTCACTAATCACCCTTAACCCTAATTAGGTCATAACTTAACCAAATTGAGTCCAAATCGGGTCTACTCCCAATTAAAAAAATTCATGGGTTATAGGGAAGCTATTGCCACTGACTTTACTGAAATTGGACTTCAAATAAAAAAGTTAGATCTTTTGCCCCATTTATGAAACCCTAATTTACATATTCAAACCCTAATCTTATTTTAGCTATAACTTAGCCAATACATATCAAAATTTAGTAATTTTAGATTCTATGGAATCCTTAACTAGTAAAATTTAATAAACTGATAGAAAATTTAGATTTCATTAGGACAAATTATCATTTTTCCCTTAAGAGTTAATTTCCGTAAATTGAGCTCATAAGGCTTAATAATTATCTAAATTTGGTGTACTTATTGTCTATCTTCATGTTAGACAGTAAGTAATTAATTTCCACTAAAAATTTTTAATTTAGAGCCATAAATCAAAAAATAAATTTTAGACCCTTAAGTAGAGGCAAAATGGTCATTTTACCCAAATTTAAGGTTAAGTGCTTTTAAGCCTTAAATTCATAATATAATCACTAAAATCAATAAGTAGAATGATTTAGAAGTTAATTCCTATAATTAAAGTAGATTCCAATTCAAAACCTTAATTTTTGATCTTAAATAAATTCTAAATAAAAATGTTAGTTTTATGATGTAAAATTCATCTCACATCATACTCTTCTTTGAACCCTCTAGTTCATCTCTTAAGCTCTAATAACATTAGTTAGTATTTTGTGTATGAGTCTTAATCTTAGTATTTAAGAGCTCTTTCCTTAGAACTTCGGAATATATCTTATATTAGAGTTCATCAATTAAGTAAATTGGGTTACTCAATAGGTAAAACTTTAGTTTTGGTAGTTATAGATTTTTATAGTTTATTAATGATTAATTGATCTCTTAACCTTAGATTCAAGAATATATATCTATCCTATAGAATTTGATTTCACTTAATATAATTTGCCTTAATCTATTCTTTGTGAGAATTGGGTTTTAAACTTAGTCTTTTCGGATTACCTTTAGATTAAGTGATTGAACCCCAATAATTGGAGTTTAATTCTTAATCCTTCCATCTTGATTTGTATTAATCAAGATGGGTTTGGGTTACTTAAATCATCAAAGTAGGTCGATTGATTTATTTATTTAACTTATATAGTCATCATTGATTTAATAAGATTAGAACCTGATTAGTTCTAATTATTTTCAACTTATGAGGTCGTAAGTCTAAGTTACACTAGATAGTAGGAATTGGAGATCCTGAACTTGTGTAACTCAAAGTAAATAGAACAAATAAATTAGATAATAATGGATATCACATGTGTCATAGTAGAGTCTCTTGCTCACTTTGATATTTGATGCTTTGTTTACCTTGTATTGAGCTTTATACCTTGGACATATATTGTGGGCATATGATATTTGATGACTATCTTGTATGAACTTTAAATTTGCATAAATATCAGTTACATTTTTTATCGGTGCTTTCATTTATCTAGTTTTCAGTTCAATAGGTTGTGGCCTAATTATTCTGCCTCTTCAGAGATAGTTTGGCCTAGTAGTGTGAACGCTAGTTTGTCGGTGAAGTCCACCTAGTGGTTCACTTGCTAGTTTGTCGTAAAGGTGGTATGTAGTAGATTTGTTGTGACTTGTGGAGTTAGTGTTCTGATATGGCAGTACTAATTTTAAATGCACTTCTACTTTTGGTTCTTCTGCCTTAGCCCAATAGGCTAAGTGAGAATGTTGTATATTTTTAGTGAAATGGCTTATTTAGCCATGACAGTTTTCAGTTTTGTATTTACTATTTTTAGCCTACTTTTCTATACTTCAGCACTTTCTTATTTATTATCTTACTGCATTTACTAACTTTATTTACTTATAGGATGCTAGTCTTACTAGCTGTTTATATATATATATATATATATATGATGCTAGTCTTGTTTTTAGTTATTTAAATGTATCATCGTGTTCTTTACTTTATGTCAATTAGCATAAGTTTATATTGATCATAAAACTTGTTTAGGATGTGTTTTCCTTTCAGTTATTAGTATTTATTCTTTATTTTATGCCTAACCTTATTGCAGTTATAATTGGAGGTATGTGCTTACTTCTTATTTTACTTAAGTTATAAACTTATTATTTATAACAACCTTTTCTTTTCATATGAGTCTTGCTCCTATACTTGCTTGTTTATATGTTAAGTTTTAATGGTGATATCTTAAAATAAATTGAATAATATGCAGCATAAAATATACTTAGACATTTTGTATAATAAAATTTTTCTTTTATTAGCTGGGGCCATATCATTATGAAACTAATAATGATAGATTTTGAGCTTTTCGAGATTGTAGAGCCATCCGAGAACCAGATTCAAGAGGAAGATCGAGCTGCTGAAGATCCTTAGTTCTGTTACTTCTGTTGCTTGTGAGGATGAGCGTTTATTTCATTTCAGCTTTTATCTTTAAATATATTGTAATAATGCAGGTTTACTTTGTATTTTCTTTTACTGCACTTATTCTGAGTTGTATATATTTTTTTTCTGTATTATGATGGAATGGATGCTATGTTTTACTTCCACACTCTAATTTCTTGTATTTATCATTTAGTGAAGTTATCTTGTCAATGGCAATTTCCTTAATTATATTGGATTAGCATGAATGTCTAATCTAGTTATAAGTGACGGACTTATCATTTGGTGACCACTTCACCATAATCATGTTAACTTAAGAGTTAACAGGACCACGGTGGGGCTGGGGTGCCACAACATGTGGCACCCTGCCTCGTCGTGGTTCTATTAACATTTAAGTTAACATGATTATGGTGAGATGATCGTATGATAGATTTTCTCATTTATAGTCAAATTAGGTATTCACCCTAACCCTTTATAATTAAGGAATTTGCCACTAACTAAGATCTTTTATTAAACGATCATACATGAATATTAGAGTGCGGAAGTAAATAACAAACAACATCCACTTAACTATAATACAGAAATAAAAATTGTCTAATTCATAATAAAATATACAGTAAAAGAAAATACATCTAAAACCTGTATTATTATAATAATTGAATAAGTTTAACTGAAAAGAAAAAAACACTCATCCTCACAAGCAATTAATAAAGAAAATTAATGATCTTTAGCAACAGGACACTCCTCCTCCTGAACTAGCTCCTTTCCATTATTAACTACCTCAAATAACTTAGAATATGTCTTTGTCAGTTTAACAATGACAGGGCCCCAACCAAAAGAAAAAGAAAATCTGGTTAGACAAATTGTCAAAGTACATTTTAGGTTATTATTAATTTCATAGCCTTACAAGATATCACCATTCAACTAAAGTAAGCAAATAGGAGCAGCAAGCTATGAAGAAATGGGGAAAACTATAAATAATATATTTATAACTCATGTAAAAAGAGGTAAGGCACATACCTCCACCCAAAGCTATAACCAGATTAGGCACTATATATATATGAAATAATTATAAATACTGAAAAGAAGACTCATCATAACATGATTATGATCATATAAAATTATGTAAATTAATAAAAAATAAACTGAACTGTGATAAATATAAGCAATGAAATAAAATTAGCATCATATCATATATATATATAAACAAGTAAGTACTGTACAAAAGCTAAGCTGCAATAAAAATAAACAAAAGCAAGAAAAAAGAGTAACATGTAATGCTACCATATCAGAAGAATTGGCTAAACAAGTCACTAAACTGTAATCGAACTGAACTGTATCATGCATATCACTTAGCTTCTCAAAATTAAGGTAGAAGACTGCATCATGACATATCCATTAGCTTCTCAAAGCTAAGGTAAAAAATTGTACTGAATTGAAGAGGCAGAAATACATATGCAGTAATTTTTAGTTATTTTAATTTACTGCTGCGGACACGTTCAAAAGTAGGTGAGGAGTCAAGCACGTATGCAAGACTGAGGTGGGTTCCCAATCTAGACACAACTCTCCCCAATGGGTACATGTCAGGTAATTCTTATTTCTCCTTACCTGTAACAACCCAGATTGTTACCTTGGTCAATTAAGACTAATCTTAGCCTTAAGATTAATCATAAGTGCTAATTAGGTCAATTAGAGTCAACCTCTAAGACCTAGTCCAAAACAGGAGTCAAATGGATCGAATCCTGATTTTTGGAAAATCCATAAACTTAGAATTTGGCCTATCTAAAAAGACCTCAGATTGAAAATCGGACTTTGTCATTGCGCTCATTGCCCCCAAATTAGCTATGGGTGATGTTTTCGTGTCAATCGGGAATTGTCAAAATTTTGACGAATATTTTAATATTATTTAAATACCCCGAAAATGGAGCAATTAAGATACTCGTCGGATCACAAATTTGACTTCACCGTTGCGTTCCTCACCCCTCCATTAGCTAGGGGTGGGTATTTTGGAATTTTGGGGTTAATTTATATTTTGGACTTTATTTATAATTTAATTAATTAAGTTATTATTCATTTAATTATTATTATTTTTTTTCTCAAACGGCGCCGTCAAGATCCCTCCGCGCCGTCCGCTCGCACGCACGCCGTCTGCTCGCGCCGTCTGATCCTTCGGATCATTTGGAGCCGTTCGATCAGAACGAAGAGCTGCGGGAGCCGTAGATCGATCCTCGCCAAACCCTAAGTCCTCCTCCGTCCATTTCAGGTACCTCCAAAACTCCCGAATCACTCAATGCAATTGTTGATTGTCGACTTGTATGGTTATTCCGCGGAGTGAATCGTCGATCCACGGTAGCTGATTGAACCAAGATCGGTTCGATCGTAGGAATTTTGCGCTACCTCCACAGTAGTTACCGTTAGGCTCGCCCGTCCGAAGGGCCGAGCCTAGGGTTTGACCTAGCCGGGAGTAGGAGCCTCCTCCGGTGACGGTCTGGCTATCGTTGGGAAGGTCTCCTCACGACCTTCCCGTTGCCGTGCGGGCTCGACGCAACCACCGCCGTTGTGGCCAGTAGAGTCGAGCCCGAGTTGCGGCTGTCGGGACTGGAGGCGCGAAGGGGCGACGAGCCGGGCCGGGCCGGGTTGACCCGGACCCGTCCTGCATCCGCACGCGCGGGCTGCGTGCGGGCTTGGAGCTCGGGGTGCGGGGCCCTCGCCTGTGCGGGCCGCACCGTCCGAAACGCCTGTGGGGCCCGCCCACGTCCCCTCGGCCAGTCAGGCCGCGCCGCGTGGCATGCGGGCCCTACCCACAGCGCCGCGACCTATCAGGTTCCGCCATGTGTGCGTGGCGGGTTCCACCTCCATTATGATCCTGCATAAAATAAATATAAAAATATATATTTATAATATTAATAATAATATCAGTTATATATATATACACATAATCACATCTTAAACTATAGTTATATGCATATGTGTATAGTTATATACATAATCAGAAACTTAGAATAAAATTATATGCATATAAATATTTAGACAAATAAAAACTTTAGAGTATGCCTCTCTCTCTCTATATATATATAATTGGGAATTATATGTATATATAACAGTTAGGATATAAGAATATATATATATATATATATATATATATATATAATTAATAAATTTTAAGATAACTAATGAATTAGCTTAATTAAATTTTATATGATTAATAGTCAATAAATATTAGTAATTAAATTTAATAATAATTAGATGTTATTAAACAGAACAATTAATGAATTAACTTAATCATTAAGTAAGTCAAATAGTAGATTAATTAATTAACAAATATAATGTATATAACCAAATATTAGTCTAATTAGAAATTGATTAATAATAATTAAATATAGATTAATTAGTTAATTAAATAATACAGAAAACATATATATTTTCAACTTTAGCAAATTAATACAAATTGAATTTTTAAATTGTAAAATAATACAAATTGTATTTTTGAATAGTAAAATTTAAAAGCTTAATAACTTTTTGTATGATGATCCAAATATAGCCAATATAGGTCTTAAAATACTTAGAAAAATAATTAGAATCAAATGGCGTAATGTAAAAATTGATTTCGGAATCCGCATAACAAAGTAGCATTTTAGGACCTCTATAGGACCCCATAACTTTTGACCTAGTTGACCAAACATAGTTAATATGGGTCTTAAAATACTCAGGAAAACAACCCCATCACTGTAGTAGTATTATTTTTCTCATTTGAGCATTAGGATAAAAGTCAACCTTAGAATTCAGAGTTGACTTTAGTGAAAAATGACCAAATTGCCCCTAGATTTCAAATGACCATCTTCAACTCCAAATTCAAAAATTCAAGATGCTAACTAGTTTAGAATTTTAATGTCGCCAATAAACTGAAATAACATTTAAATTCTGAACCCTAGAAATTTAGAAAATGACCAAAATATCTCCAACCTTAGTTAGGTCATAACTTGACAATTTGAGGTCCAAATTGGGTCTACTCCCTACCAACATGCTCAGCATATTATAGGGAACCTATAGAAACTGAGTTTGCTAAAATTAGACTTCAAACGGAAAAATTCGGTTTGTCACCGTTGACCGACTCAAATTACCAAATTGCCCTTCAAACTTACAACGTCCATAACTTAGTCAATTGACCTTAGAATGCAGTGTTCCTGGACTCTATGAAATCCTTGAATAGTAACCTACCTTAAACTGTATAAAAACTTAGTTTTCAGTAGAGTGAAAATTTCTTAAATGCCCTCAAGTCATAAACCTTAGTTTAAACCTGTAGGATCCGTTTCTCGTCCAAATTTGAAGTACTTACTGTCTATCTTCAAGTTAGATAATAAGAAATCATATGGAAAAGAGAAACCTTATTTTGGACACTTAAATCAAAAGTTGACTTTTCGGACCCTTAAGTAGGGGCAAAATGGTCCTTTTGCTAAAAATTTAAGATAAACACCCTTAATCATTAATGAGTCTTTTAAAATACAAAAACTAATATTATAACCATATTAGTGGCATTGAAGTAAGTAAAATCAACAGTTAGGTCAGATTCCAGAATTTTTCCTAAGACTTTGAACACTACACTTAAGGACCCTTCCTGAGACTAGGACTAGATCATAGGATTGATTTTATTCATTGAAAAATGGGGTTTTTCAATGAATGAATCCTTGGTTTTAGTAGTTTTTAGAAATTTTCAACTTATTTTTGATTATTTTATCTTTTAACCTTAGATCTAAGATAGGAGATTCATCCTATTAAATTTGATTACTTAATAGGATTAACCTTGACTATTAGATCACTATTAAAATTAAACCTAGATCTTAGGTCTTACCCTTTTTAGATTATGTGATTAAGCCCAACCTCTTGGAATTTTATCCATAATCTATAGTTTAGTACTTTTTAGTTAGAATGTCTAAAATTATCAATTAGGTCGTAATGATTTGTTACTCAACTTTTATAGTCGACTTTGATTTGGTATATTAGGACCTAACTAGTCCTGATATTTTGTAACTTATAAAGATGAATTTCTAAGTTACACTCGATAGTAGAAAAACGGTGATCCTGAACTTGTGTAACTTAGAATAGTTAGAATGGATAATAGAAAATAAATGATATCACCATATTAGTAGAGTTCCTTGCTTATTTTGATACTTTGTGCTATACATTCCTTGTATATTTGAGCTTACTTCCTTGGACATTTCATATAAGATAACTTTGTGCATAAAAATGAAAACTTAAAATAATAGGATAACAGTTGCCTTTGGGTCCGGTTTATGGTGATTATGGTGCACATTTGCCCCGATGGACATGGCCCAAGTCCTTCATGTCAAATTCTATTGATATTTCTCCTTCAATATCTTAATCTCCTCCTTATCTAATCATGCAATCAACATATCATCCACGTACAATAAAAGAATGATATATAAGGACTTACACAATCTCATATAATAATATTGATTTGTCTGACACCTCTTGTATCCAGTTTCTAACATGAACATATTGAATCTCTTGTAAAATTTCTTAGATGCTTATTTTAAGCCATAGAGGCTTTTCTTGAGCTTGCACATAAGCTCTATTTTTCCTTTTTCTTGAGCCTTATACCCCTCCTATTGTTACAACTCTTCGTGAAGAAACACAGTCTTTATTTCCATTTGCTCCAAATGCAAATTTTCAACTGCAACAATGTTCAGCACTACTTTGATGATAGTTATCTTTATAACTGGGGTAAAAATCTCACTGTAGTCAATTATATGATGCTGTTGAAAGCTCTTTACTACATGCCTCGTCTTATAGTGTTTGCTCCCATTTAGTTCTTCCTTTAATCAGTAAATCCACTTATTCTAAAGGGCCTTCTTTCCAGTTGGTAGTACTGCCAACTCCCATGTTCAATTTGACATGAGTGATGATATTTCATCATTCATGGAAACTTCCTACTTGATGGAACCATCTACTTGAAGCATCTCTTCAAATCTTTATGGTTCATTACCATACGTTAGTATCAAATAAAACAAAGAAGGTGAGCACCTTTATGGTGATCTAGTAACTCTTGTGCATCTCCACAATATGGGTGTTTATGGTTCGGTCTACCTAACACCCTCATAAGTATCTTCCTGCACATGCTCACCTGGCTCAATGTTGTCATCAACTTCCATGTGTTGTAGCTCATTATCTGAAGCAATGTTGGAATTAGTCCTAACTTCAAAATAATCATTATACATCTTACTTTCATTAAAAGTGACATCTCTGCTTCTGATAATATTCTGATTCTAATTATCTTAGAATTTGTAGCTGAACTCACCCATGCCATATCCAATAAATGTGCACTTGATGGCCTTTGCATCAAGCTTGCTCCTAGATCCTGCATCAATATGCACATAAGATGAACAACTAAATACCTTGAGATGGTTCAATTTCACCTACATTCTACTCCAAGCTTCCTCAGGAATCCCTTCATTTAGGTGTACAGAAGGTCCTCAATTTATCAAGTATACCGCTGTCTTAACAGCCTCGGCCTAGAACTGCTTTGAGAGACCTAATGCATTATCATGCTCCTAGCTCATTATGTGATCGTCCTATTCATCTATTATACAACACTAATTTGCTATGGTGTTCATGGAATTGTAAGTTCCCTCTTGATTCCTCTCAAAGTATAAAACTTATTGAACTCCTATCACAATATTCACCTCTATTATCAGATCTCAAGTATTTAAGCTTCAATCCTGTCTCATTATCAACTAAAGTAAGCCATTTCCCAAACACATCAAATACATCATATTTATATTTTAAGATATAAACTCATACCTTCTTTGTATGGTCATCAATGAAAGTGACAAAATATGTGACTCCACCTATAAAAGAAGTACGAGCTGACCCTCATACATATGTATGCACAAATTCAAGTGTCCTGTCTTTCAGCTCTCTTCCAACTTTAGAGAATGTAACATTTTTCTGCTTACCTAGTTGTGACGGCCAAGGAGTCGAGTTTGAGAATTTTTAAGAAACAATTCATGTATTGAAAGTAAATAATATATAATATCCATAAATATATTAGAGCCAACCATATAAAATACATAGTTTAATATTTATTACAAAATAAGTTTGAAAGTAAAAGAAATATTTTCATTCTGCTCACTTCTCAAAATTTTTGTTTTTAACTTTAATAGCAAGAAGATCTTTTTAAAGCTTAATTATAAAATTTTTAAAAAAAATACAGTTACCAATCAGGTAGAAGTACGCAAACCGTTCTTATAAGAGTATTCTAATATCCTATAATATGCATAAATTAAATATGTAAATGAATAGAATATTTGCATAACATATATAAAAGAAAAGTAAATTTCTAAATTCAATTATTGCCCTGCATGTTAGCTTTGAAATTCAATATATATGAAAAGCATGAAATAAATAAATTTTATCAAAAGCATTTGTAACATAAAGTCGAGTTCGTGGACCCCTGAGCCCAAATGGGTACCCATAAGCATATTCTTTTAGGAAGCTTTCTCGCTACCCGTCGGTAGCTTACTCAAGTTTAGAAATGATAGTGTGTCTTTCATCTGGATTTGCCCACTTCCTAATAAAGGCTAAATCCCTCCATATAACTCTCAGAGACTGTCAGCAGGCCCAATCTGTACAGATTCTCAGTGTTGTGTTCCACCCTCCAAAGATAAGCACAACAAATAATACATTTCATCTTTTTGTTACATGCTTCTTGATAATATTCTTTTACAGATTTATAAGTGGTAAACAATTTTGAAATATAAATAATACTCAAATGAAAATAGCTCAAAATAAGAATATTGAAATAAAATTTATAAATAGATCTATATACCTGACTGTTTTGACATAACACAATCAAATTTTAGTTTCTTTGATATATCAAATAATGATTATATTCATTAATTTAATATTTAGAAAATATTTTAAATTAATTTGAATCAATCTTATTTAAATAAAAAACTTAAAAAGCTTAAGTTTCATAGTACCATTTCACTTACGTTGTTTCTATTTATCCTTCTACATTGCAATCATATCTTTAACTTTTTTATATTTGTAAAAAAGGCAATCGGGCATATATAGTTGTAGGAAGAGATTTGTATTTTAAAAGAGCATGATGCTATATAAAAAATTATTCAATCTATATTACAATAAAGCATATTTTGAGAGAGTTTTTGATCTTATCACCTCACATTTCATTGAATCAAATTTGCTACAGTAATATGAATTTTCAAAGCCACTCAATGCATATATTGATGTTCAGCTATTTATAAAAGAAATGGACCTCTATTACTTGTAAAGAAGAGCCATGGCGTCAAATCACTTACAACTGCACTTTCAAAAGATTTTGAAATTCAAATTTTTTTTTTTTACAACTACAGTTATTCCTAATTAGGCATGCAATGCACATAGTTCATGGGTTTCTGCAGGCTGAGATCTATGCTCACATCAGATGATTTCACAGAAAGCCCAAATATAATATAATTGATTTCACAAAAGACCCAAATATAACATAATTGATTTCACCAAATGCCCAAATATATTGCAATTGAGTTAAGTTAACCTTAGGAGAATCTTATAGGAGTCAATTTATATAGTATATGACAATTAAAATTTTCCTCCCAATTTTGGTGATAAAATACATAATTTTTTAGCTAACATCAGTTGTAGATAATCGATATTTTTAAAAAAAAATGAAAAGATTAAATTATATATATATATATATAACACCAAAATTTTAATAACTACATAAGAAAAATACTATTAATTTATCAATTTTTGAAATTTTCTAATTATAGGTGGACATGACTTGTTTTGCATTTACAAATGAAACATACGCAAAGTACGCTTATGCTACTTCACTTCAAGCAACATTGCGTTATGGAATATTGATTAGCCTGGTGCAAGGTCTCGGACCTGGATTCACATATGGACTTGTCGTATGTTCTTGTGTTGAGAACTTATATAGTTTAATCTCATAATAAAATGTAATTGAATTTTGTTCTTATAAATAAAACTGAATCTTAAACAGTAAAATGTAGTCATAGATATGTAGAAGCTAAAATATAATAATATCAATGAAATGGCATTCGTTTACAAGAAAGCAACAAATCACTGTTTAGATTTAATTTGTAGTAGTTATATGAGTACTTATATTTGTGTTACATAATATGTTAAATAAGGTATCAAGGGAAGAAGAAATAATCTCAAGCCTAGCCAGCACTGTGAAAATAGCATGTAAACACTTAATGAGTTAACCAAACGACTATGACACTTAACTCTCACAATCTTGTTGATTCCTGAGATGTCTTACTCACACCTTACTTCTTGCAGTTCACATCAAAGATAAGAAAGAGTTAAGCATGCCCATCTATAAAAGATTGTGTTGAGTAAATTGCTTGAGTAAGGATTACGTGCAAGGATCCTCTTCATTTGAGCATAACTATGAGCAGTTCCATCTTGCAAACAAAAAAAAAATCAAAAGAAACCAAATGACACAAATAAAAGGTTACACAAAATCAAAGGATGATGAACAATCCAACAACTAAGATTGCCTGCCTTTGCCATAAGCCTCTAAGCACTGAACAACACTATAATATGTGCATTTGTTTCATGTCATGAAAAGTTCAGAAGGATTTCAAACAATAATCAAGTTGTCATGGGGTCTCAAAATTTTCATTCTTATAGAATTCAAACCTTAGGCAAATAAATTGATTTTTACAGGAAAGCATGACGGGTTTTAATTTAACTCTATCCCAAGAACAAATAATTGACTTAATTTTAATATTCCTTTCATTTGTCTCTTAACAGTAGAATAATAGGGAACATTACTTTAGCACTCCCATTTTTCTCTTAAATTCGTGTATTTTGTTGTCAAACAATCATACTAGCAACATGATTCACGAAGAAAATTGAATGAGAATATTAAGATGAAATTTTAAAGAAGAGACGTTAGTCAGTCTTGATGCCAAATAAATTGGGTCGTAGCTCTGTCGTATGCTATATTTTATTTAAGATTCTCCAATTTAAACTACTGAAATATAATAAACTAAATATAAGAGTAAAATAATAGCTACCTGTGATAACATCCAGCATCAATATAAATTGTACAAGGCCATTATTCTCATCAATCAATGGTATTGTCATATGAATGAGTTCAGATCTATGGTAGAGATGAGAAAATGATTATTGGACCAAATAATCATGAGAAGGATATAGAGGAGGGATTGCAGCTTTCTTTCCTTATTTCTTTCTTAAAACTTGGTCGGCGCCAAATGGAAGGCAGGCGAATCCATGCTGGAGCCCTCGGCTGTTGGCGGGATGAGGCTCGGCCGAGGAGATGAAGGTGGCCAGCCGAGCGGAGGAGAGAAGGAGAGTCGCACGCCTCGTAATCTAGAGAGTTGGCTTGATGGCGCTGAGGGGTTTGGCTTGTGGTGCTAGAGGCTAGGCTTGCGATTCCTTAGAGATAAGAGACGGAGGTTGCAAGGATGAGGCGACGCGAGCCACGTGTCTAGGGCCGAGCGTGCGATCCTTGGAGTTAGGTCAGGCGGAGGAAAGAAAAGAAGAGAAGAGATAAAGAATGGATAATTGATTTATTTATATTGAATAATAAACTTTTTTTTATCTTAATTAATTAAATGATTTTAAAAAATTACAAATATTCAACCCTAGCTAAAAGAGGGGTGAGGAACTCAACGACGAAGTCAGATTTTGATTCCGATGAGTATTTAATTTTCTCATTTTTTGGGATATTTAAATATTATTAAAATATTCACCAAAAATTTAATGACTTCTAAATGCTTCCAAAATATTACTCCTAGCTAATTTGGGAGTGATGAGCGCAATGGTAATGTCAGATTTTTAATTTGAGGTTAAAATTATTTGAATATTAATGAATTAATTTGAAAGAAAAATTTGGTATTTTACACTAGTACACAACCTTCACATAAATCCAAGTCCACTGACTTCAGTCCTAGAAGCATTCCCCTTGACCGTAGAGATTTCAAACCCTTCTCACTCATATGGCCAAGCCTTCGATGTCATAGACCCACGTTTATATGTTCTGCAATTACAATGGAATTATACACTTTATTGATCAAGTAAACTGTACCTTTCATATTACCTCATGCAATAATTAGTGCACCATTGGTGACCTTCCATGTGTCTCCTGAAGGTTGCACTATAGCCCTCCCTGTCTATTTGGCTAACTAAAATGAGGTTTCTTCTTAGACACGGCACATGCCTAACTTCTCTTAGCTTCCAAACTACATCATTTGGTAGCTGAACATCCACATCACCATTACCTATGATATCGCATGCTTATGATATCTTAAAATATGATGAAAAAATTGACTCCTAGATTTGTTAAAGACTTTCAAAATACAAGAGGTAATGACATGGTTGGAACAAGTTACATGATGAGGTAATGACACAAATGAAACATCAAATGATAAATATAATAACACGGTTAATGTAACTAGATAAAAGATGATATTTAATGAGGGGGGCGTATCTGCCCTAAGTGTAATGTCACCACTAAATACAAGAAGTTGCATGTGAGAGCTACTGAATCATTTAAGGCCATTAAAAAGATTGAATCTAATGCATATCTCCTAGATTTGTCATCTGATATGTTGATTAGTAATGTATTTAATGTTGAAGATTAAATTACAATTTCTATTAATTTGAATTTAAGGAATGAAGGGATTGATTCCATGGCTGGAACAAGTTGATCCATCACATTTTGTATCAAGACATTCTTTGTATGAAATTGAAATATTATTACTAGTGAAATTGATGCAAGCATGTTTGGAGAGCACAAGTTTCTGACTAAATTGAAGAACAAGCCCCACTAAATACAAGAAGAACTTGTGTTTTTGGGACATGTTTAGGTGTTTTCAAGTCAATCATGTGAGCCCAAAGTTTTATTTTCATATTATTATTTTTTTTTTGAGTGGAAGGCCAACCATTAGTGATGGCATGGTGTTTAGGGTCGACCTTAATTATGCTTGGAAATGTGGAAATGGCACATGTGGCTCTTTATATAGATCATTTCACACAAAACTAAGGCTTTAAGGGATTGGGTTTGGATACAACTATATAAGTATTGATATATTGGTTGGAAAAGAGGCAAAAGAAGAACTTGTTGCCATCGTGATTCATTGTGATGTTTTGGTGTGGATAACCAACTATATCCTCTTTGGTGTGCATAATTTAAAGATCTTGTGGGTGTGAATAGCCTACAAGGGATCAATGTGTGCGTAATCTTGATTTTTAAATACGATATATATTTTTTTTTTATTTCTTATTGTTCTTATATATTCCTCATCATCTCCACTTCATTTCATGTTAATTAATTTCCATCTCGTCCACCAAATACTTTCTGGAAGCATATCTATGTAAGATGACCTTTATTTGTTCATGCTTTCTTCTTGTTAAAATACATTAAGAACTCAAGAAATTATTATACATATTTTCTTAGATCCTCCTACACATCCTACAGAGATTTGGCTTAACGAAAAAAAAGCAATTTCCATTCTCCTAAAATTAATCTGAGGTTTGATAAGCCATTTGCATTGCTTTGCATGCCAAATCCCACCATCATCATACCAATTAGAACACATCATCCTTCATACCAACACAAACTATGAAGAAAACTATTTTATATCCAAGTAGAAAAGATAATTGTAAATATTTTGGGCTAAACCTCAATATGGAAAAAGATTTTTCTAGTTCAATTTTCATTAAGGTTGAGCATTGTGCCATTAAATAGCATTCACATCTAAAATAAGATCATTCATTCGGCTACAGCTACACACCGACAAGGTGAGTTATAAATTTCCTGATTGGGAAGGCAATGTCATTATCTAGTAGACTCAAAATTTCTACTTACAATAAGGACAAGTATGCACTGATGAGAAAAATTAGAGCCTTTTTTTAATGATTTGTACATCTTATTATTATATGATTAAGCTAAATTTGGATACAAATACCAAAATTGCATTCCATTATCTTTACATAGCAGTTCTTAAAATTTAAGGGTTTCTGTTTGCAACTTAGAACTAAAGTATTGTGAAAACAATGACATTATTTGATTTCGCTCATGTTCTGTATATTATACACTGATAATTTGGATTATAAATTTTAACCACTTTGAATGCCCATTAAGATGAGTGATTTTTTAGATAGAAAGATGACAAAAAATATTTGTGCACCACTCAAATTAAAAGCAATAAACTATTATTTCAAATGCAATTACAACATGCTAATACAACACCATCACCAAACTTTAGTCCCACTAAATAAGGTTGGTTACACGAATCCTCTGTTTCTTGTGCGTGATCAAATTAAAGTCATCCCTAAATTCCAAATGGAGAATACTATTTTAATGATTTCTCTAATGCCAATTTTGGCCTTTCTTATTTTAAAATAAGCAAAATTCATTTACTCTATTTTTCTAGCAACAACAACGAACAGTCTACGCTTAATATGCCTGAACTATCTAAAATGATATTCTCAATTTTATCCACAATTGGAGCCACTCCAACCTTGTTACAAATGATCTAATCTCATTCTATAATTATGAGTATTACCCACTCATCAACCTTAGCATGCTATTCTTTGTACATTTATTGTATCGATAAGTTTGTTCATTGTTGGCTAACCTTCAGCCCCATGAAACATAGCTTAAAGTTGCTTGATAAATTTTTCCTTTAATTTTGAGTAAGATTTTTTGATTGCACAACACTCTGTAAGCACTTCTCAATTTAATCGACTAGTTTGGATCCTATTTATCATATCACTCTTTATTTTAATATCATTTTGAATAATTGAACCAAGATACTTGAACCCCTTCTTGATCACATGGTCATCAATTTTTAAGATTAGGGCTTGACTATCTAATAAAATCATCCTTTCTCATTCAAGATGGGGACCCAACAATGTGGCACTCAGATCCCTAAGCCCACAATAATTAGGCTAAGGAGCGGAGTGTCACTTGTGCAAATCCCTCATTTAGCATTGGATTAGGTAAGATCCACAATCCACTGCTAAGGTAAGGATGTGCACAGAATAACTAAGAGAATCAGTCACTAAGTCTATTATACACAGAGTGCGGAAGCATATGAAAAGTAAAGGCTACATCCATTCACCATACACCGTACATAAATTAAAATAAGATAGCTCAGAAAGTAATAAAGTGTAGAGAGTAAACACAGTCATAGAACCTGTATTATTACATCATTTTTAATTAAAGTTAATAAAATGCTAAAAATATAAATAGCACTCATCCTCATAGTAAAGAAAATGCAGCTAAATATCCTTTGGTCCAAGCTACTACACCTCCTCTATGAAGGGCTCCTCCTCAAGCACAGGCTCCTCAAACTGCTCAAGTTCTGACATTATCAGTTTCACAATGCCAGGGTCCCAGCCAATAAAGAAAAATCTTGTTATACAAAATGTCTAAGTACAATTTAGGCAAATAGTTTGTTAAATATTTATTAATATCATGATTTTACTCTAAATAAAATAAAACATCTATCTAGCATGAGAGCAAGTAAGCATATAAGTGAATGAGGATAAGTCATAAATATAACATTTATAACTGTGTAAGAATTAAGGCCAAAGCACACCTCAAGTAAACTAAACAAGATAGGGCATACATGTGTAATACAGTAAGTAAAAATATTGAAAAGAAATGTCTAAACCTAAACATACTGATGATCATATGACATATGTTAATTTAAAATATTAATCTGAAATGGTACATATAATATGCAATAAAGTCTAGCATCCTATACATGTATCTATACAAGTGAGCAGGTAAAATAATACCACTATAGCTGACTGAAATAATATGCATCAATAACATAATAAATAGTAAATTAAAAAACTATAGGAAACGTATAACTGCCATATCAGAAAAATTGGTCAATCTGGCCCAATATATATCCATCCCCAAAGACTTTATGGGCTAGGGCAAACATATCACAATATAATACTGTATGACTGAAGAGGCAGATAATACTATGCAAATATCTTTTAGTTATTTTACTTTTATTTCTGTGGATAAATTCAGAAACAACTGAGGAGTCAAGCACATCTGCAAGACTAAATGGGTCCCAAGCTTAACACACTCTTCTCAATGAGTGGTGTTAAGCATCCTGATCTCTTCTTATCCCTGTCCATTAAAGTAAATGTGTACCATAATCCATCATAAACTGAACTCAAATGTAACTGTTATCCTGATTATTCTAAGTTTTCATTTCATGCACAAAGTTTACTTATATGATATGTTCAAGGAATTTAACACAAAATACAAGAAATGCGTAGCAACAAAATAAATCAAGTAAGCAAAGGACTCTTCTAGCATGGTGACACTGTTGTTGTCTAATTAAATCATTCTAACTATTCCAAGTCATATAACTTGGAAGCACGACCTTATAAGTTACAAAATATTAGGACTAGCTAGGTCCTAATATAATTAAATCAATATCATCTACATAATTTAACTAAGTCAATCAATCGACCTAACTAGATAATTTAAGTAATCTCAAACCCGTCTTGATTAACCAATTCAAGATGAAAGGATTAAGAATTAAACTCCAAATATTTGGGGCTTAATTACTTAATCCCAGGTGATCCTAAGGGCTAAGGCTTAAATCCAATCTCACGAATTAAAGGTTAAGGCAAATCCTATTTAGTAAAGTCAAACTTAATAGGATAGATCTCTATTCTTAATTCTAAGATTAAGAGATCAAATAATCATTAGTGAACTATGAAAATCTATAAAGCTATCAAAACTGAAGTTTCACCTATTGAGTAACCCAATTTACTCAATAAATGAATTCTAACCTAATATCGACTCCTAATCTTAAGGAAAATAGCTCTTACGTACTAAAGATTAACACTCAGACACGAATCCTAACTAACGTTATTAGGAAGATTTAAAATGAACTAGAAAGCTTACGAGGAAGATTAGAGGATTTAAAGAAGACATGATATGAGATAAATCTCATATCATGAAACTTAAACTTGATTATCTTGCATAAAAAGGAAATATATTATTGAACATACTAGCTTGATACTATTCCCCTTACAACACTATTACTTATTCAATTCGCAGCTCTCATTATCTATTTATGTTGCTAATTAAGATTTATAATTTTGACACAACTTCTATTACAGTATTTATAGTTAACATAAGTAAATTTAATTTGAATTACTTTAGTTTTGATACGGCAAAGCAACAAGAATTTTAACACACAATTACAATGGCTGTCCAAATTGTAATTATGGTAATATAAGAATATTTATGTATAGCTGTATTTGCTTAGATAATAGGTAGGACATATATTTATTGCATGAAAATCTTATTTCTAAGTGCAAATGTTCTTAAATACTTGAGAATGGGTCCTTACTTAAGTTTATTCTTAAATGTGCTTTTACCTTAATAATTTTGTTAAGATTCACAAAATAAGTGTATAAAGGAGCATGTGTCGTTTGACTAAGATTTCAATTAAAATTTGATTAAACTAAGAATCTAAATTTCATGATATAAAATCAATACATAAACATTACATCAAGAAAAATATTATGAACTAACTTTAATAGATTTCATAGCATCTTTATTACGCACTTACAAGTTCTAACAAGACTATCTTATATTAATCATAGCCTTAAAATCTCAAACATTAAATATTTTTCATTTAGAAGCAATATTCAATATTGTATCAGATAATAGCAATTGGTTCATTGAAAAGATAGAAACCTTTGATTAAAAAAAATGTGATAGGGAACAACCATTATACGAACAATGGCATATGATCAGATATGGAATAAAACATCAAAACATTATCAACAATTATATAAATAATAATAGCGCTCAACTATTCTATCTCAGCGTCCCTTATTTTACGTATTGAACAGTCTTTATTTTAGATTTGATAGCATTAATTAAAAGAAAAAAGTTAGAAGCCAACATCTTTATGTAACTACTCAATGCCAAGAATATAGTAGGGGAAGATTAAAAGTAGGAACTCATTAAACGAAATCTATCTCCAATCCTAAAGAAAACTATTGATGGTACTTAATTATTAGTATTGCTAACTTAAGTGTGAGTACATTCCATGATATATGTATATATTGCGAGTTTGAAATTAATTAAATCTTATATGGAAAATGATGTAGAGACTAACTTTGAGAACTTAATATTGGCTGGATATATATTGATACAATATATATGATTTGTAAGATTAATAAAAATCTTGATATTTTTCTCATATGAACTCCATACTTCCCAACCAAATCTCTACTAGCCAATGTGTTTATAAAAGGACCGATATCCTCTACATTTTAATTAACTATGTCCAAACAAGAAAAAAAGATGTGTATTTGTATGAGATGAAGTGTGAATGAAAGTCTCGTTTGTCGATAGCTACTAATATTGGATCCCTTCAACTTTTAGCATTCTACTTAATATTATTTTATCAATCACCTTCAATTTGAGCGGTGGGGTTAACATAATTTTTTATATCTGTAATTGCTTCATCAGTATTATTTTAAGTTTTTTTTTCTTAAGAATATCAACATGCAAATACACATGGAGCAAGTCAAATATCTTAATCAAAGATTATAACATTGTTTTTCACACTTTTACAAAACATAGTTGGAAACATTTATTGAAACTTATTATTCATACAACCATTGCCACCATGATCTTATGGAAAAATATTTAATGCAGAAGAATTATACATATTTATTGAAATAAATGTATTCTAATTGCACATTATTTAATCTAAACTTTCAATTTTAAAAGGAGTGTCATCTACAGAGATTTTTATTTCTTCCCTTCTTGCTTTTGTAACTATTAGACCTAGCATTTGTTTGAAAAATCTTACATTTTTTTTTGAGTTTGAAACTGATGCACTTCCTCAGTCATTTGGCGCATTCTTTCACCAGATTTCTTGCAAAAACTTATATGTTATAAAGCCAATATCAAATCCAACTGATCAGAAAGTTTAAGGCTCTTCATTTGAAAGAATAAGAGAGGTGAAGAGGCGAGGCCGCGAGGAGAAGAGAGGGATCGAGGGAGCTCTCAGCTAAGAGGAAGATGGAGATAACGGGAGTAGCTAGCGGATTGCACGAAAAGGGGAGGACACGCTTCGAGTGGCGGAGGCTCCAAGGCAGCGACGCACACTTGTCGCGCGAGGGGGAGGAGTTGCGAGTGGTCCAGCGCTCGCTCACTCGAGAGGGGGTGCCATGGAAGAATTGAAGCAAATAAAAAAATAAAAAAAATAGATTAAACATATTTATTTATATTAATTAATATAAATCATAATTTTTCCTAATTAAAAAAAATACATTGTTTAATGTTTTTCCAAAAATTTCTAGAAAATCACCCCTTGCTAATTGAGGGCTAAGGAACGCAATGGAAAATTCGGATTTCGATTCCGACGAGTATTTAATTTTCTCATTTTCTGGATATTTAAATATTAATAAAATATTCGCCAAAATTTTGACGATTTCTGATTGACACGAAAACATCACCTCTAACTAATTTGGGGGCAATGAGCGCAATGATGAAGTCCAATTTTTGATCTGAGATCAAAATAAAAAGGTAAATTTCCAGGATTTCCAGATTTTCCAGAAATCAAAATTTGATCCATTTGACTCCTGATTTGGACTAGGTCTTGGTGGATGACTCATAATGACTTGATTATCACTTAGGATCAAGATTATGACTGAGATTAGTCCTAATTGATTAGGACAATAATTTGGGTTGTTACAGGCAATGACATAATTCAAAAGATAGTAGGGGAAATAAAATTATGGCATGAGAAAAATAAGACTTTATATGGCACCCATTCCTTGCAAACGAAAATCTAAAAAATTTCTTACAATATAATCCTTGACAATTTCCCTTAATTAATTATGCTTTTGTTAAGATCTTTCACATATTGGTTACATGGCCAAACTTTCCTTGGGCATTCGATGAAGTAGGTCTATTATCCCAGTTAGTAAAATAAAGCCAGCCTAACAAAAATAATTAATTTATATCATTACTCCATTGATATTAGAATTAATAAAATAAACTTTCATATGTTTCTATCATTTACTTTAGTTTCATATTTGGTACATATATATGAGTTCTTCACAATCCAACCACTTCAACAGTCCTAAAATCATGCAAAATAGCTTCCCACTTAAAATATATTTCTCAATGTTTAGCATCATCTCATTAGTGTCTTTATTAACCAAATCAGCTAATGTTGAGCTCGTTATCTTATATATCACTACATTATTTTTCACATGAAAACACACTCAAAGAATTTTGCAGACCTTCAATGAAGAATTAACATCCTATTGAAGAACCTTTTTACATCATTTTTGAATAAATAAGAAAAATTGTATTTACTGTCTTTATTTGTATATATGATGATGTATATAATTGTAAAAATATAATATTTTTCTTTTTTTATCTAACTTTGTCTTCATTGCCATTATTATTCCAAGTATATTTGGAATTGGTCAAATACTCCTACCCTGAAATTAATAAATTTGATTTTTTATGTTAATGACATATTTGTAATTTAGGTTTAGTCACCTTGTTTTAGAATCTTGCTATCAAGTTTCAATTGGAATGGAAAACTTTTAAAGTGCTCTTAATAGACACCCTTACCTTGAAGGTCTGCTAAATGCTTTGAGTGTGCTTTCAAGTTCCATCATACTCAAACAAAGGATCAATGCTTGGACAAACCTCATATGTTTTTAAATAAAAAAAAATATTACATTTACACCACTATATACATTATCAAATACACAGTCAATCAAAAAATTTCATTATTTTTTTTTTCTTACACATGAATCCAAGCAAAAAATATATTACAACAATTATATGCTTACATATAAAATTATCAAATCATCTTCATTTTATTATGTATATTGCAATGTAAGTATATCAATATCTTTAAATGAATTCAAAATGTTCAATGTTACTAATTTCAATAAACTCTATCAAGTTGGATTCCAATTCCAACTAAATGTAATACCCAAATATGGTAAAATAATAAAATTTTAATGTCTAACATTAATGTTAATAAAAACAATGTGTAACAACTCATTTGCTCATGAGCTCAACCATAACCAAATCAAGTCACCAAATTCATAATAATATAATGAGAAATGCTATTTATACTTACTGACGTGGTACCCAAGAAAATCCATCCAATCAAATTTAAAATCATTTCATTAGTATTTTATTTTATTTACATTAAAATAATATAAATATTATTTTTAAAATTTGTATTAAAATATATACAAATCTTACTGAATAAACTTTTATAGGTGCCACATCAACGGATCTAAATAGCACTTCTCTAATATAATATACCATAACATTTAATTTCATTCTAGATGTAAAAAAATTTAGACATCCTAAGTAAATAGTCAAATATATATGATATATAACATCCAAAGAAATTGATCTGCTTTTTCTTAAAAAGTATAAGCATGCTGAAGGTATCAATTACACCTTCCACATCCCACATACATTTGAATGCATATATCCAAAACCAAGTCATTGTGAGACTTCAAAGGATAATATCGAATGCTAAATATGTGAATTATGAAAATTTGCATGTTCCATATCAACTCCTTAAACCCTAAACAAAGATAATAATTTAAAAAAAAAAAAAAAATCTTTCTAATACTCTACATTTTGTCAAATTTACAAGCAGGCATAAAAAACCCCTTTTCTCCTACTTTTTCCTTGTTTTTTTGGAGTCATTAAAGGCAGAGTAGTTTAGAAGCACCATCCAATGATGAACACATATATATAGAAACATAGGACATCTATTATAATAATATTATTATTAAGAATCATAATAAATGCAAAAAAAATCACTACAACTGACAGCTCGTGTGGCAACAATGATACTAATGGAATAATTCTGTGGCTGGCTAGAAGAGTTCCTCTGAATTGAATTTGTTCCAAGCCTCCTGTAATTTGCACAGTTGAAAAATGTAGGTTAGGCAATGGAAAAATTAAAGGGGAGCATCACACTAAAGATAAATAAATTAAGAGAATTAGAATTACTGATGAGCATAATACAACACATTTTTTCCTTAGAGTGCAATACCCACATAAGATATTATGGTATGCAAATAATAATGTACTTCGTATAACAATGCCTGTTTGGTTCATTATTATTTTGTATTCTACTAAAGCTCTTTCTAGTTAATAATACCTTAAAAAGCCACACGAACAAGGAGGTGAATAGGAACACAAGTGCACAAAAACTACTACCTATTGAATCCTTCAAATATTGATGCCAACCACATGTTACCTAATTAATCAAGTTGTCTTCCTTCTAAGTGTGGCAATCATTCTTAAAAGTTTAGCATATCAGATGCCTATAGGTATCCAGTAACAATAGCAAACAAAACCTTGATCCCACTAAGATGTACCAGCTATATGAATCATCTGTGTTCCTTGTGTTACATCAAATATTAACCTCTCCCTATGCTCTAAGTATGTGAGATCAATACTGATAGTTGCTTGCCATTTCTTTTTTATCTTCCTCTTTATCTTTAATTATTAACTCTCCTCATTGGGGAATTTAACAATCTATATTTAATATGCCCCAACAATCTAATTTTCTCTGAGCTGCCCATCAATTAGAGCTAGTCCAACCTAGCTATACATGTGCACTCATTTTTCGTCATACCCTTTCAAGTAAGCACGCTCATCTACCATAGCATTATTGATCTTAAATAAGATATATAAGAGTTTTTCTATGGTTTGAGTGGGACCTTTTTGATCACAACATCCTAAAAATGTTCCCTCCTTTTCATTCAACATGTCAATATCTTATTAATCACATAGCCCTCTATTTCACTTCTATTTTGTATGACAATGAAGATATTTGAACCCCTCATTCTTAAAATATGCTAGACAATGGTAAAATAATAAAGAAAAAATAAATATAGAAATGAAGATAATCTGTACGACAATGGTAAAGCAATAAAATTTTAATGTCTAACATTGATGTCAATAAAAACAATATGTAACAACTCATTTGTTCTTAATTAATAGGCATAAATTATTTTTATAAGAAGTTAATAAAAATAATAAATATAAAAAGCCACAAAATGATGTGATTACTATGGATCCATTAGGGTCAATTGTGGCTACTAGAAGAAATTACTGTGAAACAACTACAAAGAAAGTGGCTATGAAATTGCTGCAGTGGCAGCTGTCTGTTGTTATTTGAACCCTCTACCACCATACCGATGTACTCTATGTCAGCAATAGTTGGCAAACAACCGCGTGTGAGCGATCGATGACATGCAGCACTTTGGAAACAACTTCCTTAAATCTACCTTCTGATGGGTTATTTTATATAAAGTAGACAAAAATTAGTGTCCCCAAACAACATAGAAACAAGACAAACAATAGTTTTATAAAAAACATGGCACTCAGCAAGCTGACCTAAAAGAAGCCTATAGCATTAATCTTAACTTTAAGCGTCAAAAGGACATCAAAGAATGCTTCAAACTGAATTACAAACCGAAATGGTAAATGGAAAAAGATATGGAATAAAAGCTTAATACAGGCAAAAAAGAAGGGTGCAAGTGCGACTATATAATTGGAAAAAACCAAAACCAAATCGAAACCTTAATATAGAAAAGTTTTGGCTAACATAACAAATATACAAAATAAACAATACTTGATATGTACTCTTTGTTTTCAAATTTGACAGACAATCCACAGGAAGTATTAAATAATTGATTTAATCATTATATCAAGTGAATATAATGACAAGGAAAATTTTGAACAGAAGTATAAAGAATGAACAAAGCTATTAAACTTACCAGAAAAAGAAAAAAATCAATCTCCTAGGAATGTGGAGCATATGGAAAATTTTGTTATCAAACCGTGCATTATAGAGATCAAAATATTACAGGAGTAAAGTGCATATATACATCAAAAAACAATGTCATATAGAAGACAAAAGCAGGATAATAACTGCATAATGAATAAAATTTTCCTATTAAAACATTTAAATAAATTTTATTTTTCGAAAAAATAACACACAATCATAGCCAAATATGAGTATCTCTCGCTTTTAATAATTATATATAACCTAAGTGAGATTTTATTTTTTAGGCAATAATAAGGGTTTGGTGGTTATATTTGTATATAGGAAGGTTTAAGTGTTAGATATGTAGTATATTTGGGGTATGCATGAAACTATCCCTAAAATTTTATTATCATTGTCAAAATGTAATTTATTTGTGTTTATATGATAAGGCACAGTGAACTCACGCCAAACTAACTAGTTGAAAACAAACTTATGCTTTTTCTAAGCTGAATAGAGATATGAAACAGTTCCAAAATCCTGCAGCTAACTGGCAGACTTAATCATCAAAGGATGATACTTCTTTTAGAGAATAAGAAAATCAAATGCACCAAAGTGTTGATTAAACCCTAAGTATTTGTAAGTATAAACTTTGAAACGTTTGTCAAAATAGTCTGTCAATTATTATCAATGTGGTCTTTAGACTATTCAATTTGGCCAATTTAGTCCTCTAGCTAATAAATTTGTCTAATTTAATCCCTTATCTTTCATTTTAAGGCTGATTTAGTCCTTAATTTTTCATTGCATGAACTAAATATGCTCAAAATAAATAGTCAAGAAACTAATTTCAACATATTAAATTGTTGGAGTCTAAATTGGCCATATTAATTAACTTCTGGACTAAGCTGGCCAAACTGAAATAATTGAGAAACTAATTTGATAAATTACTCCATTAAATTATGTTAAAATTTCTTATAATTTGAATAAAAAATTAAGAAGAGAAAGAAAGTTATAAGATAATGCACAAACTAAGAAAACGTACAGGTTCAGAATCAAGCTTACTATAAACTGATGTCAGTTTAAAAATTGGATTAGAGAGTAAGTTTTGCACTCTATCAATATATTACACATTGCTACACTAAAACAAAACATGTATTTATAATGAAACATAGTAACACTTCAAGAAATTCTTTTACAACAATAAAAATAAAAAATTAGCTGTGTCTGGCCCAATAGTTGAAGGCTAGTAATTAAAAGCTTTTGTCATACAAAATGGTAGAGGCTCAATGCTCTTTGGCAGCATAATTTGACCCTTTACCAGACTCATCATGCAAATAAAAAAAATAGAATAATTTATTTGTAAATGACTTAGATCAGAGTATAAACCTTGAGGATATCAAACACCTTCTCTGCAATATACTTTTGTTGAAGAGTTGCCCCCTTCTGTTGCACCTTATCAGGATGAATACACAAGGTCGCTTTCCTATAAACCTTTTTAACAGCAGCACCAGTAATCAAATCTGTTAAAGATGCCGGCTGCCACCCAGACTCTGGCCAAAGTACCTATTAGGAAGTGGTGAAATTAAAAAAATTTCAAGAGATAATAAAAGCTCTATATGTGATTCAGAATATTTATATGTGATATCCAGTGCTTTTGTAATTCCTACAACAGATACTTTAAGAAAATAAAAAAGAATTTATACAAGACCAAGAAAAGGCATGGCTAACAGCATGACTGCACTACATATCAAATATTATTTAGGTAGCTTTCTGAGAAGTGGGGACTGATAGACCAGTGTTAATTAATTGAATTATAAACAGCATTAGACGCATGGCAGTGTACAAATTTCTAAAGCAAACGTCCCAAATGCTTATGCCAAACCAACAAATAAAGCCAAACATTAGCATTCGTGTTTTTGTGAATCATATAATAGATATTACATGAAACTTAAGAATATAAATTCTAATATTATACTCGTAAAGCAGCCAAAAATGCAAATGTACAGTCGAAAAAAAAAAGAAATTGATAAAGTGCAGTGAACCTGAGACTATAATTTCTTCTTTTAAAAGCTTTTTTTACTCATCAATACCTGCTTAACTTAACCCCAGTAACATTAAAAAACAAAATTAAAATTACATATAGAAAATGTTAAAATCATAATAAAATTTTATTGAACTTTAAACATTTAAAGTGATAATAATACCTATTTAATTAATTATTTAATTTTAAATCTATTGGGTAGCCCATAAAAATTTTAGACCACAGAAATTTTTTATGGACCAAAATGATTTGGCATAAATTTCAGAAAAGTTAAAAATTACATTTAGAAAATGTTAAAATCATAATAAAATTTTATTGAACTTTAAACATTTAAAGTGATAATAATACCTATTTAATTAATAATTTAACTTTAAATCTATTGGGTAGCCCATAAAATTTTTAGACCACAGAAATTTTTTATGGACCAAAATGATTTGGCATAAATTTCAGAAAAGTTCATATATAAAAAAAAAAAAAAAATATATATATATATATACATTTCTTTTCTTTTTTCTTTTTTTTAATCCCCCATAACCCCCTCCCTCACATGTGTTGCTTGAGATTTGAACCTACAACCTATAAGTTGACTACAAAGCTCAACAACCACTAAGCTACACCCAGGCGCATTGTCTTTTATGTGTGTGTAGCGCATATAAATAAAATAAATAAATAAATTTTCCATTTAAGGCCTTATCCTCAGCTCTATCAATTGGAAGGAGTCGAGAGAAACAGAGAATGTGGAAACAGAGAGGGAGAATAAGGAATATGCAAGAAGAGTTTAGGCATCAATTCTGAAGGCCCTAATGAGAAAATTAAAGATATTAATGAAGTCAATATATTAGTACACTCACCTAGTTTTGGCGTCAATATTGTGAGTTTTAGTTGGCTATGGTATGTCCACATTATAGAAAAAAAAAATTATTCTTATAAAATTATACAATTGTTTCAATTGCATCAAAATGCTAAGTTTATATACTGACTTTCGTATATATGCAAACACTAGTGTTGTGTTATTGACGTTAGTGTTATTCACGTTTAGAAGTTTAAGAAATACTCCAGACGGTCGAAGTATAATATGATAAATGCAATTCTACTTACCAGATGTTATAATATGTTATTGACGTTAGTGTTATTCTAATTTTTGCATATCTCATATTTTGTTTCATCAATTATTTATCTAGTGTTCACTTCATATTGCAATAAAAATATTAAATTGACATTTATTTCTTTACGTAGCTTTTACAATATATGCAATCATTTTCAAGTAGTGCATCATTGCTACAGACTTGCTACAAACAAGAAAACATATTATGACCTACGACTAGTATGTATATAATTTCTAGAAAAACATAAAATTTTCCCCTTAGATTTCAATGGTCATATTTATTATTGTATTTCTGAGTCAATTTAGTCTTTCAAGCTTTAAAAAATTATTGTAAATCGAAGACATGGATTGATAATGCCACCATACTTATG
This sequence comes from Gastrodia elata, assembly GCA_016760335.1. Taxonomy (NCBI): domain Eukaryota; kingdom Viridiplantae; phylum Streptophyta; class Magnoliopsida; order Asparagales; family Orchidaceae; genus Gastrodia; species Gastrodia elata. The sequence goes on from CM028684.1 coordinate 21,888,630, forward strand.
CTATATTGTATTTTATGTTATTCCGAAATGTTAAGAGCTAACTATTAAAGAAGCCCTGACTGTATGACTGCATGTGCATATCGATGATAAAGCTCCTTTATAGCACATGCTCTGAACATATACCATATATGCAAAACCTGAATTATTAAAAAAGACATCACAGTATGAAAACGTTAAGAAAATGATTAACATTAGGGCATTTGTCAAACGCTCCTTCAGGACCCAGCAGATGAAAGAATCCTTGAACCAACCTCTCAAAGGCCTCCACTTCATTTTTTGTCACTCTAAAGCTTTCCTATTGAACCTAACAAAACCTCCTAATAGCCTGCTCCATAATCAAAGGGTCATGTTCAACCTAATTAAATGGCAAAGGCCTCCTAGTAGATCCCATCAAAACCTCACCATGCATAAGACTTGTACGGCACCATCGAACCCCATGGAAACCTCATCCACCACACCTAAACCACAACAAGACCACATCGACCACTCTATGCATTGATTGTCTCACATCCTTTCACAGAGCTAGTTTGTGGCAAATATTTTTCTTTAGTTTTATTTCTAGGGATGAAAAAATTACCACAGAGCAAACACCCAAGAAAATAAATCTAAAATTGTTATACCAAAATTCAAGTAGATTTCAAAACATAACTTTAAATTTATTTATAATGCATATATTTTTACCCATTTTTTTGCATCAAATCTGTTGAATACATGAGGTTTGTTCATGCAAATTTTATGAGTTATTTAAAGATATACTAAAAGGGTAGTGTTCATATAACAGTTTGTGAGTACAAGAATTTTTGTTTCAAATATTGGAATGAATAAAAATCATTAAGAGACCAACTAAGAACTCAGAAACCTTAGACTCTATTTTGAATATTAAGATGATATAAGTTAAAATGAATACAGAATGTATGTTTGCCAAAGAAAAGCATCAAAGTCTCAAAACAGTTAAAATACCTTTTTAAAGACTACAGTTTCCACTAGAGCAATTAAATAAGCTTAAAATAATTACTCAGCCTTAATGTTGCTTAAAATTAACTAGAAATAACAATCATTTTACTGACCATAACAAGGTGTGGTTGCACTTTATAGAAGACAGCAATCAGCAGTTGGTAGCTAGCAAATGCGATCAACCAATCCAACTGTTGGGACTTCGAGAAAAAAATTATCATAGGATAGCACTATGTAGCAATGAGTGGCAAAACTAGGTGAGCACAGCAGAACGCACAGCCATGATGCCTGCCCCAATTGTGCAGATGTACAAGAGCCACAAAATTGTCTAGAGCATGAGACATCAATCGAAAACCCAAGCATAAAGTCAAAGTTCTTACTTTCCAGCACTTTAGTTGCAAGTTTCAAAATGTTTTATCAAATGTAGGAATTCATTCTCAGAGTTGTTGACTATAGTTTTTGAAAGAATTTTGGAGCTGAGAGCACATCTTGTTAAAATGAAACATCTCCAGAGTAATTTAAAAATGTCTACAAAACTAAATCTTTAAGCCACCTATAGTTTTTCTCTATAGAATCAATAGGGTTTTTTGAGCTTCATTGGTAAATCTTATGAAGTATGCTTAACATTGTATGCTAGTGTTCAAGGAGTTCTAAGATCATTTGGCAAATATGAGTTTACAAACTTATTTGGACAAGTGTAGAGTTTTGAGAACTTGATGGATATGTTCATGTGGGATTCTGGGTGCTTTGAATGTAGTAGCCTGTTGTTGGGGTTGCTAAGTCTTAGGGCAAGTTAACAGTTGTGTGGTAGGCTTTGCACCATGGGTGTTAGGGAAAACTTGTAGTGAGTGTGAGTTTGAGTGTGAGTGGCTTGTAAACATTTTAAACTGGTACAAGCACTTCAAGTCAGTATAAGATTCAATCATGTCACAAAGTAGTATCATTAATTGATGACTGGGAATTAGTTTAGAAATTTTTTATAATGAAATATATCTTTTAGTAAGCTTATTAAATAGTTATCTTTGAAGTGCTTTGAAATTCAATTGGTGTCCTTTTATAGTTTCTCTTTTTAATGAAACAAACATGAAGGGGTCTGCCAAACTCCCTATCTAGACACCAGCATATTATATAAATTTTTATTATAAAAAAAAATCAACAAAGTCAACCCTAACTATGATACCCAGAACATATTATAACATAGTTACTTGTATTAAACTTACACCCGCCATACATCTCCCTCTCACAGACAACAAAAAAACATGCTCACAAACAACACCAAAAATATGCACATTGCACATGCATCAACAACATCAGAGTGTGTTAACTATTTTGGTGTGCAGCTGCAAAGCTCTGATATCAACATTGTAATAAATAAACAATATTTTAATTTGTTACATCATTAGTATATATTCAATAGATTAATGGATGCATTAAAGTAAAACAAAAGAAATTACTTTCTTAAGGCCTAATTATTTTAAGCTTAGCTTAATAATAAGCAAAATAAACTAATTTAAGCTAAGATAAGCTATCGATCGCTAAGAAGAGCTAAGAAGAACTAAGAAGAGATAAGAAAGTTAAGCATGAGAGAACATCCTGTTCAGGATCAGAAGATTAATGGAAACATGATTTATTTTGAATGTGAAAACACATAATTAATAATACTTAATTACATGATTAATACATAAATAATTTATGAATATATAACCATAAATAATTTATGAATATATAACTATTTAATATGTAACTATTAATTAAAATATAAATATTATTAAATAACACTTAATTTGATTAATAAGTAGCTAATAAATTAATATACAATTAATAAATACATAATTATTAAATAAATAAGTAATTATTGCACATTAATACCTACTTAAATAATATGTAAATACTAAATTATTATGTAATTATTCATCGATACTAAACTATTATTAATTAATACATAATTAATTATTTAATTAATAATAGTTTAATACATAATTACAAAACTAAATCAAATTACAACTAATTAATACTTGATTACTTAATTAATACATTGTTAATTTATTAAAACATAATTAATACTTACATAATTAAAAAATCAATATTCAATTGTTACATAATTACTGATTATTTAATAAAATAAATAATATGTAGTGATTATGCAATTACAAATTAATATATAATTTTAAATACTATGAAAAAAAAGATAATCTTAGCTTAATTGTTTGTTCTCATTTTGAATTATCTTGGCTTAAGCTGAATTAAAAAAGATAAGCTAAGCAAAGCTCGTTCAAGCTTAAAAAATTGCTTAGGCTAAAACAGAAGCAATGCTAAGCACGAAATGATTTGCAATGATCTCATAAACAACCGCCCATTCAAGAGCAACCATAATGATCTCGTATCATAATGGAAGGTTCATTATGGTTGCTTTTGAACATGTGTTCCTTGTGAAGTTTGAGATAATTCAAGCTAAACACAAGTTCCATATGGGAAACCCTTAATTTATTGAAGGCTAGGTCCTCAACATTGATGACAGGGTGCATGGATTTGTTCCTCCAATAAAGTTATGTCTCGACACTAACATGAATTCGTTTCTCAGACCTTCCACTTAAACTTTGGAGCAAGCACAATCTCTCCAAGATTGTGGTGGAGGTTGGAACACCTCTATAGATGATTGGTAAGCTTTACAATCAACATGGAAAATGATGCATGTGTGTTAATGTGCAATAAGGTTGATTTGTCAAAATATCTTGTCCCTACCATTCAGTTCTGATGTTCCCATGGATTAATCAACCAACCCTTTTGCTACGAAGGGCTGACTATAGTTTACTTCGATTGTGAAAAAGTTGGGCACAAGAACAAGGAATGCTCTACATCACTACAGCAGGTAGTGCGTAATCACCAAGACTATTTAATAAAGAGAGCTCAAATCAACTTGGAGTGTAAGTAGATTTTTCTTCCTATATCTTAACCCATCCCTCAAAGGGTTCGTGAGTAATAGTAACAACAAATTAAAACCAAATAGACAACATAGTTTTGGAGTTTGTATGGATGACAATAAGCTAAAACAGCTCCCAAACCCAAGAGCTGCTAATGTGATGCACCTAGTCTGTCTTAGCCCAATGATATTGAAGGCTCGAATATTGATATGTGGAGCATGGTACAACATCACCAACCATAACCTAACTTGGGAAGAAACCACAAGAATTGTGAACCATTATGTGTTGGGAACTCAAAAACAATGCAGCAGCTTAATCCCTTTGAAAACTTAGACCCAATTGCAGCTAAATTGCACAAATCTCTATCTGAAATCGATGGCATTGAACCACTTTCTAGGTGCTACTATCCATCACTTGACAAAGATTTCCCTTGGCAACTGGCCCATCTTCCTCACTGTCTCCAAGCTTTGTTTCAGGAGCTTTGAGCTGCCTAAAAATTTGTGGATGTTTGGTTGCACTACACTAAAGCTTACAGCAAAGTTCACTTCACGTGAAATGAACCATTTAGAGGTTCTCCCATATCCATTCTTAATCACAAGATGAATAGGACTATGTGAACCCTTTGGTAGAGGGAAAGGAATGCCCTCCCAGTGTTGAATAAGAAAAAAGTAAGGTAATCTTCTCGGTTCCTTCAGATGCAAGAAAACATGCTTATAGGCAACGGTGAAGCCCATCTTTGCCGTTAAATTCAAAAAATACTACAGGAGCTCAATTTCATTGAGGCTCACACCGTCAGTTGGTGGATGCAATGGACCAAAGTGGGCCAAAGCAAGATGGGAACACCCATGGGGACCACGAGTCCTCTCTCCCAAAAGTTTATTAATCGTAAGAAATTCAATGTCATCAAGTCCCTTGAAAATGAACATGGGTGTTCACTTTTGACTCTGGGAAATCAACCGTATTCTCCTTGAATTCTTCCATAACAAATGGAGTGTTACTCCAATGTTTAGTTATCCCTTCCTCCCCTCTAGGATGCTCTCTCAGTGATGCAGATGCTACCTCTCTAGAGAGTCCCATCTTGGAGAACTGAATAGCACTTATGAACAAAGGTAACAATAAGGCCCCCACCATTGGCAAAATCACCCTTCTTTAAGGCGTATTGAGGTATCACAATGGAGGATATTGCTGCAATCATTCAAAACTTTTGTAGGGAAGGCCACCTTTCTTAGAGGTTGTGGGATACTTTGGTGGTTCACATTTTAAGAAGAATGCTACTGCCCCAAAGATGCTCAATTCGATCAGCTTGCACGGCACTGTCGACAAAATTATTGCAAAGATTCTTGTTGACCACCTCAAGCGATTCTTGTCGAGCATGAGCAAGATCTCCAAGAAGTAAGGTTCCTTCATCCCGAATAGAATACCGAGGAAAATTGTCTGATTGTACAGGACATATTCTCTAGGTTTTCCTATTCTTCTACTACCATGGGTCATATGGTTGTCAACGTAAACATAAAGCAAAGCAGACTTATGATCGGATGGAGTGAAAGTGCTTAAGAGGCGTGTGGGACTAAGCTTAGCCTCCTTGTTAATAGAAAAGAGCTTCTATGAATCTAAATGCATCGAGGATCATGGCAATGCTACCCTCTCTAACCTTACCTCTTCATTCTTTTCAAAGTTACTCTCAATGGTCATCTCCAACTACATGCACGTTGGGAGACCAATTAGTATCAAACTTGATAGATGAGTCCCCCTCTTCTCCCACTTCCTTTATACAAATAATATAATTGCTTAAGCCCCATGCCACTATGGAGGGGAAAAGGAAGCATATTGGCTTCTCAAGGATTATGGGAAGTGGATGGGCAGGCTATCAATGTGATCAAGAGTAATAAAATCTTCAAAAAAAGCACGCTTCTCTTCAAGCAGAGGAGTATTGCTACTATAATGGGATTCAAGAGTCTGCATCTTCAATGCCTAAGGATCACTACAAGACCCCAACACAAGAAGAATCATCACCAGCTAATTGAGAAGATCATAGCATGAATTGGTGCCTAAGGCCACATGGCCCTCTAGCTTGCATGCTAACATCATCTCATCAAGTCAATCCTCTTTTACATGCCTATATATGCTATGATGTCCTTGTTTACTACTAGCACTTGTCTCCTACAAATTGAGAGAAATATGTGCAACTTGGTTCTTGACAAGTTGGTGTGAAAGTTCTTTTAATCTTGCCCCCAACATCACTAGCATAATCACAAGGACGAGACTCACAGGGATGTGTGGCAATTCAAAAGCATAGGCTGGAGAGATCCATGTTTTATTTAAAGATTCCTCAAAGATGTTTTCTTAGAAAAGATGCGGTCTCAACCGCTTGTTGGCTTCACACCCACGGTTTCACCCCTCAAGCCATTGTGTGTGAGGATGTGAGGAGATTAAGAATATGGCTCATTTTTGCATTAAGGTAAGACAACACTATGTCCGCATGAGGCCCTCGCTAGATAGGGCACCAATGTTATAGCCTTTACCAATGGGGTCAAGAGATGGAGCTCTTCTCAGATAGTAGTGGGCGCTCTCTGTGACACCCCACAAGCAAGATCTATGCATGCATCTTCTAATAGGCATAGAAAAGCCATTTATCCAAGAAGCATAAGCATGCATTCTTGACTCCGGCAACTGCTACTTCTGTCTATCTGATCACTTGTGTGAGTCCTTAGGACGCCATGGCCACACTTGGCTCCTCAACCCCAATCTCTTTGATGTCCCTCACCAATATGACTCAAGACCAATATTGATGCATCCTTCTGGAATGAGGACTTGAAGGTCTTTGGCAATGCTATTTTCTGGGATGAGAGACAAGCCCTCATAGCAACCTATGGCTCAGGTCTAAACCCAAACTCTCCTTGAGGTTGGGATCTAGGCAATCACTTTGATCAGACAAATCAATCTGGAGTGGATGGGAGAGCTCAATAAGATCATTGTTGAGAAAGTTTGCTTACAGGATACCCAAAACAGAAAGGTATGGAAGAAGCTAAGGCATAAGACCAGTGCTACTCTTCACTTGGACAGCCTTTCATTACAATTTTTTATTAGACATATTTTATTTTCTAATAGAGCTCTTTACTATAATCGCACTGTGAAATTTTGTCTCTTTTACCAAGTGCAAAGACTTTATAAGAAGATTATATTCTCAATGATTTTTTTAGTATCATTAAAGAGGATACTAGGATAGTTTGTACCTAGGGCCACTCTTTGTTTTTATAATATAGATAGATAGACAATAGCTAATTTTTCAAAAAAAAAAAAAGTAAGTGTTCAACACACTCAACAAGGAAATATCACTTCATGAAATTACTACACTTGAAAAATGAATATAATGAAAAGCAAATTCATTTTTGAGCTAGAAAAATAATCCATTGTCAATTAGCAAAGAAAATGTTCCCTTAAAAATAAAAACAATTTGAGCAATAAATAGTGCCAAAAAATTATGGTTACAAAAGTACTTTGTTTTTATGTAAATAAATCCATGCAAAATATAAAGATTTACTGGCAAATTTAAAATATTGAATTTGGGTGCAAAATATGAAAAACGAAAATTGAGTGGTATGATGAAATTTCCTCTAAACATAAGAATGATGAAAAACAAAATAAGAGCAATGAAAATAACAAACATCCAGTAAGCTACATGATGCACCAGATATATTATAGAAGTAACATGAGAGCCGCTACTATAAAAAATAGTTAACAATGATAAGAAAAAAATACATGTTCAGATGAATTTGCACAAAATTAAAAATAAGAATGTTAGAAAATAACTCACATATTGCAATGTTGATAACAAAGCACGCAAGTTGCCTTCTTTACCAGCAGCCCAACGCTTTATCTCAAAATCCAAAGTTTCAGCAATTCTCTGAAATTAGCATGAAACACAATAACAAAAAGGAAACAATACAACATGGTAAACTTAAGAAAATAATCGAGATCTAGCAGCAATAAAATAACAGCATTTTCCTTGAGAAGCATGCACTTAAGTTTTATATACAAGAAACTCAAATGTTATATTTATTAAATACGCAGGCTTACATGTCTTTCTGCCTGCTCCCTTTGCATTTGCATATCACGTTCATTTTTCTCAGCCAGAGCTTTTGCCTGAATACAAAGCCACACGATTAGTAATGCACTCTTACATAATAATTTTATTTTCTGTTTTCACCAAGTTCAGTTTCTAGTAAGTTTTCATATGTAGATATTGGCTGTATATGAGAAACGTTCAAATAACAACAATAGAATAAGATTATACCGTTCTCTCAAGTGTCCTTTGATGTCGATCTAATCTAGCACGTCTTCTGTCTTGAGTCTCTCCATCGACCTCTTGAAATTCTCCTGGTGACGCGGAACCTGTTAATAAAGAGTAATTAAATGCAATTATATTGATATCCAACAACAGCAAGTTTTAGAAATGTAAACTATCTATAAAGGATACTACCTCCAAAAATTGAAGACAGGTCTTCTGCAATGTTGGTTGCAGAAGATGTCTTCTTCAAGTTGATATTAGAACCAGAGACACTACTCTTAGCTTCAGGAACTCCTCTACTTGGAAATTGTGCATCAAAAATATTATCCTGAAGCAATGCCTAGTAAGCAACAGCATAATGATAAAAAACAGATGCACAAGCTAACAACTCTGCATGCATTATTACCGAGGCTGCGGCCCTTTGCTTTGGTGCACTGCTCGCACGAGGCCCCATGCCAAAGAAGGCTTCAAGATCATTATCAGTTTTATTTTGCTTTTCTTTTGCTGCAGCAGAAGCCCTATCTCTGGCTTCAGCAGCAGCTCTATCCCGAGCCTCAGCAGCAACTCTCTCAACAGCAGCTCTTTCTGCTGCTCTCTGGCGTGCTTCTGCTGCAACCTTTTCAGCAGCGGCCTTTTCCCTTGCTTCAGCAGCAGCTTTTTCCCTTTCTGCAGTTACCTTGGCTTTTTCAGCTCGTTCTTTTGCTTCGTTTGCAGCTCTTTCACGTGCCTCAGCAGATGCCCTCTGAAATGCAAGACGCTCAGTTTGTTGGCGTGCCTTCTCAACAGCAGCCCTCTCAGCTTTTTGTTGAGCTTCTGCAGCAGCTCTTTCACGTGCCTCACGTGTGACTCTCGCCACAGCTTGTCTAGCCCTTTCCCTCTCACGCTCACGTTCTAATTCTCTTTCCTTTTCCAGCTTCCTTTGCTCCTCTTTCTCTTCCATTTCCTTCTGTAAAAGCTCACGATCCACTTGCTCCTGTTTCTCTCTATCAACTGATATTTGAGATTCTGCTGTTGAGGTTTCAACACTTTGATATGGTACATAATCCCTATTTCTAGCATATTTTGCATCTCGTTCCCTCTCTCTAACCTCCTTAGCATGCCTAAATTTTGCCTCAGCTTTTCCCATTGCATCCCTCAAATTAGCATCAATATCATCCTCTGCGGAAAAAACTTCAGCATGTTCACTAGGATATTTCTGAGGCATAACTTTGGCAAAATCTTCAAGCTCATCAATCGAAGAAACATCAGAATTCTTTACAGAATCCCTAGAATAAGAGTAGCTTTGATTGGGCTGTATGAAAGAATCAGTATCCTTCTTTCTTCTATTTAAACCAGGTGAAGCAGGTTCATCTGCCCTAACAAATGGTGACTTCTTGCCAGCGATAGAAGGCGGTAGCCTAGATGGCGGCGGAGAATTAGTGGGTTTGGTAAAAAGAGGAATTTCAGAAACAGTGAGCCACAAATCATCAACTGCTTCAGCATGTTGATGGAATTTTGGGTATTGATTTGACTGAAAATTTTGCTCATAGACATTTGAAGTTCGAGAACTATGCCTACCAGAGTTTTGAGATACTGAAGTTCTGATGTGACTTTTAAGTGTGGTATTTTCGATTGTATCAACAGGAGATCCTTGAGGTGATTCCTCGCCAAAATTGTATCCAGAGTTAGTGGTTTTATTAGTTTCATAAGAAAATTTGTCTTTTCTAGTTTCAGTGACCCCGGGTGGAATTGAGGGAACCGGTTTTCCAAGCCCATCAAAATCATCAAAAACAACTCCACTAACAGAAGAATAGCTGTTGTTTCCAGAGCGCATTGACCGACTAATTTGTTCCAAAGGATCTTCAAAAGGACCAGAAGATTGATGTACCGAACTAGTCTGCAAATCTACAAATGGATGCCCTGGCATAGAGTTCGTTGGTTTGGCGGGTCTTTGGTGGTTCTCCTCTGATTCTGGTCTATTAAAATAAACATAATTTGGAAAAAGGAATCAGAGGTTAGGTAACCACAGAAACCTAAATGAAAATCATAACAAGAAATTTTGATTAGTATTATCTTGATAAGAAGTTAAGCGTATAACTTGAAGAATTAGAATATGGCATTGGTTGTAAAATTTTAAATCAAGTCGATGCATAAAAGTATCACTCAGTTAACTAGTTGATAAATAAGCAAACAGAGCATACCATGAAAAATTACTAGAAAGCATCGACACTAAACGAAATGATAGGATGGACGTCAGACCATGAACTATTTGTGATGTCCCGACGCTGGTTCAGCGGAAACCGTTCCAACATCAGATGTTCACTTACCATGGGATCATATTGAATAACGAAAGAAAAGGGACACATAAAAATTAAGGCATTTCTCATTTATTTCAAAAGTTTATATTACAAGGTTTTCATCATACTCCTCGTACAAAAGTGAAATATATAAAAAATATAAAATATAAGCAAAACAGTGCCGTCGTAGATCCATTGGCAGATTGAAAATTTTTAGCATTAGGATTCTTGTTTAAGCTCTTCCAGAAGTACATGACCTGGTATTGTACAACAAATAATACCGGGATTGAAATTTTTAGTAATTAGAGAGTACTCTAAATGCCACAGTAATAAATGCAGTATTATATTTTATAATAGCAGAGATACGATTTGCGAAAGAGATGCAGAAAAAATAATAAGGTAAAAGCGCAAATGAAATAATTAATTTCCTGCAAAAGATATTAGCTCAAAGATGTAGATTACTGATGTCGTTTTTCCAGTAACCCACCACGAATGTTGTTACCGATGTTATTTTTCCAATAACAACCCACGAATGCTATTACCGATGTCATTTTTCCTATAATTAGCCACGAATGCTGTTACAAATGTCATTTTTCCATTAACTGGCCACGAATACTATTACTGATGTCTTCTTTCCAATAATTAGTTACGAATGCTATTGCTGATGTCATTTTTCCAGTAATTAGTCACAAATGTTGCCACGTTGGTTCCGAACAACCAACCAAGCTTCAAATTAAAATTTTGACTCAAAGCAATTAAAAGCTAAGCAGCAATAACAATACAATGTAATACTTCTCATGTACTGAGTACCTTTTGTCTTTTAAGTTCAGATGAGTGACAGTTCGCTCAATTTGCATTTTTGACGTTTTAGCAATTAGCCAATGATTTTAGGAATATTAATTAAGGATTTTCTTACATTCTTCTTTTCTGTCCTTTTCTTTCATATTCTTATTATGATATAAGTCTGTATTTATTAAGTCACTTGTCGTAATCATATTTTATTATTATAATCATATTAATGTTATGAAAGAATAAAGATAGAATTAAAAATAAAAAGAAATACTAAAATAGAAATAATAGTCATTTTATAATATTTGAATTATTCTCATTATTAATTAATGAGAATAATAAAAATGTGAAAGACTAAATATAATTTTCATAAAAATGTAGAGTTATAAGATTTAGCATAATTTTTTCCTTTCATTTTCTTCCTTTCCAACACCTCTCACCTTACGATTAGGATTGCTTGGAAAACGAAGGAAGGACGGAAGTTGGAGGAGGGCTGTGGGGCTGTTGTTGGCCAGCAAGGTGGCTGCTGGTGGCTGGTGGGGCTGCTGGCCGGCGGCTGGTAAGCTAGTAGGGGCTGGGGGCTGCTATTGTGTGGGGAGAGGAGGAGAGGGCTGCTACTGTGTGGGGAAAGGAGGAGAGAGCTGCTACTGTGTGGGGAGAGGAGAAGAGAGGGCTGGCTGCTGGAGGCTTGGCAGGGGGCTGCCGGCTGTGGTAGGGGAGCTGGTAGGGGCTGGGGGCTGCTGTTTGAGAGGGGGGAGAAGAGAGGGCTGCTTGCTGGCTGTGGAAGTTGGCTGGAAATGGCAATTTGAAGGCTGGGAGAGCTGTTGGGAGCTGGTTGGAATGGATAAGAAGGAGTTGCTGCTGTGGGAGAGGGAAGAGTTGCTGTGTGCTGCCTGAGAGAGAAGGGAGAGGGGCTGCTGTTGGCAGTTGGAGGGAATGGGGAGAAGGAGGGAATGGAGAGGTTGCTTAAGTAGAGAAGGAAGAGGGAAGAGGGAGGCGAAGGATAAGGAAGGCTTAAATGGCGCCTTAATGGATCTAAAGGCCGCATGATGGGAGGAAGATTCTTCCGCATGGAAGAATCGCAACTTGCTAGGGGGGAAGGGAAAAGAAAGGGAAAAAAAGAAGGAATTTACTTAAACTTAAATAATTTGCATTTTTCCGCCCTTTGACGTCCAAATACAATAAAACTTGACACTGGGGTGTGTTATGACATTACAAACACCATCGCACCGAAAATTTTCGATTCGGAGTAATACTTTATTTTATTTTAATTTTTGAGATTTAAAATTTCAAAAATTAACCACGATCACATCGGTACTCAGAATTTGATGAAACCTCTCGAGCAGCCTTTAAATAATATACTTAACATAACGACACTAAAAATGATGAATTCAGACACGTATCTCAATGTCCATGATTTTTAGAATTTAAATAATTCAGAAAATAAAACGAGAGCTTCCGTTATTCGGATTTCTCCCAAATTAGGACACTTTGATTTTTAAAATTATTCTTACCTATGGTATTTTTGTTTGCCCTAATTCGAAATTCCCCAGGATCCTGATTTTTAAGGCGAGATTTGACCTAATTTGTAAAATAACAACTTTGGGTCATTACACTATTGCTGGCATTTAAGAAGCCATTAATTCATAATTAAGATTATTTGATAAGGAGCCCCCCTAGGGTCAAGTTAGAAAGATTAAAAGAACAGTTTAATTCGTGTTTGTTATTTTGAAACAGTAATTATGCTGTCCTGGATAGCAACAATTAACCTAGAGAACAAACAGGGCCGTTCTAGAAAGTTAGTATTATTTATGGACAACATAACTCTCTGGATAATAGAAATTGCTGCACGACAATCATAAAGAAAGAAATTGTGTTAAGAGTAGGGCTAGCATTTTACTCAAAACTCGCTTAAATTTTGATTCAACTCGAAACTAAATCAAACAATTTTGAGTCGTCTCTGACTCGAAATATTTTTGAGCCCATTTCGAGTTTAGTTCAACTCGCTTAATTTACAATTCAACTCAAAATTAAAAATAAATATATTTAATAAAAATTCATAACAAAGTTGGTTTGTGACACAATTTCAAAAAGATAAGTCATGGGTTCAAATTCACTCTCTTTCATAATTTAGCATTTTAATTTCATTTAGCTTGAAATTAATAATAAATGATTTTGGTATATATTCTTTACAAAATTATCTCCAGCTTACTTAGTTGACAGCATAATTTTAGAAGAGAGATCTCGGGTTAAAATCCCTTCCCCTTCACATTTGTTAGCATTTTAATTTTTGATTCAGGCTTGAATCTATTCAAAGTTGACTTAAAATCGAATCATTTCGAGTCGAGCCAGCTCCACTCGAAACAAGTTCAAATCAATTTTGCGTCTAGCCAAACTTGAAATTTTGAGCTCGAGTTCAGCGTAGCTCGAACATGGTTGATCCAAAGCCGGCCCTAGTTGAAGGAAATTGGGGCAGAAAAACTTGCATTAGTATTGTTAGACAGCAGAAGATCAGAAGGTTTGAACTTATTGTTAGCAGTTGTTCTGTGAAGAACATCAAGAGAGTCTCTATTTTGGGAGGAAGGTAGAGGAAAAATACTTGAGAGGAAGAAGAGGATGAAATTACGTAACTTTGAGATAGAGATAAAAGAAGAATAAATGAGAAGAACAATTAGTGAAAAAAGGAGGAAAAATCACATAAGGTCTTTGGAGCTTGCCATATGCACCACCTTAGGTTGGTTTTTGAAAAACTTAAGGATTAGAAATTAAATACAAACCAAGAATGTCTTTTCCTGTCAAAAACAATCTTTTAATAATTTTATTATTTCTTCTAAGGATCTAAAATCAAAATTGATTAATGCTTAGCCAACTCTAAAAGCATTAGGGTGTTAGAATTTTTTTATGGCTTTGCTATATTTTTTAGGAATCATAAGCGGTTCATTGGGAGTTTCATTCCATTATGATTTATAGGATTTATTTTAAAAAAAAAGAGGGTTGGGGTTTCCCTCAAACAGAATAAAAAATAAATCTGTCAATTTATGATGACACACAAGATGATGACTAGATATACTCATGGCAGGATTAGATGAAGACATACTTTGAAGTAAGGAATTCACCAGTTGAAAGATAAACTTTGTTTGGCTAAAGTTGGCAAAGCATACTTTAGTATGGTGAAATAGTAGACAAAGATAATACTAATCCAACAAGATTTATGAAACTGTCAATATGAGTTCTCTCTGATGAGTCACAAAAGAAGAAATGGAAAAGTGGAATGGCATGTGCTAAAAGAGGACAAACAAGTCTATTGAAAATTACACTAATGAATTTTATCAGCAAGCATTTCAGATGGAACTCTCACTAGACAGTACTAAGTAATAATGTTTTGACAAAGCATATCTCCAAATAACATCCATATATAGTTATCAAACCAGTACTATTTCCTTGCCAAGAACACAGCCAACCTAGTAGTGTTTTTTCCACGGCAATAGAGAAAAATCATAAGGCGCTTTATGCTAAGAAGGTTAAGAGAAGAATCAGCCGACTGATTGACCAAACACAACAGTTAGTTGATCGACAACAACATCAAGAAAACTGGCAACTAACACTCAAGGGAAGATACTTTGTGTGACAAATTCAAGAAGACAATTTTAATAGTCGAAAAATCTATCAAATTAGAAAGGATCACCAGAGCCATGAATAATCTTTCCTTGATAGCATTGTTGAAGGCAAAAAAGCTTCATTGGGCCAGTGATCCTAACTATCCAGAAGAATTATTCACTACTTGGATTTCAGTCAAAGAAGAGATTGTGATAGTCAAATTTAGCTCGAGAAATTAAAAAAACTAAATCCAAAAAGATAAGGTGAAAAAGTTGGGCCTAGAGAATACTCCACACCCAAGACCATATCCACTATGTGAATTTACGATGATTTCAACATAATAATCAATTGATAATGCTGACTATAGTTTTCCATCAGTCAAAAGTTTAAAAATAAAGTACGTTATGCCTCCAAACATCTACTAGGTAGGTAGTACATAAAAGTTCATGTTTGCTGAATCAAAAGCCATTAAATATAGTATAATAAAAAATGGCTAGATGTTTTCTCTCTGTTAAGGTAAGCTCAACTTGCTAACTAAATAGGAGACAAAATGAGAGATCAATAAAAATATCCATGCCCTCAAAAAGTGTTTTTTTATTTAGAAGGCTGACAAGATAACCCACTCATAAACTACCAAGAGAAACAAGAACTTGCTAAGACATTAGTCATTTGAAATATCAATGATGAGTAGATAACTGAATACGAAATATTCTAAGGAATTCGAGAGCCAGAGGATTGCCACTACGTCAAGCTATAAAAAATGAAATACAAGTATACTCAGCTCAGCACTCTTGATTATGGGAATGTATCAATACTCTATATTTAAAAATAAAGAAACTAATAAACAAGTTGCCGGCTTAATGAAGCAATGTGTTATTTGGCAAAGAATGTCTCCATGTGGAACACTGATTTTGCTAGTACCTAAGGTTGGTTAGTAGAGAATCTTCATATATTAATTAGCACTTAATAAAATCACAATAAAATTTTGATATACACGGATGAAAATAGATGAGATAATTAATCAACAGAAATTGGCAATGATTTTTAAAAAATTAGGCCATGGTCAGGGTTAATGAAGCCAATAGTTGAAAGACAACACTTAAAACCCAAACTGCCTACTAATGGGTGGCAATATATATGGTTAATTAATAATAATTTGAGGCTAAATTTAGATGATTTTGTGTTGATATATTTAAACGACATACTCATCTACAACTAGATGAAACAAAAGCACCCTAAACAATTTGAGAAGGCACTGAAACTATTCCAAGTAAATGAACTTCACCTTAACATGAAAATGAGTGAATTTTATCAAATGACACTCATATATCTCAGGTTTGAGTCTACAAGGTAAGGAGTCAAGATTGATTCCAATAGAGTCCGAACAATTGTCGACTAACCGCAGTTAACTATTGTCACAGAAACATGTAGCTTTATTAGCCCGTGTTCATATGTCAAAAAGTTTTAAGAAAACTTCTCGGCGATAGCCACCCTATGCACCATCTCATAAGATCAATTGACCGATTTGTAGGGGAAGTCAATCAAGAAAAAAATTTCAAACGGTTAGCAAAGTGCCAGTCCCAACCTTTACAAAATATTTATAACAAAAGTTGATCTTCAAGTTATGTGATCAATGCAGTGAGGATGCAAAGCAACCAACAAATTATTTGTTATTCATAGTTATCAAAAGATGCACAATTCAACTACATAATCTACAATAAAGAATCCACCAATTCACTAATAATTGAAATTACTATTCACTCAGAAGTGAAACAATTGTTCACTCAAATAATCAACCACTACAACATTTCTAAGCCTAATCAAAATTTTAGTAATTATGACGCATAATCTGGACATTAAGCCTCCAAAAACTTAACTTAGTAATCATTTATAATAAAAAAAACACAAAAGAAGATGGTGGCATGCCTTTTTTCCACTAATGGCTCAAACAGTGCTAATGAAAGTTAATAACCGGTTGTTGAGAAATATGGGGAATATATGAGGAAGATGATTTGCAATACATCTGCTAGGAAACTTTCCGAGAAATTTGCAATTGAATTGAGCCGACTCAGCTGAGCAGGAATATGGCTACAGGCATATAATATAAAAATGTTAAGTTATGCATACTATAAAGGGTTGACCAATTTTAATCAATTTCACAGGTATCACTGATCAAAGTTAGCAAATCATTCTGGTGTTAACAAGACAATATTGAACCTGCAAAGGTATATCAATTCTGCAAGGATGAAAGATGATGTGATCAAGTTGGTCTGAAAATACATGAAGTGTAGGATAGCAAAGCCAAGCAAAGAAAGCAAGAACTATATACATAGCTGTAGGCAGGTTTTTAAAAATAACCAAATGCATGATGGGTCAAAAGGCTATCATAAAGAAGAAATCAATTGATTAATCTTTAGCACGTGCTAGCTCATTTTAATCAGCCAAACTCAATAATTTATAGTCAAAACTCAAAATTATTTAGAAAAATTTGGAAGAACCTATTACATATGATGGACACAACTCTTAAGAGAAATACAGCATTTCACCCTCAAACAAATAACCAAATTGAAGAATGAATAGGGCAATAGTTATATTGTTGAAAGGGTTCCACCAAAAAAGATCAAAGGCATGAGATGAAAGCTTGTCATATATACAATTCGCTTTTAATCAGGCAATCCATGGATCAACGACGACAACACCCAATAAATCTTATTATAACTATTTGTCGAGAAGCCCATTTGAAATATCGACCAAAATTTTGAATAATTACTACACGACTAAAGGCTCAGCCGAGCGAATACGAAACTTGGGAGAATCAAAAAAATACATTTTACAAAAAAATGAGTCACTGGAGACGTTCAATGGCAATACAAGGCTAGACACAGTTGTTACAAAGAAGAGAAATTCTTTGAGGTTGAAGAACTGATGTGGTTATACATCTCCAAACAATGCTAACAAGAACAAGATAACAAGTTTCAATTAAATATAGGTCATTCCAAATCATCAAGAAGCTTGATGGCAATGCATATCATCCAGATATTGTGAATGCTAGTCAACATCAAAAATTTAAATCTTTTCAGCTTTCAATGTTAAATGACAAAACCAAAACCACAGTGATTCCAATGGACGAATTGTTCTTGGGACAAGATGAAAATATGTGCATACAATGCTAGAGATCAAGAAACCAACCATTTGATGGGAAACCTGACTAACATACAGGATCTTCAAGGGGAAGGTGCCAACAACTTATCTAGATGGTACTTAAAAAGAAAAAAAAAAATCTTTCCAAACTCAAGTTCAACTTTTGGAGTGTTCTGTAAGGGCAAGCGATCAGGACATCAAATTGAAAAGCAGCCAATTGGGTACAGCACGTAGTCAAGCAATGCTGAATAATATTTGTGTATTTTATCTGCAATCGTGTGCTGCACCATTACAAACAACTATTTAGCTAGCTGGATTGCTCTGTCGAGTGATCCGCTGATTATTAACACTTGGCACAACATGCAGAATAAAGTCAAAAAGATTAGTTAAGATAGCAAATTCTCATTAGCTAAGAAAATTAGTCGAGGAAGATAACCATTATAAGACAAAAGCCTAATAAAAAAACCAATCAAGTAGCATCTACATAACTCTCCTTAATTAATTCCAACCATTCGTCTATGTCTGAAGTTCAGCTCCTGCATAAAGATGTATCGGAGGATTATATTCTAGGTTCAGCTCCTTTATGCGTAAACATGTCAAAAAGATTATTGTGTGCATGTCAGTTAAAGGAGATACACAACAATTTTCTTGCTAGGTGAAAAGAATAACCACAATGAGAGCACACAATAATCCAAATAAAATTTGAAGAGGAATAATGCACCCAATTATAATGACTAGAAATCAACATGCAGAGGAAAATGGAGAAAAACAGTCATTCACCAAAACTCAAGCTAAGAAGAGAGATCTCAAGCTAAAAGAGATATTTACTTGATATAAATTTTGTGTAAATTTTGTGTGTTTGAGTAATTTAAAGGTTATTTGATGATCATAAAATTATTAGAGTCCTTAGTGATGTTTTGATATAAAGAAGCAAAAGTTATAGTTGAACGAGTTATATAAGTTAAATGCATCCTAAATTTGAGGATTTGTGTGAACACGTATGTGCCAAAGTATTCAAACTCATCTGGTCAACGACACCTTGTATTGATGAGTTTAGTTATAAAAGTCATTAATAGAAGCTGCTCTTCATGTAATGATGTATAAAGACTAACAAGAAAAAAGAATGGACTACTGGTTTTGGCTCAATTTTTGAATGACGACTCAATAAAGTTAAGTACTCATTTTCACACTCTCCATTGGCAAGGATATTAAAACCTTTGTGACAAGGTTTTGTTTTATATACTTTTATTTTATTTTATTCATATCTAGCTACTTATTCACCATCCTCTCACCAACCACACTCCACCTTCAACTCCGACTACCATAACCCTCACACAACCTTTGTGAGATTCTCAACACCCCACACCAATGGGAGCACATATGGTAGAGAGGACGAGCATCATCATAAGCAAACTAGGATGATGACTTAAGAAAGAAGCTCACCAGAAGCGTATGGAAGGCTTACTACCGAAAATCATTCAAATGGAAGAATGAAAAAAAAAAAATTTGTTTGTTACATCAAAGCAGAAGATTAATTGCTTCATTGATTGTCGCCAACATGTAGATAAAATGGAAATTTACTAAAGGATAAATAGATAGTCAATAATGATTTCTCGGCTACTTGTAAGCATGGTTGGTGATGTTGTTAAAAGGTGAGAAATCCAACAAAAGACATGCAATTATCAATCATTCCCTTCAATTAACAGCAATAGTTGAAATTTTTGGCAACAACTATGAATTGATTAAACAATAAGATTGAACAGTAAATAAATACACACTCAATTGTTAAGGCATGATATTTCAATTAGGATATAGAGGTTCTTGTATGAGGGTTAGATACTCCTTTAGTTATCTAATACCTATAATAAGAGGACAAATGGTAGTGGAGTGATGACAGCAGTGTGGATATGAAAGTGTTCATGGTATATAAAGCTAAAAAGGCTCCATCACAAGTTGAACCCCACCAAAAATTTGATGGACTAATGCCGGTGAATGATTTCTAACCAAAGAGAAGAAAAGGAACCACAAATTGTATTCAATAAATTAAATCCCTTTGCAAATACACCATACATCTCCATTTATAGCTTCCTTAACATATTAAAAAAAAGGAAGACATAGAAAACCACTATAATCAAACTAAAATATATAAAATTGGAGTATAAAGACTAACATAGAATGCTTAAAATATAACATGACTAAAATTCTATAAGTCACAATGTTGTACCACACAAACTCCTATTCAGCATACTACATTAATGGCTTTCCAATTAAAGTATAAGTTTTGATTAGACCTGCTCATTGTATAGGTGGCACAATCGGCTTGCAGGTCAAATGCTCAAATGAGCACGTATGGGCATGTTAATCTCCCTGTTGGCTAATTGTGGGTTTTTTTTCCCTGAGCCATACTAAATTTCAGGTCAAGTATGTGTAACCTATAGCCATTCCAGGTACCAACTCACTAAAAAGGTTTAGGGTTTAGGGTATACATGTCTCAGCATTAATCCATATGTTTATTTAAGAATATCTGATTTGTGTAAGCATTAAACAACCATTTCATTATAAAATGAAAAGGTGGATAATTGAAAGATTAAGGTTTGAATTTAGAACTATTTTTGTGGAAAACAAAAAAATTGAATGTAAATGAGCATATGATCCAATAATTAAGAAAAAAAGGATGAAGTAACAAATAACATCTAACATGAAGCCAAATGTGCAATCTAGTGGCCAGGCTTGAACAAATTTTCAGGCCCAATTTCCAAGGATCGGACCATAGCATAAAAGTTAAAAGCTTGGTTGGGCCCAGCCCGTCCATTGACCACGTCTAATTATAATGGTTTAATCTAAAAAAGGTTTAAGTTTACAATATATTTTTAAAAATGTTTACATATGGCTCATATGTCAAATATTACAATTCAATATAAATACCATTAATAGAAATTTTATTTAACAAATTATAAATGAATACACATTATGATATGTTTTGTATAACAAATATTCAAAAAATCTTGTCTAACATATACAACATCATAATCTTTGTCAACAATTAGTTATGTAAATGCACATTTACCTAACAATTCTACTTTGACTATAATGCAAATGGATAACATACATAAATGGATTTAAAGAGCACATATGCAACTCCATCATATTTATGAAATAAATACAATATTTATCCAAGAGGGTAAAATCATTTTCCTTGATATCAATTCTACTCAATTTTCTAGTATGACATCATGCATAATATTTAGTAGTTGAATACCTAACAATACTACTTTGACAATAATGCAAACGGATAACATACATAAATGGATTCAAAGAGTGCATGTGCAACTCCATTATATTTATGAAATAAATCAATATTCATCAAAGAAGGACAATCATTTTCCTTGATATAAATTCTACTCAATTTTCTAGTATGACATCATGCATAATATTTAGTGGTTGAATACCTGTATGAAATGGTGTGTAGGCTTTGCCTTAATTTACAATTTATAATCATTAGTATCATTTCCATATTTAACCCCCTTAACAACTTTCTAATATTCTAATTTTGTTTAGTAAAAACTTTGAGGTGTGGATTGTTGGGAAAGAAAATATTTTAATCATGAGAATGGAGTGCTAAGTGATCTATATATATATATATATATTAATGACCCTAATTAAATAGAAGGTTTGGGGTGAGATATTTATTGTTAATTGTCAAATATATTTCATAAAGTAAGATTTATTGAAGCATAAAATTTATACCATATATATCATTAAATTTTATTACTAAGCCTTAACAAAGTTACATGATTCAAAAACATTATGTTATGATTAATTACTTAAAAAATTAAATTTTAAGATTCTTTTGGGAAACTAAATTAAGAAAAAATATTTACAACTAAAATTAAAAAGTTAAATAAATTTTTGAGCAAGTTGACCTACTACATATTGAGGAAATATGATCATTGTTTTAGAAAAGTATTTATTATTCGTAAGGGAATGTTCAATATAAAACAAAGTAAATAATTCTTTGAGTAAAGTGTTTAGGTGTTGACTCAACACAAATTTTGAAAGTATCAACTTTTCTTCTATTCAAACTCGGTTCAAAAAACATAGCTTGATTCCAATAAAGGCTATTAGACTTGATTTCTTTTGATATTGAGTCAATTCTTTTTAGATTTGTTTAGGGTAATGCATTACAACAACACCGATGACAAACTTTAGTCATACTATGTGGGGTTCATTGCATGAATCCTTAGTTTCCATTGTGCATGATCAAAAAAAGCCCCACCCTAAGTTCTAAATAGAGAACGTCATTTCTAATGGTTTCTTCTCATGATTTTTTTTAATCTTCCACTTCATCTTTTAAGGCAATGTATTACAATTATAAACAAATGCACTAAATATTTATAAATATTTGTGCATGTACAATAAACCAGTAAATTTGACCTGAGTCAATCCATATCCAGCCAAGTTACATTTAAAATTAATAAGAATGACTAGGAGCTCAAAATCCACTCAAGTTTGTTGCTTAGAAATAAGCTAGATTAAAGCAATTTTCAATCTTCAATCATTGTTAAAAGACAAGAAGAGCTAGATGTGCTACTATATAATTGCATGAAGTGATCAAATAGCAATGAAAAAGCACCCACAATGAGAGACATTTTGCTCACACAAATAAGAGTAGCAGAAGTTGTGGTACATCAAATTTCCAAAGAACAAAAAAAAAAAGCATTATGAAGTAGAAAATCAAGAGGGTTGCCGAATATCTTCTAGTTTAAACACAATGTATTCATTCAGTTTAAAACTGAATATGCTCCTCTTTGCTACCATCAAACCCAAAAGAACTACCATTAACTTATATTCATATCAAAATGCAGATAACATTGCAGCATGATCTATTTTGAATTAAACAAGAATATAAGCCCAAAAGACAAGAAAGGGGGTAAAGCAGCCCCATTTCTCACAACAATATTGACACTGAGCTAAAAATCAAACATTGAGCTACAAACTTGTGATCAAAAAAATGTTCATTACTCGGCTCAGTAATTTAAGATATAAACGCTTCAAGAAAATCAATCAAGAGACAAAAGTGAAACAATCAGGAATGAAACACTTGGGCATCGAAAGGATTACCTCTTCTGCGGTTGACTACTACGACCAAACCCCGGCAACAGGTCCTCAAACCCTGAAGTGTCCTTGTCCTTCTTCTCTGAAGATCGTCTCTCCCCAGAATCCTTGGCCTCCGGCATTCCTCTTCCGAGGCTCTCCAACAAATCTTCGTATGGAGGAGACGAAACACCTTCCGCAGCAGATCCCGACGATCCGTAAACATCTACGTACTTGGTCGACGAGGAGCTCCTCATTCCAGGGATTCCGACGAATATGTCATCATCATACACGGGCTTATCATACACAGGCACAGACGAAGATTTCTGCACCGGATCTTTAAAACCGTCGAAGATAGAATCGATAGAGGGCGGGGAGGATGTTTTCCTCTGTGTTCCCCCGAGGACGTCTTCGTAGGATGGAGGGATCCGATCAGAGAAGGGGTCCTCAAGAGATGAGCCAGATTTGGGCTTGTTACTCCAAACTGGAACTGAAGAAGGAACTTGGGTGGATCCGGCCGGAGCAGAGGATCTGGAGGCCGCCATGGGAGCAGACTTGCCCTGGGGTCTGATGCCGAAGTCCCGGGCAAGGAGCTCCAAGTCCTCCATGATGATGGAGAAAAAACGGACAGAGAGAATTACGTCCTGGATCAGTTTTTGCGCAATTTGCAGGTTTCCGTTTGAAGATCGCCGGACTCCAGGCGAATGGGAGGAGATGACGGGGTGGGGGGGGTCAAAGGAAAGGTAAGAATTTGGGTCCGATAGAGCTGTGGAAATTGGGTGCAGAAGCTTTCAATTCCGGATCCCCGTTCATGGCTGACGGGTCCCACCTGGGCTTGATGATCTGGCGTGTATTTGTACGGTTTATATTTCCAAATCTACGGCTGTGATATCATAGAACGGTTATTTTCATTCCGGCCAACACAGGATGAGAGTTGGTCCCAGCCGTCCAAAACAAATTCACTTATTTCTTTCAACTTTAAATTTTTCAATAAATTTAGAAATATTGATGTTTGTCAATTTATTAATGTTTTAAGCTACTATATAAAGGATTTTAGTGAAGAATTTTCGGCCAAATTCGCCGAAATCGCACATTATGCGAAGCATAATGTCCCAATGTTACGTGTTAACTTTTCAAGAATCCTATTTGAGTTTAGTGCAACACTGTAATAATAAAAGAAAGATGTACAAATCTTATTCATATTCATCTATTCAAATAAAGAAAGAAAATTCAAAAATAAGAAAATGCACTCATTTTATACAACTTATATAGAAATTTACAACATAAAATTCTCTCGCTCTTCAAATATTCTAAGCAGATTTCTCTTCAGAGTCCTACTCTATGAATGCTGGTTCTAACATATCCTTCTAATCAGTTAAATTTACATATATAATATGGTACAATTAAAAAAAAAATTGATTAGACTTTTAAAGTTAAGTACATATAGATTTTATACAATGTATCATACATTTACAATTAATCAAAAATAGATGCAATTCAAAAAATATATATAATATATGAAAAAACATATGTAAATATGGTATTGTACTGTTATACTTTGATAATTGTTCCTACAAAACTATTGAATCTTATAAAAGCTATAATTGAATCCAAATGTAAGTGCAATGTATTTTAATTATATTATTTTATTGTCATGTTCTGCGGGCACTAAAGAAACAAGTGATGAGCAAGGCATGTTTGCCCAACTATCTGAGATATTTGGGTTCCCGAAATAACTACATAATTCCCCTCAGTAATGTATGTTGTCTCCTTATCCTTCCAAGAAAAATATGCTATGAATATATCGTGTTTATACTATTTTGGGTTCAGTTTACTCAATAATATGAGAGCAATAAGGTTATTAAACTGAACCCTAAATATCGCAACAACTATTTCAAACTAACGATAATAATGACTAGCTTAATAAGCCCGGTATATATTATTTTCATGAGCATTCAATTGAAATATATCATAAAAATTGGCAAAAAAATCATACAACTTATTTAAAACCAACTTTAAAACGTTGATATATCTAACTTAAGCTTTTGTTAAGTACACTGTCGCAAGCGAAGAAGAAAGACATGAAATTGGGATCGGTTGAAGGATCGAAAGAACGGCGAGCCATAGCTTGCTTGCTACGATCAGCGAGTGAGAAACTAGAAAATGGAATCTCTAGGATCGATGCTGCGTGTGAGGAGGAAGAAGCTGGAGAAATTTGTGAGCCCTTCAGGTGTCGAGTGTGGATATGTCGCATGGTGAGAGAGAAGAGAGGATGATGGATCTTGGAAATTGAGTAGTGTGTTTTGAGCATTTCATGAAGGAAGAGAAAAGCTCCTGCGGGTTTTTTGATTTAGGACTTAATCATGCCTTATATAGTCAAAATTGAGCGTTGAATTTGAATCAGGGGGGTTGAAATCTTTTCAATGGTTTGAGTTGAGATCGACCGCAACTCTGAAGTTTATAAAACATGGGCAGATTGAGCGTCTCGACGAGTTGAACACGCACGAACAAAATTTATCAAATATAGACTTCTATTTTATCTTATATTTATTTTGAATAATAAAAACTTTCTTGAAAATAATGATGTTAGGGTAATGAAAAAAACATAAATGGGGATAATATAACAACTATCTTGAAAATAATATTTTCATATATAAAATAAGAACTAATATAAAATATTGAAGTTATTTATAAGAAAATCAATATATTTTAAACAATAAAAACTATCAATTCTTTTTTAAAGAATTTTGCTATAATTCCAACATAATTTTCTTATATATTTTTATAATAATAGTTATTTTTTGTACAAAAAATTAGAATGATTTGAAATAGGAAAAAAAGAATATTGAAATATAATCATTATAAAGTATTTTTAGGATCCACAAAAATAAATAATTTTCAAGTAATGTATATACTTCTTGGATGCTTAATTTTTATAATGTATTTTTGTTTTCGATATTTGTTAATATATGTATTTATAGTGTAAAATAAAAAATGGAATATAAAGGCAAAAACTTAATCTCAAATGGACAGTCAAATACAAGCCAAGGATGCTAAGGGAGGGCTGGTATAGGGTTGACAAGGAAGGCCAGCTTAGTTCAATGGTGGCTAACTATGGAAGCCTAATCATAAGGCTAACCTAGAGTCGACGAAGCCCAATAAAGTTTACTAAGTTCGATAACAACTTTGTGAATCATAGAGAATTCTAGATGAGCTTGTCAGTCCATCATTCAATAATCAAACTTAAGATATGGGATGAAACCAAGAAATTGATATGAGATAACCAATATTGATGAGGGTGGTATCCCAGTTTTTGCAAGGTTTTAAGGAGTTTACTTTAACAAATATTTGGTAGCTCCAAGTCTCTAATAACCCCAACCCTAGACTCCATCTATAGTAGTGGAGTTCTTCATGATGGTGTGCTCATTTCAGGGAGCTCATGGCCGATCCGGTGTTGAAGTTTGCAAGGATGCACATTGATCTCTTCTATCTGACCATTCACATAAGTGTATGGCCTCTAGTAAGTCTTGATACTCATGATACACTTATTAGATTTCATTTTCTTGTAAAATCATATTTGATTTATGTCTAAGGAATTTTACATATGAGATTTTAGCATCATGTTTTCCTTCTAAGGATCATAGTTTATAATTTTTGTAAGATCCCCTTTGCTACAATTTTAGATATTTTGTATGTATGTAAATTGGTGCATATTAGGATCTAATTGGAGTATGTATTCCACCTTAAGCTAGTTTTCAAAGCTAAAATTTTAATTTTATGCTAAGAACTTTGAATAATTAATGTCATTCACTGATAATTCATTAAATGATCAAAACATTTCAAATGGACTAAATTTTCAAATAAACCAAAGGTATAGATGTTCTGAATGACCAATGACATGTTGAGTGGTCAAATTGTTTAATGATGGCATTGAAAGATGAGACTTGAAAAACCTTAAAATTTAAATCATAATATATGATGAATCTAGATAATATTAATGTTGGAACCAAACTCTATAAGCTTTTCCTAATGGATTTGGTCAAGTTTATGAGCCACCTCATAATAGATTACTTTGGATTTTATCTCTTAACTTTTTATCAATATAGTGTTAAACATTTTTATGCTAACTAAATATACATCATCATAATTTGCAATAATTATTATACCCATATAACTTCACGTTAAGTCCACAATATTCTTTTTCGCATTCAATCATCATAAGTAGTTTCACAACATTAATATTATTATACAAGCCTTCACTCATGCATTTTATCAAAGCATATTTTAAGCATTTATTGGTGGCTCTCCAAATTAACAAACCATGCACATACATGTACATTTTTCTCTTACTTAAGTCTTCTAATCTTCCTATGTATTTATATATACATTTATTAGTTACTTAATTGTATAATCATATATATACTTCAACATATAAGGGTATGTGTATATTTTATCTCATTATACAAGGTTCGGGGTACTTGTAGGGTTTATGATTTCTTAAATGAAGACTCTTCTATATAATATAATTTACTGCTAAAAGGTACATTTTTTGCTCTAATTTAATCATACCATGATGACTTAGGACTAACATAATGTTTGGAGTTCATCGTTTACTCTAAAGAACAACTATATGTTTTTGGACAAGTTGCTAGTCTACTCCTAGCTAATTTATAGGGTAGTGGTTGATACATTAAAGTTCTATACCAAAAAGTTAAGAGACTCAATTTGTTCATTATTGTATTAAGAATTAGTGATAGGAAGATTGTTTGATAAAGTGAATCAATGTGTTTATTAGTAGGCACCCCTATCTAGATTAGATGTTAAGGGTTCAAGTGATCTTAATGATTTCAATGTGTTCTTATTCATTATATGTTTAATATTAAAATTTACATGAAAAATTGGGATATATCAGACCAAATATTTGATTGAGTAATTATAATTAATACATTAAATGTCTTATAATTTTATTTCAGACGATAAGGCTGTGGTGCAAATAATTCTAGATTTTCATAATAAAATAATGAAAATGGTGCACAAACACTGTGCCTGGGAACACATAAGCGCCTTACTCATGGCTCAACACAGAACCTCCAGTGTTTGAGCTCGCCTAAGTGCCAAAAAAAGCTAGTTACAACTGCTAAAAATCAAATCACCAACGCCAGAGTGAGCCCTAGCGTTCAATAAGCACTCAAAGACATAGATTATAGCGCCTTATCGCACCTCAGCAACAAACCCTTAGCAAATAAACAAAAAGTATGGCACCTGAGCATGATTAAGTTACAACCATTCAACTCAGCAACAAAATATGTGGTTTTTTAGCATGCATAAACATCATATTTATTTACTCAAGACAGAAGGCCCGGCACATGGGCACACCCAAGTGCTATAAACAATTTTAGCTGCAATTTTGTATAGTATCTAGCATATTTCAATAGTTCTTAGGGATGAAATTAAAGAGAAAAATTGGAGAAATTAAGGGAGGACAAAGAGAAATCAAGGGGACCATCTCCATAACAACAAAATTGAGGCCTAGAGGATCAAAAAAGGAAGAAAATAAAAAGGAACTGCATGATCATCTTGCCACTTAGAGGTAAGCTAATATTGAAGCTCTGAGAGGAATTCTCCCACATCAAGGAAAAGAAATCCTTGTATTCTTTGATTTTACTTTTAATTGTAATATATTTCATTATGTATATTTATTTCATTATGTACTTCAAAGTCTATGAAAATATATCTCTATATGTAATGACTATAGGTCATTACGGAGCTAATTATATATAAATATATTTAATTAAGATCTAAGTACAATATAGAAGGAATCTTGAAAGAATTCATAAGATAATAATGCAAAAAAAATATTTTATAATTTTTTAATATTTTTCTAGGAATTAAAATATTAAGAAAAATAGAGAAAATAATTTTAACCTCAAATCTCAAAAATAATTGAATATATAGACTCTTCTCATCAAAATATGTAGTTGGTAAATTTTTTATTAATTTTTAGTTAAAAATAGAGAAAATACACAAAATCCATTCTAATTTAATTGAATTAAAGTAATATGATTTAAGAATATAATCATAATTTTTAGAATTATTAAAACGACCGAGATCAGCTCAAATCCCCATGTAATGGTCGTAGAACGGATGGAATTATGGAATAAGATCAAACCATTACTTCTAAATAAAAAATGATCAAACAATTGGTTTTAATATAGTATTGTACACGATTGTGGGTCATCTTCTTCCCTTAGATCTTCACAGTAGCAATCTAAAGTGAGTCGACGGTTGACCGCACTGCCGTCTCAATACGTCCAACAATAAAAAAAATTTCTAGAAAGCTCGAGATGAACCTTGGCGCCACCTTGACGCGTCTAGTGACGACTCGGTGAACTGAGTTTGGCAAAAAAATTTGTTGCGAAATGCCATTTGTCGGCAACTGAAGCTTCAGGGAGACCTATAAATACTTTTATGTGCTCAACTCCATACACTTTTACAAACTTTGGAGACCTTTTACAAACTTTGGAGACCTAAGACCTCAGCTACCTTAGAGTTCAACCCTTGACTCAATTATGCCCTCGAACCCTAATTCTTGAACTCCTCCATTCCACTGCAACCTTTGGAAGCTATCAATTCTTTCAACAAACCTAAGCATCTTTGAAGTAGTTCAAATCTAAAGTAGGAATATTTGACATCTACTATAACAGCCTAAACTCTTAAGCACCAAGGTATTATTCGTTTTGGCTTGAAATGCCTCATGATTTTGCCCTCAGAAGATAACTTCCCAGCAGATCACTCATCCTGGGAGTGCTCCCATATGAGCACACTTAACTTTAGAGTTCTTATCAGAAACTCCACCGTTATCTAAAAAGGCGTCTCGATATTTAAGAGTTTCATTTATTACTACTTAAGTGGGTCTTTACAATCTCCCAAACTTAAGTAACTAATATCCTCGTCAGTATCAACACATAGTCCAAGAACTATCCATTATGTAGAGAGGACTAGAGGTGACCCCTATAGGCTCAAGAGGTACCAACAGTCATGTAGCACTTTAACTATCATGGGTTTAATAGGCTGCTCACATGAAGCCATACTTTTTCTTATATGGCACTTAGCTTCTATCAAACATCCTATGGCCTGCTCTGATACCATTTGTAATAGCCCAAACTATTAAACACTAAGATATTGTCTACTTTAGCCTGAAATCCTCATGGTTTTTCTCTCAGAAGCTAACTTCCTAGTAGGTCACCCATCCTGGGAGTGCTCCCACATGAGCACGCTTAACTTTGAAGTTCTTATCAGGAACTCCACCATTATCTGAAAAGGCGTCTCGATGTTTAAGAGTTTCACTTATTACTACTTAAGTGGGTCTTTACATCTACCTTTAGAAATTACACCTAATATGAATAAACATTTAAGGTACTTTCAAATTCCAAGTTAAATATGCTTAGTTTCAAGCCTTATATAATATTTTAAGCACATGATACCTTAATTAATAGAATTGGAATTCATTATATCATACTTATATGTAGCTTTTTTTGCATTCTTAAAATTAAGAAGCTAGGAATTGAACTGAACCTATTGGTGAGATTCCATTTTACCTCCTTAAAATAAATTTACTGTAATGCCTCATTATTTAATTATGCAGTTTAACATAATAATGAGTGTTACTGTAGTACTTAATACAAGATTAGTCTATTCCAATTGAATATTGAGTGCTACATTTGTTTGCAGATTTATGAGTATTAAGAAAATCATCATCAAGTAAATATTTAACATATCATGCTTTCTCTATTCTTATCTGACTAAGTTATATAATCATCCATAATTACAAACTATAAGATTACTTTTATTCATTCTAGGTTATAATGTTTTTATGGTTTAGATTACTATGAACCTTACCTAAGGTATTTTATTTTTTCATCTTAATATTCAATAACTTCAATTCCACTTAATAACTTATATTATATACTAAAACCTTCTAGTCAAAATCTTAAGTTTAGCTTAAGAATTTACTAAACTTCAAGTCCAATAAAATGTCTAAGGATTAGATATCCCTATTAATTATCAACTACACAAGATCAGTTTCTATAAAGCTTCTTTATGTATATTTTTACGAATATTAGGCTATAAATCCTAATCTTTACTGATTGGGAAATCTCAAGACTAAATATATTTTTAGGTTCTAATGATCTCTATTAAATTGTTAGCTAAGTATATTCAATATTATTAAAGTGATTTGAGTTATTCCTACATCTAAGGGATGTAAATAACATATTAGATTAAAATCTATATTCGTAATTTACTACAATTGAATAAAATGAAACTTAGGCATATGATATATGCTATTCAAATTATACATAATAAGTTAGATTAGCTTTTAATGATTAATCCTAATTTCATATTTTAGAAATTATCATATATTAGGTTGGAGCTTTTTCTAAGTTAATCAAATCAAGCTCTTAAGTACTTATTCTCTACCATAAGAATGTCCTAGGGTTCAATTAAGCCTCAATTTAGGTTAAGGCTTGTTGTCCTAGGGTTTAGGAAGCTAATGATGTAATTTCCATAACATAAAATTTTCATTAATAATTAAAAGAAGTGCCAAAAATAAAAATTCTTCAAATTATGTCCAAATAACACAAAATCAGTGGCTGGAGCCCCAACCCTTCAGTGTCATATTAATACATATATTAACATGATTATGGTATAGTGGTCACCGTGACAGACCCTCAATTATAGCCAAGTTAGGTTTTCTCCCTAATATGCTAATAAATGCAAGATATGCCACCTATTTCCGCAATTCAATCATTAAATATGTGTACATAAACAATAAAGTGCGAAATTAATTTAAATAGAAGCCATATCCATGATGCATAAGTAAAATAATATAACTCAACTTAGAATAAAAGTGTAAAAAAGTAAATACATCAAGATCCTGAATTATTACAACATTTGAAATAAAGTCTTACTGAAAGGAAACACATGTCCTCAAAAACAAGAAACAAAAACTATTTAAGCATCAGCACCAGTAGGAAGGTTCTTCTCCTAGCTAAGCTCCTCACCTGAAGTTATCTCCACAAAAAGCTCCAAATATGACATGTTGGTTTTTATATGCCAGGGTGTAACAACCTAAGCTCTTAAGCACCAAGGTATTGTTCACTTTGGCCTAAAAGGCATCATGGTTTTGCCATCAGAAGATAACTTCCCAGTATACTACCCATCTTGGGAGTACTTTCATATAAGCACACTTAACTTTGGAGTTCTTATCAGGAACTCCACCATTATCTAAAAAAGTGTCTCAATGTTTAAGAGTTTCACTTATTACTACTTAAGTGGGTTTTTACAATCTCCCCAACTTAAGTAGCTAACATCTTCATTAGTATTCACACACAGATTCAAGAACTATACATTGGGTAGATATGACTAGAGGTGGCCCCTACAGGCCTCAAGCAGTTCCCACAACAATGTAACACTTTAATCATCATGATACTTTTTCTTATATGGCACTTAGCTCCTATCTGATACCCTATGATCTGCTTTGATACTATTTGTAATAGCCCAAACTCTTAAGCATCAAGGTATTGTCTGCTTTGGCCTAAAAGGCCTCACAATTTTGCTCCCATAATATAACTTTACAGCAGGTC
Organism: Gastrodia elata; assembly: GCA_016760335.1. NCBI lineage: Eukaryota > Viridiplantae > Streptophyta > Magnoliopsida > Asparagales > Orchidaceae > Gastrodia > Gastrodia elata. The sequence continues at coordinate 21,921,334 of CM028684.1, forward strand.
ACCTATTCTGGGAGTGCTCCCATATAAGCACGCTTAACTTTAGAGTTCTTATTAGGAACTCCACCATTATCTGAAAAGATATCTTGATATTTAAGAGTTACACTCATTACTACTTAAATATGTATTTACACAGGGCCCTAGATAAGAAAAGAAAAAGTTTATATTAGACAATTGTCTAAGTATATTTAAGGCTGATTTAATGAATTTTATATTTTTAAGATATCACATTTAAATTAATAACAATAACAATCTAAGGAGCAACATGCCACAAAGGAAATGGAAATATAGAAACAAAGGCATTTATAGCTTATCAAAATGAAGTATATAAGAAATATATCTCAAGCCAGAAACTACAACAAAGTTAAATAATATATATATATATATATATAATATAAAGTAAGTGTAACTATTTAAAAAAAGACATCATAATATGCATATGATCATTTGAATGTATGTTAATTAAATAAAAAGTAAAACTGATTTGTGATACATATAAGTAGACCAAGTTAAAATATTCAATCAAGACTAGCATTTTAAAAAGTAAAGGCTATACAAAAGCTGAAATAAAAATAAAATCATGCAAAAATAAAAAGTAAACACATAAAACTGTCATATTAAAAGCCTACTTAATAAAGCCACTGAGCTGAACTGAAGAGGCAGAACTATATATGCGATTAATTTTAGTTATTTTACTTCTGTGGACACGTCCATAAGTAACCAAGGATTCAAGCATGTCTGCATGACTGAGGTGGATTTTTGAACTAGACATAACTTTCCCCAATGAGTACGTGCCAAGTATCCTTATTTTTTCTTATTGCCTATCCATTGGCAGTAATGTGGTACACAATCACTCGTCTTGATAATAAACTCAATGCAAATATTATATTAATTTTCTATGTTTTCATTTTATGCATCAAATTCATCTTATATAATATGTTTAAGGCAAAAAGGCTAAAAATAAAAAGTGCAAAGCAATAAAGTCAAAAGTAAGCAAGACTCTACTAAAATAAGAGTTGTAGACGAATATGATCTGGAGCCCTTTAAAAGTTGAATACTGAAGAAGCTTGTCAAATACCAAAACTTCTTTGGTTGATACTCCTTCCATGATCCTACCACAACTTTGAATAAGCTGGAAGTCTTCTTCTCAAATTGCTTTGAATCTTTTGGTATAGTAATCGAGTTCTGACATTCCAAATTCCATAGTCCAATAAATATTTATAAGAGTTCTTAAGTTACTTCAGTTTCTTATGGAGTGATTTAACATAGGAAGCAAAGAATAGAAAAAATGATTGAGTCTAGAAGAAAGACACAGAGAACACCAAGAGTAGTTCCTAAGTATTGTATTCTTAACTTATTTTCTTTGATATTTTCTTATAAGAGCAATGAAAATGCTCATCATCTCTTATAGATTTCCCTATTTATTTATTTTAATGGTAGCCTAAACTTCTCTTTGGGGAAGGTTGGGTAAACACATGTAGGACTCATGATGTAATATTTGTAACTCTTCTAAATTAATGAAATATCATTTAGATTTGAAAATGTTGAATGCTTTATTGTATAAACAAGTTGGAGAGTGATAAATCTTGCCAGATACAAATTTTTAACTACATATATATATATATATATATATATATATATATATATATATATATATATATAATCCTCATTGAGCTTGATGATACTTTAGCCAAAAAAGTTGTGCACTGTAACAACCCGATGTTGTTACTGAGCTGATTAGGCCTAAACCTAATCAGATTAAGAGAAAATATAAGATCCTGATTTAAGTCAAATAAAAATCAAATAAAAATATACTCAAATAAAGCATGTTAAGGGGATCCACTTGCCAAAATTTGAGCGCAATCGGGGTCCCGGATCGTCCTAAATAAATTCGGGAAGTTTAAACTTCCGAAGTCGATAAAAGATAAAATAAAAGTTGGATTTCAGAAATTTTTGTATATTTGAGTTAAGCATTATAAGACTCTATGTTTCAAGTTTTGTAATTTTTCGGGCTCCGGATTAATCGTAGCGAATTTTTGAAGTTTTTCATTTAAAAATAAATATAAAATAAAATACTCGTCCAAATTCAATAATTTTTTGACGCTTGCGTTTGTCTCATCGAGACAGTCGTTTCGATACCAAATTCATAATTTTTGGAGTTTATTTGATTATTTAATCAACTCTTATAAGTTTCAGCAATTCTTAGCCACTCGATCTTGATCGAACGGCTCTCATCAAATTCGGTTGAGAGCATATAACTCCTCTTCTAACCTAAATTTTCCTAAAAACCTAAATTCTCCTCTCAGCTGAAATACCCCTTTTCCCTCTCGCACGCAAGCCGAGCCTCCTCCCTCCAAGCCGAGCATCTCCACTCGCCGAGCCTTCCAAGCTCCTCGACTCCTCTCGGAGCAGCCAAGGAACGCCAAGCCATCCTTCATCCAGCCGAGCCCCCTTGCTCTTCCCCTACTCATCGGCAGCTCCTCCTCTCACCCTCGACCCATTCAATCCTCCCGCTCGGCCGACGGTCCAGGATCTCCTCAGTGCCTCTTCCTCGGCGTGTGGCCTCGTCGCAGCTCATCCCTCTTGGCAGGAGGCCGAGAGGCGTTGGCTAGCCGATGGACCTCCTCCTTCTTCTTCTCAGTTGGGCTGAGAGGTGCTGCTGTCATCCCTTCAATCTAGCCAACCTTACGCCAGTGCTGTTAAGGTAACTTCTAGACCTAACCAAAAATCTTAAATCTGAATTATTGAGTATGGTGAGATGATTGTATTAGGGCTCATCATTTTTGGTATGCATAGATATGCGTTAGCATAATTTAAATCTTTCATATTAAGTAGATAGATTTATGCAAACATTGTCAAATAGTCTGTATACAAAATGTATTTGAATTTTGTGATAAAATTTGGGGCTTTGATATATATTTTTTTTAAATAGTTATCGAGATCGATTTTGTATATTCTATTAATCTTTATCAAACTCAATTATACAGAGTAAGGATGTTAGGATTTCTCTTGTGCTAGTTGCTATTATTGAATTTGACTCTTGCCTATTTGAGTAAAGTATGATGTCGAGGACGACATCGTTCTTAAGTAGAGGAGTCTGTAACAACCCGACGTTGTTACTGAGCTGATTAGGGCTAAACCTAATCAGATTAAGAAAAAATATAAGATCCTGATTTAAGTCAAATAAAAATCAAATAAAAATATCCTCAAATAAAGCATGTTAAGGGGATCCACTTGCCAAAATTTGAGCGCAATCGGGGTCCCGGATCGTCCTAAATAAATTTGGGAATTTTAAACTTCCGGAGTCGATAAAAGATAAAATAAAAGTTAGATTTCAGAACTTTTTGTATATTTGAGTTAAGCATTATAATAGGACTCTATGTTTTAAGTTTTGTAATTTTTCGGGCTTCGGATTAATCGTAGTGAATTTTTAAAGTTTTTCACTTAAAAATTAATATAAAATAAAATACTTGTCCAAATTTAATAATTTTAAACGCTTGCGTTTGTCTCGTCGAGACGGTTGTTTCGATACTAAATTCATAATTTTTGGAGTTCATTTGATTATTCAATCAACCCTTATAAGTTTCAGCAATTCTTAGCCACTCGATCTTGATCGAGTGGCTCTCATCAAATTCGGTTGAGAGCATATAACTCCTCTTCTAACCTAAATTTTCCTAAAAAGCTAAATTCTCCTCTCAGCCAAAATACCCCTTTTCCCTCTCGCACGCAAGCCGAGCCTCCTCCCTCCAAGCCGAGCATCTCCACTCGCCGAGCCCTCCTCTTGCTGAGCCTTCCAAGCTCCTTGACTCCTCTCGGAGCAGCCAAGGAACGCCAAGCCATCCTTTAGCCAGCCGAGCCCTCTTGCTCTTCCTCTACTCGTTGGCAGCTCCTCCTCTCACCCTCGACCCATTCAATCCTCCCGCTCGGCCGGCGGTCGAGGATCTCCTCAGCGCCACTTCCTCGGTGTGTGGCCTCGTCGCAGCTCGTCCCTCTCGGCAGGAGGCCGAGAGGCGTTGGCTAGCCGATGGACCTCCTCCTTCTTCTTCTTAGTTGGGCCAAGAGGCTGCTTCCATCCCTTCAATCTAGCCAACCTTACGCCAGTGCTGTTAAGGTAACTTCTAGACCTAACCAAAAATCTTAAATCTGAATTATTGAGTATGGTGAGATGATTGTATTAGGGCTCATCATTTTTGGTATTCATAGATATGCGTTAGCATAATTTAAATCTTTCATATTAAGTAGATAGATCTATACAAATATTGTCAAATAATCTGTACATATCACACTCACAATATGAATATATTCTTGTTCAATAGTTTAATGCCATGGATTGAGCATTAACTCATATGAAATGCATGGGTTGAACTTCCATTGATTCTCAAGCCCATGTGGAAAGAAATGAGGTTCTACTACCTTCATGTCATTTCAAAAGCATCCTTAAGAACGAATCCATTAAAAATGCTTTATGTTTGCTTAGTCTCATCAATCGATAAAATATTGACGTTCTTAATACTTAGCCTAGAGAAAGAATTACTCGCTGGTTTTAAAATATAGAATTTGAGGTGAAGAAATTGCAAACTTAATGATGTTCAAGCACCTTTTAACTGAGTTTAAGTCTCCCAATATATGAAATGTTGCTTATTAAATGTCATAGTAGTAGTAATATCTAAGGCTTAAGATGATTTTATTAACCTCCTACATAGTTGTAAGTGATCTTACTGAGCTTTGCTTATCGTTGGTCTCTTATTTTTAGGCAATCTGCACCTATCAAATATTCATTATCCTATGTTTGCTTACTCAAATAATCCAGGTGGTGTGATTGCTAATCACAAAAGAGGCTCGTAATTAAGTTGCACCTTTCATTCAAGTATCAGGTTGTAAGACTCAAAATGTATGTGCCAAGTACATTTAGTACTTAGAACTTTATTGAGTTCTGTATTCTTTTAATTATGTTATTTTCTTGAGCTCTATGTACAGTACGTACACCACTTGCATAGATCTTAGCATCATTAGGATTTGTTTGTTATTTAAAAACCATGACATTAAGATATATGAGCTTTTGCTAAACCTTAGTTGAAAACTGTAAATTATACGAACTTGAATTAGAACCTAGAGTCAAGCTAAGGTGCTTCCTTAGGAACTTCACTTCACCTTAGGCTCTTTCCTTAAGATTAGGATTAGACACTAAGTTAGATCTCATTCATTGAATAAGTGATATATTCAATGAATGAAACCTTGGTTTTATTAGTTTTGAGATTTTTCATAGTTTCATTTTGATTATTTTATCTTTCAATTTTAGATTAAGGATAGAGATCCATTCTATTAAGCTTGATTTTTACTTAATAAAATATGCCTTAATCATCAATTCACTTATAGATTGAACCATAGATCTTAAGCTTACCCTTAGATAATGTGATTGAACCCAAGTTTGTGGTGTTTAATTCATAATCCTTAGCTTAGTAGATTTGGATCAGATCTTAGCTGAGAACATCTGAAATCATCAATTAGGACGTGATGGTTTATTATTTAACTTATAGTCAATTTTGATTGAACTAAATTGGGACCTGATGAGTCCTGATTATTTTTAACTTATAAAGCCGTGCTTCTAAGTTGTATGACTTGGGAAGTTAGAACGACTTAATTAGACAACAACAGATATTGCATAGTCTAGATTGAGTCGCTTGCTTACTTTGATCAGATTGCTTTGCATACCTTGTATATTGAGCCTTATTCCTTGAGCATAATAGGAAAACTTAGGATATGAATGATACATCCTAAGTTAATATTTGAATTTCATATCATTCATTGTATTATTTGCCATTAGTAGAATATGTCCTAGCTTAGCCTGCCTCTTCAGTAGTAGTATTGTATAGACTGGACTCAGACCTAGCATATTTGGAAGGCTAGGCTAGGGATTGATTGATTGATTGATTGATATTGGAGGCCCTGGATGGCATATTGGCCGGTATGGCAATACTATGTCCTAGGCTTATTGCTACTTTAGCTGGATTGTTCAGTATTGTTTTATTTTTACTTTGCCACATATTTCAGTGATTTTATTTTCAGTATTTGCTTGCTTTGCCACATGTCTCAGTGGCTCTACATTGCACTTGATTATTTTGCTTTTTGCCACATGTCTCAGTGGCTCTACATTGCACTTTATTATTTTGCTTTTTGCCATATGTCTCAGTGGCTTTTCTTTTCCTTTTCTTAATTAGCATGTTGTAAGTATACTCATATATTTACTTATATATATTGGCATGTTTAGGATACTAGAATTGCATGTTTTCAATACTTGTGTTGCTTTTATATACTCAACATGTGTTAATATGATCATAATCATGTTAGGAGTGGAATTATTATAGTAGTTGCAGTTCTTTTGCTTTTAGCTTTACCTTGCTTCCTTTCATGTCTTGGTATGTTATTTCACATACATATTGAATGCTATAAATGGATAGTTTATAGTTATCATTTCCTTGTAGTTTGTGGCACCTATTTATTTTGCTCGCTTAGTAGTATCAGTAAAATGGTGGTATCTTTAAATTCATATAATTTTAATAGTTTAAATTGTACTTAGACTTATTAAAGTCTAACCAGATTTTTTCTTTTTTAGCTGTGCCCTGTCATATATGTACATATGGCAGATCAGGAGTATAGGTCAGATCCAATGCTTGAGGATCTAGCTGCTAGCAGGTTAAGGTAAAGTGCAGCTCATTGAAGGAGATATGCTTCCACCTTCTTGACCTGCCTTTGTTAAAAATATAATAGCTATATTCTCTTATTCTTACTGTTCTGCATTTAATGTATTGTATGTGAATGAATTAATATGGACTGTGTCTGGATGCTTCCTTTTTACCTATTTTGCAGTGCTATACTATATGTATATTTCTATTAAGTCTTGCTTAGCTCTTGATTAGTATCACAGATATGTTATTAGTGTAATGTCCGTGGTACTAGTGACGACCACCTCTTAACACTTATTTGATTAAGGGGCGGCCGCCACATACACTCTCAAGCGTTAATGCTGCAAACGGTCATGACAATATTCCCTATGTGGAAATAGCCCGTGTGCAATTTGGGATAAAAGCTTGATCATTTGAGCCATGAGAAAATATAACCAAATATTCTCTCAGCTTCATAGCTTAATTCATACCTTTTGTGATATGAACTTGACACATGTGAGCCGAGAACTAGCTATAGAGCCGAGAACCACCTATGAACTTGACACATTAGCAAGGATGTTCTTAATTTATGTGAGGTTTTTGAGCTTATTAAGTTATGAGTGATGTGACATGAACTCATTTAGCTTCGTAGCTCATCTGTGACACCCTATCTCTTAACCACTAATAATCAAGGCTAAAGAGAGGTGTGCCACTTTGGTAAATATCTCACTTATCATTAAATTAAGGTGTAATTCCTCAATCCACTAATAAGGGAAGGATATGCCCTGAATAATGCAGCAGAATTATTCACTAAGTATATACATTCATCAGAGTGCGGAAGTAAAGATAATAAAATATGCTACATCCAATCCGCCACAATACAAGTAAGAAGAAAATATGTAGCTTAAAATAAAATAGTATAATAAAAGAATATACATAAGTATCTAAATTATTATATTAGTTTTTAAGATAAGTTGAAAATAAAATAAATCACCCATCCTCACAACTTGGATAAAATAATAACTAATCTACTGATCTTCTGCCCTGACCTAATGCTCCTCCAAAAATGGCTCCTCTTCAGGCACAAGATTCTCAAATTGCTCAGAATCTGTCATTATCGGTTTCACAATGACAGGGCCCTAGCCAAAGAAAAGAAAATCTGGTTAGACTTATTGTCTAAGTACATTTTAGGCTGTTTAAGTTCATGAGTTTTAAGAAATCACCATTTTACTTATATTATAAAATAAGCAAAGCGTAAGGGTGCAACAAGCATATAAAAGGATATGAAAAATTATAAATACAGCATTTATAACTGAGCAACTTATGAGACAAAAGAACATACCTCAAAAGTAAGCTAAGATAAGATTAGGCATACATATAAAATACAATAAGAAAAGTACTAAAAGAAAAGACTAATCCTAAATATGTAGATGATCATATGAAATATGCAAGTCTAAAAGCAAGTAATCAATCTGTGATAAGTATAGTAAGCAGTAAGAAATCTAGCATCCTATAGGTAATTAAGCAGGTAAAGTAAAGCTGAAGTAAAATGTAACAATATTAAATAGTAAATAGGTATGTAATGATTGCCATATCAAAAAATGGGCTAATCTTGCCTGCTGCAACAAGTATATATATATATATATATATATATATATATATATATATATATATATATTCTTATCATCATCTGAGGCTAGGTCAAAATAATATAACAGAAATTAAATTGAAGAGTCAATAATCACAAATATAGTAATGTCTTAGTTATTTATTTTATTTCTGTGGACATATCTAGAAGTAGCTAAGGAGTCAAGCACATCTATAAGACTGTTCGGGTTCCAACTTAACACAACACTCCTTAATTAGTAATGTTAAGTAATTCTTATTTCTCCTTACCCCTGTCCAGTATGGTAAAATGCGTAAGATCAACAAGTAACTAAACCATATGCAAATGTTGTCCTAATTATTCTAAGTTTTCATTTCATGCATCAATATTCTTATATGACATATTCAAGGTAAAGGTACAAAGTACAAGAAATGCGAAAGCACAAGTAAAATAATACTGAGCAAGGGACTCTACTACACAATGTGACATTACTTGTTATCTATTAAACTATTATAACTATTCCAAGTTACACAAGTTCAGGATCTCCAATTTCTACTATTGAGTATAACTTAGAAGTACGACCTTATAAGTTAAAAGCAATTAGAACCGATCAGGTTCTAACTTAGTTCAATCAATATCTCCTACAAGTTAAATAAGAAATCAACACATCATATTTGATGAATTTAGATGTTTTAAACTAAGATCTGATCAAGATCTACTAAAGCTAGGGATTATAAATTAAACACCATGAATTAGAGTTAATCACATAATCCTAAGATAAAGCTTAAGGACTAAAGTTCAAGTTTAAATGTGAACTAATAATTAAGACAAATCCTATAAGCAAAATCAAAGCTCAATAGGATTAATCTTCTGGTCTTAATCTAAAATTGAAAGATAAAATAATCATAATTAAAGTATAAAAATCTAGAAATTAATAAAACCAAGGTTTCATTTATGGAATAACCCATTTACTCAATAAATAAATTCTAACATAATATCTACTCCTAATCTTAAGAGAAAAGGTCCTATGGTGCAAGTGAAGTTCCTAAGGAAGTTCCAACTAAAAGAATTAGGCAATTTAAGAAGTTGACGATAATTATTAGAATTTATCTTTATTAGGGATATAAATTAAAAACTGAGGTAGAAACTCATAGATTTTACTTATAAATTTTCAAGCTTTTAATGAGACTTTTATCAAATTACTTGATTATAAGGTTAATGGTTATAAATTGATCCCAGATTAGTTTTATTGCTGATTTTAATAATTTAAATGATGTTTTGGAAGTTAAGGGCATTTAACCTAAATTTTGAGCAAAATGACCGTTTTGCCCCTACTTAGGGGTGTAAAATGCTACTGTTTGATTAAGGGCTCCAAATTGAATTTTGTTGATACCAAATGATTTCTTGCTGTCTAACATGAAGATAAATAGTAGGTACATCAAATTTAGACAAGTATTAAGTTCTATAGGTCCAATTTAAGGATTTTAGCATATAAGGGTATTTTGGTAATTTTATTTAGTAAAGTCTAAGAATTCAGTTAATTTATTATTGTCTGCTATCCAAGAATTCCATACAGTCTAAGAATGCTAAATTTTGATATCTAATTATTAAGTTATGATCGTTTCAATGTTAGGGTTTTATTTTCATGAAATAGGTCAAAACCTAATTTTTTCATATTCAAAAATCACTTATAATTTTATACAATGCTTAATTTTACTAAAACCAGATTTAATTTTAATATATTTCAGCCCCATTATGGTCATATGATTATTAAAATGTAAAAAATCAGAAAATATGGGCAATTCCGAACAGTTATGAGCAATTCTGGACGCTATGGCGCGCTGTAGCGCCTGCAGGCCGAAAGCTAGGCGCTACGGCATGCTGAGATGCGCTGCAATGGATTACAGTACTTTCAAGATTTGTGGCGTGCTATGGCACTAGAGTTTCCCGAGATTTGGATGTGGTGGCGCCAGCAACGCTTTCAGGCATTATGGCGCGTTGCAGCGGATTTTATTAATGTCGCGCGCTGCGGCGGATTTAATTTAATTTCATCAAATTTTAATGCTTAATTAAATTTTATGCTACAGCGGCACGCAGTAGCATGCTATGGCTGACCAAAATTCGAAACTCGGGCGCTACGACGCGCTGTAGCGCCAGACGGTGATTTGGCATGTGCGAAAATTGTAATGAGTCTCCTTTTGCACTCAAATACTCCCAATTTTGGGCACCTCACGTGCGGTGATATATATCGATGGAAAGGTGTTATTGATACCTTTTCATTAATACCAAAATAGTCCCAAAACAATTATTCTAACTATGCAAACAACGAAGCTAAATGTTTGGGTATGCAAAAAGCAAGAAAAACATAGCTAATTTTCTTCCCTAAATTTTTCTATCTCAAGGAACTCTAATGAATTCCATATCCCAATAACAAACTTTTAATGATGCAAAATAAGCATAAGAGCAAAATGAAGTAGCCATTGAATCCATTCAATGGGGTAAAGGGAGGTACCTTGACTTTCAAATGGAAGCGGATGGAGGAAGGGAGCTCTATTTTCTACAAGAACTTGGGAGCTTAAGAACTTGAAGATTTCTTTAGTAAGCACAGCAATTGAGAGAATAATAGAGGAGGGGATTCAACTTGATAGCAAGGGATGGAGGGAGAGCTGAGAGCTACCTTTAAAGTAGAAGGAAAAGAGGAGGTGATAGGCATGGCCTATGGAAGAGGAGCAAGTCCTCTCCCATAACAGCATGGAGGAGAAGGGAGGGGGGGCTCTACCTCTTACATGCACAGACTAGGGAAAGAGGCGCTGAATGGAGCATGGGAGTGGGGTCTAGCTAGGGAAAAAGAAAGAAGGAGAAAATTGACATTTAAATAACTTTTAATTTTATTTATTTAATTAATTATTGCTTTAAAAGGTAGATTTCATAAATGCTCCAAAAATCTAAAAAATTCACCCCTAGCTAATTTGGGGGTGAGGAACACAACGGTAAAGTCGGATTTTAATTCCAACGAGTATTTAATTTTCATATTTTTTTGGGGTATTAATGTATTCGATCAAATTCGATGACTTCCAAACACGTCCAAAACATCACCCATAGTTAATTTGGGGGTGACGAGTGCAATGGTAAAGTCGGATTTTGATTTTGAGGTCAAATTAAATATTTCAATTTTCTAATTAATTAAATATTAATAAAATATTCAACATATTTTCGACAACTTACGATTGCCACCAAAACACCACCTCTAGCTAATTTGGGGGCAATGAGTGCAATGGGATGTTCAATTTTTGAGCTAAGGTCAAAATAATTTGGTTAATTTATAGGGTTCCTGAAATTTTCAAAATCAGAGTTTGATCCATTTGACCTCTAATTTGGATTAGGTCCCGGTGATGAACTCCAAATGATTTAATTAGTGCACTAAGATCAAAATTAAGACTAGGATTAGTCCTAATTAGCTAGGGTAACAACTATGGTTGTCACATCATCTCTTTAGCTAAACCAAAAGTAGATGTGTGTGAGCCATAGATGGAGTCAAGATCATGTGAGGTTAATTTAAATTGAGTATTTTATCAATTAGATGTAAGAGGTGATTTCCTAAGCTTAAAGATCATATGGTTGTCTATATAACGAGATTAAACCTCATTAAGTTCATCTCAGAGCTCTATCTAAGATTTAGTACATTTAATATGTGCATTCGAGAATACTAAATGTCTTGATAATGAAATCCAACTAAACTCCACTTACTTGATATGGAATTGAAAATAAGAGTAACTTGCATGAACCATGACAATTGTATGTTTAACCTCAACTCTGTCCAATTTTCCAAAATTATTTTTAACCAAATTAATCTAGGATTGGTATTAGGAACTCGAAACCAACAATTTATTTCTTAAACATTATTAAAATTAGATACACTCTAGTACAAATCTAAACACTATTACTAGATGATGATAAATCATAGAATTTTACCATCCTATATTATTTCAAACTATGTACACTTATATGGAACACATACATATATATTTTAAGTCTGTCATAGACCAAGTCAAAATATTCAGTCAAGACTAGCATCCTAAAAAGTAAAGGCTATATAAAAGCTGAAACAAATGTACAAGCGTGCAAAAATAAAAAGTAAACACATTAAACTGCCATATCAGAAGCCTAGTTAATAAAGCCACTGAAACTGAAACTGTAACTATCAAGCAAGTCACTTAGCCCCAAAGCTAAAGTAGAAAATTGAATTGAACTGAAGAGGCAAAAATACATATGTAGTTAATTTTAGTTATTTTACTTTACTTATGTGGATATGTTCAGAAGTAGCTGATGAGTCAAGAATATATGCACGATTGAGGTGAGTTCCCGAACTAGAAATAACTCTCCCCTATGAGTACGTGCCAAGTATCCTTATTTCTATTTACCACCTGTCCATTGGCAGTAATGTGTATACATAATCACCCATCCTAATAATGAATCCAATGCAAATGTTATCCAAATTTTCTATATTTTCATTTCATACATCAAATTTATCTTATATGATATGTTCAAGACAAAAAGGCTCAAAACAAGGAGTGTGAAGCAATAAAGCAAAAGTAAGCATGTCTCTATGTAAAATACCAAAATTTCATTTCAAATTGTTTATTAATATTTAAATAATTTTGACCTCAGATTGAAAATCTGACCTCACCATTGCGTTCACCACCCCCAAATTAGATAGGGGTGAAGTTTTGAACGCATTTGGAAGTCATTAAAATTTTGTCGAATATTTTAATATTATCTAAATACCTGAAAATTCGAGTAACTAAATACTCGTCGAATCAAAAATCCGAGTATGTCATTGTGTTCAGAAGCCCTCAATTAGCTAGGATTTATATCTTTAAAATTTTTTTGAAAATATTTATTTTATTAAGTTTAATTAATTAATTGATTAAAATAAATTAAATTATTATTATTTAAATTCATTTGAATGACGCCGTCTAACACCGTTCCTTTTATTTCTTTTCGCACCGTCAAAGACCGAGTCCTTCCGTTTGCTTCGCCGTTCCGAGCCACGGTAGCCGTTGATTCGATCTCAGCGTGAGATCAGATGGCTCAGCGCCATCGTTCTCTTCGCTCAGCGCGTGTCGCGCTGAGCTCGCGAACCAGAGCCGCGTGGCCCTTGCCGATCTCGACGCACGTTCATCCACCGCTTTAATCACCTCTATAACACTTCACTTTCATCTCATCAACTAAATGCTTCGAATCATTCTAAATGAGAACTGCAGATTTGAACTTCATTCTAAACCATTCATTTAAGGTACACCCCCATTTTTAGATTTTAAACCATTTCATAAAATTTCTATTTCGATTACTTATTCCGATCGTTTGATTATCCATTTATCGGTTCGATCGACTTGATCGAACCCAGATTTATATGGATTCCAAAACGATCCACAGTACTCCACAGTTACGCCGAACATCGTCCGTGAGTAGGCATCTAGGGTTAGACTTTGTGGCAAGCACCGGTCACCTCTGGTGACGTGCTAAGTGTCTATCGAAAGGTCTCTCCGAGACCTTTCGATCGACATACGGGCCGAGCCCCTCCGGCGCCATTTTGCCGTCCAAAATCCATGCCCTAATAAACCGTCTCGGTGACGAAGGAGAAGGAGAAGACGAATCGCCTCGGGCTGGGTCGGGCCAGCCCGACCCGAGCGCTAGTGGACCACACGTTTTCATGCGAGACACGTGGCTTGATCCCAGCGGCTGCACATCTGAGGTGGGACCCTGTGGCGGCCCTGCCCTGCCGTGGTCCTGTTAACCCTTAAGTTAACATGATTACGGTGGAGGGGTCACCAAATGACAAGGTCCCCACTTAAGATTGGATTAGACACACATTCTAATCCAATTTAAATAAGGACTTTGCCATTCAATCCAGAATACTGTCACTAAATGATCATACATGAAGTCAGAGTGCGGAAGCATAAAACATAACATCCATCCAATACAGTATAAATACAATAATACAGAATAAGTAAAGTACTGAAAGAGAGTTATAAACCTGTATTATTACAACATTTAATGAGTTTTAAAAGTACTGAAAGAAAACTCTCAATCTCACTGGAAGAAAAACTAAAGCTACGGATCTTCAGGAATGGGCTCCTCCTCCAATGGCAAACTCTCCACTGGATCTGCTAAACCAACAAACTCAGAACCTACCATTATCAGTTTCATAATGGTAGGGCCCCAGCCAACAAAAGAAAAACTGGTTAGACAATAAGTCTAAGTACATTTTAGGGTAAATAATTTTATTAAATTAAGAAGATATCACCATATAAATAGAACTAAGCATAATAGGTGCAGGAAAGCGTACAAAAGAACAATAATAAGTTATAAACCACAGTTTATAACTAGACAAATAGGAAGTAATACATACCTCCTCCAAGCAACTGCAACACAAACAAGTAAGTAAAAGAAAAGTAAAACTGTAAGAAAATACAACCTAAATATGCATATGATCAAACTGATTATGCTAAGTGATATACAAAATTTAAATAGTATAAAACTGAATACACTAACATCCTATGTGAGCATATGAAAACAGTAAGTAAATCTAACATCCTATATATAAAAACATGTGAAGGAAAGTTGTAAGTAAAACAGTACTGAAATGCAGAATATGCTAGTAAAACAGTAACTGCAAACTGAAATTATAGTAACTATATAAGTCAACTGAACTGAACACGAACTCAGCAATTCTTAGCCTGATGAGCTAAGAAACTCTGAACTGAACATCACTGAAACTCTTAGCCTGATGAGCTAAGACAGAACTGAATGTAAGTGTACTTGAATTAGTATATCCATATCAGAATCCTGACTCCGTAGTCAGTAGGGCGAGAGTCTATCCATCCTATCACTCGGACTAGGCATGGCCAATAGACTGTCGGACATTAAACCCTCGAAAGGTTGCCGACCCCGAACGGGTTGATCGAAGAGGTATACTAATCAAGCTACACCTTACAAACCACTTGTGAAACAAACATAATGCTATTTATGAATGTTCAAAATTGACATAAGATATTTACCAAATATCTTAAGTACATAATATATGTTCAAGGTATAAGGCTCAAAATCAAGGAATGCGAAGCATCAAAATTAAAGTGCAAGAAACTCTATCTAAACACAGGTGATATCCTTTATTATCTAATTTATTCGTTCTATCTACTCTAAGTTACATAAGTTTCAGAATTATCAATTCTTACACATTCTGTAACTTAGAATCACGAATCCTACTTGTTGAAGATAATTAGGACTGGCCAAGTCCTAATTATAACTTAATCAAAAGACGACTATTTAGTTAAAAAGAATAAATCATCGACCTAGTTTTTGTAATTTAATTCATCCCCACCTCATCTTGATTAGCCAAATCAAGATGAAAAGATTAAGAATTAGACTCCAAATGATGGGGTCTAATCACTTAATCTAAAGGTATAATCTAAGGGTCTAAGGTTTAGAACCCAAAACTCACAGATTAGGTTAAGGCAAATCCTAATGATAAATCAAATTCATTAGGATGGATTTCTATTCTTAGTTCTAAAGTTTAAAGATCAAATAATTATTTAATAAACTAAGAAAATCTAAAAACTAGAAAACTCAAGGTTTCACCTAATTGAGTAACCCAATTTACTCAATAGATGAATTCTAACTTAAGATCTACTCCTAATCTTAGGAAATAAGGCTCTTAATTACTAAGAGTACCACTCAAGACACACATCCTAACTAATGTTATAAGACCTAAGGATGGGTCTAAGAATAATTAAAGAAGAAGAACTTCACTTAGAACTTAGGAATTTTCTTTACTGAACAAATTCTGAGATTTTAATCAAAACCTAATTTAAACTTAAATTTGATTATTTTCAGTTCTAAGTCATTCTATTTACTGATTCTAATGATTAAAAAAAAATGAATTTAGGGATTTTAAAGGCTAAACCCTAAATTTGGGCAAAATGACCATTTTGCCCCTACTTAAGGGTTCAAAAGATCAAATTTTGATCTAGGGCTTAAATTATGAAATTTTCTTTTGGAAAGTGTTTCTTACTGTCTAATATAAGATTAGATAGCAACTAAGTTAATTTTTGGATAAATATTAAGCCATATGAGATCAAATTAGTGAATTTGACTCATAAGGGCAATTTAGTAATTTGACTAAGTGAAGGTTAAATTTTCCTTTAGATTATTATTCTTTACTGCCTAAGCTTTCCATAGAATCTAAATTGCTAAATTCTGATGAGTATTGGCCAAGTTATGGCCAATACAAGATCTAGGGTTTAATTAAGGGTTTGTTAACTATAGGTCAAAAATTCTAACTTTGTCAATTAGTGTCCAAATTAAGCAAAATCAGTGGCTATAGTTTACAAATAGCTCACTGATCATAATGACATGTGGTAGGCTCAATTTGGACTTAATTTGACTAAGTTAAAACCTAATTAGGGTTTAGGTGATTAGGCAAACACTAATCCAAACAGCAAGATAAATACTATCAAATTAATCCTTAGGGTTTTCTGATCACTTTAAGACCCATATTGGGTATGTTTGGATCATTGGGTACAAATTTATGAGTTAAATAAGGTTTATGATATTTAATTTAAATTAAATTAATCATTGAAAAATCACTTTGCAAAATATTGATCCTACAGCAAAAATTTTGGTATCAATAAATTCCTCATATTTTTCTGATTAATTTAATATATTTATTTGTATAATTTGGATGCATATTTTAAGAGTTATTTAGGTTTAAAGTTTGGGATTAAGTATAATTAATTAAGCCAATTAATCCTTCTGATATTTAATATTTAACATTATAAATTATAAAATAGTAATTAATTAATTATGATTTAATATTTAATAAATTTTGATATATAAAATTTCATATTTTAAATATATCTGAAATGATGTAATCATAAGTTATTATATATATATATATATATATATATATATATATATATTTACATCAGCTTTTATATAATTATAAATATAAATTATAATATTAATTATACAGGAATAGACGGCTCGGCAGAAGGTAGGTGGGTCCCTCGTCCACGTGGCGAATGCCTATTCGACGGTGCGAGGTCTGCGGGCCCCATCTGCGACGGTCGAATGACTGCGGGGCCCGCAGTCAGTGAACCGCGCGAGTTTACGCGCTCGGTGGGCCCCACAGCCCACGCGGCTTGCCCGGATGCGCGACAGTGCAAAACTGAGGGTCCCACATTTACGCACGTAAGCAAGTACTGGGCGGGCCGGGTCCGGGCTGACTCGGCCCAAATCGCGAACCTTCTTCCTTCTCGCCTCGCCTCTGCGAATCAGGAGAAATTAGGGCTGCGAAACTGGAGGCCTTCCTGACAACTTAAGAGCTCGACCCGCGCGGAATTAGGTAGAGGATGATCATGGCTTTGAAATGAAACATAGATAATCGATCGAAGTGATTTGAGTTTGTCGCAATAGCAAACCCTAATTAGCTCACACAAACTTAACGGTTTGTACTGTGGCCATTTGTTCGATTTAAGACGATCGAACTTATTTGAGTTCAATCGGGATCGATACATCGACAATCAAGGCTATGAAATAAGAAATCGAAATGTAAATTTCAATAATTGTTAAAGATCAAAGATTTAAGTGTGTACCTCAAATGAACGGCGGCTGTGGCTTAGAGTTCGTTTGCGAAAGTCCCGAGTTTCTTTAAGATTTAGAGGTTAACACAGAGCAAAATGGAGGCTCTAAAGGTATTATACCATTCTTATCGCGATTGCAAATGGTGGCTTGATGCTCTGGAGGAGGCGAAGGCGCCGCGCGTCGACTCCCACGACACGCGGAATCCATGCGGAGACGACGATGCAGCTGCCGTCTGATCAAACGATCAGACGGCCACGATTCGATTGCCCGACTGACGGGCGAAGCTGACGGCGTCCAATAAAGGTAACGACGCTTTAATTAAATGACGGAACCCGTTAAGCATTATTAATTAATTAATTATTTATATTAAATTATACAGATTTAATTAATTAATTTTAACGTATTAAATGCATCCCAAAAATTTCCAATAAATCACCCTTAGCTAATTGAAGGGTGAGGAACGCAACGGCGCACTCGAATTTTTGTTTCAATGAGTATTTAATTATTTGATTATTTAGGGTATTTAAATAATATTAAAATATTCGACGAAAAATCAACGACTTCCAAATGCCTCCAAAATTTCACCCTTAGCTATTTTGGGTGTTCTGAACGCAATGGAGAAGTCAGATTTTCAATCTGAGGTCTAGATAAAAAGTCAAATTTCCAGGTTTTAGGATTTTCCAGAATTCTTATTTTGACTTTGTTGACTTCTTGGTTTGACCTAGATTTCAAAGATGAATTCCAAATTACTTGTTTAGTGACTTAGAACATTAATTAAGACTTAGATTAGTCTTAATTGAGCAAAGTAACAACCTGGGTTGTTACAGACCCACCTCTACTTAAGCTAATTCAGAACTGTCTCATTAGAGACAGCAGTGGGCCCCACTCAGCTGAACCGGCGTATGGCTGGACGCCACGTGTCCTCCGAGGATCCCACATGAATCAGAAAAATATTAAAAATATAAATATAAAAATCAGTAATTATTAATATATATATATATATAGAAAATCATAAATTATATAAATATAAACAGATAAATTTATAATATAACATAAATATTAAATTAAAATTAAATAATAAACAAAAAATATAATATTATTAGATAAAATTGTAATTAGTTAAATAAATATGATACAATAATTAATATATATGTTCATAAATAGAAAAAAATAAGAATAATTAATTTATAAATAAATTAATCATATTAAATAATAATAATAAATAATCATAAAATATAATATTTAAAAGATTAATTAAAAATAGATAAAATAAAATAAATAATTAAATAGAAAATAAATATTTCTAAATTAATTAAATTCATAAAATCCTAAAACTTTAAGAATCCATAACTCCTAAATTATTTAACCAAATTATGCAAATTAATATACCAAAATAACCAGAAAAATATAAGGAATTTATTAGAAGTATTAAATTTTACTTTTAGATTAAAATAAAACTAATCGCAATTAGGACCTAACCATAATTAACCTAATTTAACATAGAACTTCAAATAGCTATAAGTTAGCCAATTTAGCTCCAAATTAGATGATCCAAATATCTATTTAGATCAAAAAATCCTAATTTATAGTAAACTGTAAAAATATTTAGGAGCCCACAGTTATATCTCCTAATTAACCCTAATTACCTCAAAAATTTGATTAATGAATATTAGTAAATTTAATAATCCAAATTAAGTGTTTTTAGTTTTAAATGACTTATAAAGTGATTTAGAACCTAAATATATAATTAGATTGATAATTTTGTGATCAAATTCACTAAATCACTCACTAATTACATTTAACCCTAGAAATTATATTAGCTGTAACTTAGCCAATTCATATCAGAATTTGATAATTTTGGACTCTATAGAAACCTTAGGACATAATCTTCAATAAACTAATATAAATTTGATATTCTATTAAAGATAAAATTACTAAAATGCCCTTATAAGGTCAAATTCCTAATTTAATCTTATAAGGCATAATAATAAAATAACTTAATAAAATAAATCAAAATATTCATCTTATTAGGAAAACTGATATTACAAATATAAAACATTAAATTAATAAATTTCATTATTTTGGCAAATCAAAGAAATTAAATTTGGTTGATTTTATCAAAACAAATGAGGTACGCAAATTTACTTATAAGTTTTATTTCAGTATTCTTATTTGAGCCATTTTTCATTTGAGTATTATTTGCACTGCTTATCGCATTTTAATCTGCAAAAGATTTATATCAAATAGCATGTAACAAAAAGAATGAAACACAGTATATATATACTTTGTGGTGTTTGTCTTTGAATGGTGGAATGCAAAACTGGAATATGTACAGATTGGGCTAGCTAGCAAGCCCTTGGAAGTTATATGGAGGGATTTAGCCTCTTGTAGGAAGTAGGCAAATCCAGAGGAAAGACACACCAATAATTATTATTTAAGTAAGCTACCGATGGGTGGCGAGATAAGCTTCCTACAGGTTATGCCTATGGGTTTACCCATTTGGGCTCTGGAGTCTACGGACTCGACTTATTATTACAAATGCTTTTGATAAAATTTACTTCATATATGTTGATTTTCACAGCTATTTTGTAGGGCAGAAATTGAATTTAGCAATTGCTTTATTTACATGCAGATTTTTCAGTCATTTTCATATGTGATTCATACCTATTATAGGATGCTAGATTTATTCTTATAAGAACAATTTGCATACTCCTACCTGACTGGTAAACTAAAATTTTTTTTCAGGTTTTGATAATTAAAAAGCTTAGAAGATCTGCCAAATTTAAAAGAAGAAGAAGCAGAAGAATGTAGATATTTTATTTCTTATTTTGTAAAAGTCAAAATGTTGTAACTTTTCATATATGTTTTGGCTCTATGTATAAAAGGACTGTGAAATTTTATTATTTTATTTTATGTCCTTTTTGAATTATAAAAATGTCTATATTTTCAAATTGAGATGAATTGTTCTTTAAAGACTCTCGAATTTTGATCCCCGGTCGCCACAGAAATTGGTATCAGAGCGAAGTTTGAGACTATTTAAGGAATAATTCAATTAAGAGCCAACTATATGAATACAGTTACTAAGTTATTAGAAGTTAGATTTTAAGTTGGAGAGCTAACTAAGTTTAGTTTATCATTTCTCAGATTATGGATAGTCAAAATAACAACAACAACAACAACAATAACAACAATCAATCACAGGAGGAAAATGTTCCTCAAAACACTCCTAGTCACAATGAGACTGTTTCACCTAACGTTGAAGCAGTCTATCCTTTTGATCATAGTGGAGCAAATCAGATGCTCCAGTTCATGAATATGATGAGTCAATTCATGAACAGTCAACAAATCCAGAATCCTCATCCTATTCAGAGAAAAGCAGTAAATGAAGACATGCAAATATTTCTTAAACTTCAGCCACCCAGATTTAATGGTAAAGTGACTCCCTACCAAGCTGAGGAGTGGATTCAAAGGATAGAAAAGGAGTTTAAATGTGCTAAGAGTTCAGAATACCAGAAGGTATCTCTAGCTACTTACCTTCTGATAGAAGCTGCTGAGAAGTGATGGAAGATGACCAAGAACACCACATTCCAAAATAGAACAAAAGAAAAGATCCAATGGGAGGAATTTGTGAAAGCATTTTTGGGCAAATATGTGCCTCAATCTGCTAGGCAGATGATGAGAAAAGAGCTATTAAACTTAAAGCAAGGAAGTCAGATTATGAGGAAGAGTTCACTCATCTAGCCAGCTTTGCCCCAGAAATGGTTACTACTGAAGAAGTCAGATTCCATCTATTCCTTAATGGATTAAGGAATAACTTTCAACATATCCTAACACCTCTTCAAATTTTAAACTTTGCTCAACTAGTAGAAAAGGCCAAGCTTATGGAAGCTCAAGAAGAACAGTACTCTTCCAGAATGAAAAGGCCAGCATTCTCCCCTCATTTTCAATCTAAGAAGCAACACTTCTCCAGACCTCAAGGAATAGTGTATAATATTCAAGGTAACTCATAGTACAGATAAATGCTTTACCGGTGAGGGTCAATGCCACCGATGTGGAAGAACAAACCATTCCATAAAATTCTGCCGTGCCACTTATACAGTCAATGGATATCAAATCCCAAATTAAGGAAAAGCAGTTATGAAGAATCAAGGAAGACCACCAATTAACCAAGGAAACAATATTGCATCTTCCAGTAATCTAAGAAACAATCAAGTCCAGACCAGAATATTTAATCTATCTCAAGAAGAGGCCAAAGAAAAACCTGATGTGGTCACAGGTACCATTTTATTATTTCAATATCCGTGTTCAGTCCTTTTTGATTCTGGAGCTACGTATTCTTTTATTGCATCAAAAATAATTCAACAATATTCATTACCAGTAGAATAACTTTCATCAGCCCTTAAAGTTAATCTACCATCAGGAGAGTTCTTAGAAACAAACATCTTCTATAATTGCAAGATAGATATAAATGGAAATTCTTGGGAAGCTAAACTCACTGTCATCCCTATAACTAGTTTTGATATTATTCTTGGGATGGACTGGATGAGTCAGAATAAGGCATTGATTGATTATGCAAAGAAGAGGGTATATATTTATAATAAAGATAAGAGAGTAACCTTTATTGGTCAATGAAGTGCAATTATTAGTCTTATCCCAGCAATCAAGATTGAGAAATTCATTAGAAAGAAGTATCCTATATTCCTAACACTACTCTCAAGTTCTGAAGCTAAAACTTCAACCTTAGAAGAGACTCATGTAGTAAGAGAATATGCAGATGTATTTCCAGATGAACTTCCAGGTTTGCCACCTCAAAGAGAAGTGGAGTTCAGCATTGATTTAAGTCAAGGAACGAACCCTTTATCTAAAACTCCATACAGAATGGCACCCAAAGAATTAGAAGAACTTAAGAATCAACTTCAAGAGTTGACTGAAAAAGGATTTATAAGACCAAGTAATTCTCCTTGGGGAGCCCCAGTTTTATTCGTTAAGAAGAAAGATGGATCTATGCGACTGTGTATCGATTATCGGGAATTGAATAAGGTTACTATTAAAAACAAATACCCATTACAAAGAATAGATGATTTATTTGACCAGTTAGTTGGTGCTTCCATATTTTCTAAGATTGATCTAAGATCTGGTTATCACCAACTTCATATCAAATATGAAGATATCCCTAAATCTGCATTCAGAATAAGATATGGACATTATAAATTTTTAGTGATGTCATTTAGGTTAACAAATGCCCCATCTTACTTTATGGATCTAATGCAGCGAATAATAAAACCCTATCTGGATTCTTTTATTATCATTTTTATTGATGATATATTGATTTATTCTAAAAATGCTAAGGAACATGAAGAGCATCTTTAATTCACCTTGAACCTGCTAAGGCAACATCAACTATATGCCAAATTCTCAAAATGTGAATTTTGGCTTCACTCAGTCGCCTTCTTAGGCCATATAATTAGCAAGGAAGGAATATCAGTTGATCCCAACAAAATAAGTGCAATTCAAGATTGGCCCCAACCTACTTCAGTAACAGAAATAAGAAGTTTCTTGGGTTTAGCTGGGTACTATCATAAGTTTGTTAAGAACTTCTCTCAGATTGCAGTCCCTCTTACTCGTCTCACTCAAAAAGATGTACCTTATGTTTGGGACTCATCTTGTGAATCAGTATTTAAGAAATTAAAAGAATGTCTAACCTCAGCTCCTATTCTAGTTCTACCAGTTGAAGGAAAAGAATATCAGATTTATTGTGATGCTTCTGGAATTGGATTAGGTTGTGTTCTCATGCAAGAAGGAAAAGTGATAGCTTTTGCATCTAGACAACTTAAAATCCATGAGAAGAATTATCCAGTTCATGACCTGGAATTAGCTGTAATAGTCTTTGTATTAAAGATCTGGAGGCATTATTTATATGGAGTAAGATGTGAAGTCTTCATGGATCACCAAAGTCTGAAGTATGATTTTACTCAAAAAGAGATCAATTTAAGACAACGAAGATGGTTAGAATTAATCAAAGACTATGATTTATCAATTCAATATCATCCTGGCAAGGCAAATGTAGTAGCAGACGCACTAAGTCGAAAGGCAGTTTCACATTTGCATATTTTGACTTCTAATCCTATATTACTCAAGAAAATAGAAGATCTTCAATTAGTAGTCATATTGCTGGCAAATGCTAAGTTATTTCACATGACTGTAGAATGTTCATTAATGGATGAGATTAAAGAAGCTCAACACCTTGATGAAGAATATAGCTCCTTATCTGCATCCATTCAATCAGGAAAGCACTTAGAATTGAATTTAGATTCAAATAAGAATATTTGGTGTGGATCTAGAATATGGATACCAAATAAAGATGAGCTAAGAACTAAAGTATTGAAAGAAGCTCACCAGTCTAGATACTCAATTCATCCTGGAAATAATAAGATGTATCAAGACTTGAAATTACATTTTTGGTGGCCAGGAATGAAAAGAAGTATAGCTGAGTTCATATCAAAATGTGAAGCATGTAACTTGGTAAAAGCAAAACATCAGAAATTAGGTAGATTACTTCAACCACTAGCTATACCTCAATGGAAATGGGAAGATATCTCCATGGATTTTATAACTGGATTTCCTCGTTCAAAATCCAATAATGATTCTATTTGGGTAATTGTGGATAGGCTTACAAAATTAGCGCATTTCTTACCCATTAAGCGAACAGATTCAGTAGACAAATTAGCAAGAATCTATTTAAAAGAGATAATAAGGTTGCATGGTATTCCAAAAACCATCGTTTCCGACAGAGATAGTAGATTCACTTCAAAATTCTGGAGAGCAGTTCATCAAGATCTTGGTTCACAACTCTGTATGAGTACGACTTTTCATCCACAGACTGATGGACAAACTGAAAGAGTGAATCAAACTCTAGAAGATCTTCTTTGTCTTTGTGTCTTAGATTTTGGAGGAAGTTGGGATGATCATCTTCCATTAATAGAATTTTCTTATAATAACAGTTTTCAAGCAAGTATTGGGATGGCACCTTATGAAGCCCTTTATGGAAGAAAGTGTATCACTCCTTTATCCTGGAATAGTGTTGGAGAAAATAGGATATTAAAATCAGATTTGATTATTCAGGCAACAAAAAAGATAAAGATAATTCAACATCGAATGAAAGCAGCTCAAGACAGGCAGAAGCAGTATTTTGATGCTCATCATCGTCATATTGAATTTTCTGTTGGAGATTTTGTATATTTGAAAGTGAACCCATTCAGAGGAGTTTCCAGATTTGGAGTTTCTGGGAAATTAAGTCCAAGATTTATTGGACCTTTTGAAGTTTTGAAAAGAGTAGGCCAGGTGGCATATCAAATCAAACTACCACCTCATCTGAGCCTGATGCATAACGTGTTTCATATCTCCTCACTTAGAAAATGTTTATCTGAACCTTCAATGCGAGTAGAAGTAGAAGATATCAATCTACAACCAAATCTTAGCTGTGTGATTGAACCAGAAGAGATTCTAGATCGAGATGAAAGAAAACTAAGAAATAAATCCATTCCCATGATCAAAGTTAAATGGAAAAATTGTCGCAAAGAAGAAGCTACATGGGAAGAAGAATCAAGCATGAAGAGATCTTATCCTCATTTATTCCACTAATAAATAGTTTTAGATCTTGTATTTATTTTCAAATTTTAGATTGATGTCGGGACGACATCTCTTTTAAGTTGGAGAGAATGTAAAATACCAAAATTTCATTTCAAATTGTTTATTAATATTTAAATAATTTTGACCTCAGATTAAAAATCTGACCTCACCATTGCGTTCACCACCCCCAAATTAGATAGGGGTGAAGTTTTGAACGCATTTGGAAGTCATTAAATTTTTGTCGAATATTTTAATATTATTTAAATACCTGAAAATTTGAGTAATTAAATACTCGTCGAATCAAAAATCCGAGTGCGCCATTGTGTTCAGAAGCCCTCAATTAGCTAGGATTTATATCTTTAAAATTTTTTTGAAAATATTTATTTTATTAAGTTTAATTAATTAATTGATTAAAATAAAATAAATTATTATTATTTAAATTCATTTGAACGGCGCCGTCTAACGCCGTTCCTTTTATTTCTTTTCGCACCGTCAAAGACCGAGTCCTTCCATTTTCTTCGCCGTTCCGAGCCATGGTCCATCTGAGCTGTTGATTCGATCTCAGCATGAGATCAGATGGCTCAGCGCCATCGTTCTCTTCGCTCAGCGCGTGTCGCGCTGAGCTCGCGAACCAGAGCCGCGTGGCCCTTGCTGACCTCGACGCGCGTTCATCCACAGCTTTAATCACCTCTATAACACTTCACTTTCATCTCATCAACTAAATGCTTCAAATCATTCTAAAAGAGAACTGCAGATTTGAACTTCATTCTAAACTGTTCATTTAAGGTACACCCCCATTTTTAGATCTTAAACCATTTCATAAAATTTCTATTTTGATTACTTATTTCGATCGTTTGATTGTCCATTTATCGGGTTCGATCGACTTGATCGAACCCAGATTTATCTGGATTCCAAAACGATCCACAGTACTCCACACTTACGCCGAACATCGTCCGTGAGTAGGCATCTAGGGTTAGACTTTGTGGCAAGCACCGGTCACCTCTAGTGACGTGCTAAGTGTTTATCGAAAGGTCTCTCTGAGACCTTTCGATCGACATACGGGCCGAGCCCCTCCGGCGCCGTTTTGCCGTCCAAAATCCATGCCCTAATAAACCGTCTCGGTGACGAAGGAGAAGGAGAAGACGAATCGCCTCAGGCTGGGTCGGGCCAGCCCGACCCGAGCGCTAATGGACCACACGTTTTCATGCGAGACACGTGGCTTGATCCCAGCGGCTGCACATCTGAGGTGGGACCCACCTCTACTTAAGCTAATTCAGAACTGTCTCATTAGAGACAGCAGTGGGCCCCACTCAGTTGAACCGGCGTATAGCTGGACGCCACGTGTCCTCCGTGGGTCCCACCTGAATCAGAAAAATATTAAAAATATAAATATAAAAATCAGTAATTATTAATATATATATAAATATAGATAATCATAAATTATATAAATATAAACAGATAAATTTATAATATAACATAAATATTAAATTAAAATTAAATAATAAACAGAAAATATAATATTATTAGATAAAATTTTAATTAGTTAAATAAATATGATACAATAATAAATATATATGTTCATAAATAGAAAAAAATAAGAATAATTAATTTATAAATAAATTAATCATATTAAATAATAATAATAAATAATCAGAAAATATAATATTTAAAAGATTAATTAAAAATAGATAAAATAAAATAAATAATTAAATAGAAAATAAATATTTTTAAATTAATTAAATTCATAAAATCCTAAAACTTTAATAATCCATAACTCCTAAATTATTTAACCAAATTATACAAATTAATATACCAAAATAACCAGAAAAATATAAGGAATTTATTAGAAGTATTAAATTTTACTACTTAGATTAAAATAAAACTAATCGCAATTAGGACATAACCCTAATTAACCTAATTTAACCTAGAACTTCAAATAGCTATAAGTTAGCCAATTTAGCTCCAAATTAGATGATCTAAATTTCTATTTAGATCAGAAAATCCTAATTTATAGTAAACTGCAAAAATATTTAGGATCCCACAGTTAGATCTCCTAATTAACCCTAATTACCCCAAAAATTTGATTAATGAATATTAGTAAATTTAATAATCCAAATTAAGTTTTTTTAGTTTTAAATGACTTATAAAGTGATTTAGAACCTAAATATATAATTAGATTGATAATTTTGTGATCAAATTCACTACATCACTCACTAATTACATTTAACCCTAATTATTAACCCTAGAAATTATATTAGCTATAACTTAGCCAATTCATATTAGAATTTGATAATTTTGGACTCTATAGAAACCATCGGACATAATCTTCAATAAACTAACATAAATTTGATATTCTATTAAGGGTAAAACTACTAAAATGCTCTTATAAGGTCAAATTCCCAATTTGACCTTATAAGGCATAATAATAAAATAACTTAATAAAATAAATCAAAATATTCATCTTATTAGGAAAACTGATATTACAAATATAAAACATTAAATTAATAAATCTCATTATTTTGGCAGATCAAAGAAATTAAATTTGGTTGATTTTATCAAAACAAGTGAGGTACGCAAATTTTCTTATAAGTTTTATTTCAGTATTCTTATTTGAGCCATTTTTCATTTGAGTATTATTTGCACTGCTTACCGCATTTTAATCTGTAAAAGATTTATATCATATAGCATGTAACAAAAAGAATGAAACACAGTATATATATATATTGTGGTGTTTGTCTTTGAAGGGTGGAATGCAAAACTAGAATCTGTACAGATTGGGCTAGCTAGCAAGCCCCTGGGAGTTATATGGAGGGATTTAGCATCTTGTAGGAAGTAGGCAAATCCAGAGGAAAGACACACCAATAATTATTATTTAAGTAAGCTACCGACGGGTGGCGAGATAAGCTTCCTACAGGTTATGCCTATGGGTTTACCCATTTGGGCTCAGTAGTCTACGGACTCGACTTATTGTTACAAATGCTTTTGATAAAATTTACTTCATATATGTTGATTTTCATAGCTATTT
The DNA here is from genome assembly GCA_016760335.1 of Gastrodia elata. Lineage (NCBI taxonomy): Eukaryota > Viridiplantae > Streptophyta > Magnoliopsida > Asparagales > Orchidaceae > Gastrodia > Gastrodia elata. The sequence continues at coordinate 21,949,898 of CM028684.1, forward strand.
TGTAGGGCAAAAATTGAATTTAGCAATTACTTTATTTACATGCAGATTTTTCAGTCATTTTCATATGTGATTCATACCTATTATAGGATGCTAGATTTATTCTTATAAGAACAATTTGCGTACTCCTACTTGACTAGTAAACTAAAATTTTTTTTCAGGTTTTGATAATTAAAAAGCTTAGAAGATCTACCAAATTTAAAAGAAGAAGAAGCAGAAGAATGTAGATATTTTATTTCTTATTTTGTAAAATTCAAACTAGTTGTAACTTTTCATATATGTTTTGGCTCTATGTATAAAAGGACTATGAAATTTTATTATTTTATTTTATGTCCTTTTTGAATTATAAAAATATCTATATTTTCAAATTGAGATGAATTGTTCTTTAAAGACTCTCGAACTTCGATCCCCGGTCGCCACACTCTATACTAAAACATATGTGATATATATTATTATCTAATTTATCTATTCTTTCTATTATGAGAGAATACAAGTTCAAGATCTCCAATATCCTACTATTGAGTAAAATCTCAATTCATGGCCTTATAAGGTTAAGCATTAGAACTTAATAAGTTCTAATTCAAAAAATAAGAAGGTGTCGCTTAAATAATCAATTGTCATAATTGATATATTTATCATTCCAAAACCAATCTTGATTAAGATAATCAAGATCTAGGGAATTATAGCTAGATTCCAAACAAGAGTTGAGTGAAGATCCGGTGTTTGAGGAAGAGAAATGTCAAGATGAAGAAATTTATTAATGTCTTTTATTTTATTTCTTAGAAAGAAGAGAGAATTATATACTTTCTTTTATTACAATATCATATATAAGTCGATTGATTAATCTAATGTGATTGTATTTTCTATTTTTCTGAATTTTATTTTTGTATTAAACATCTGAATATGGAAATATAAGGGTTGTGATTAAATTCAATCTATTTGAATTCTCATACGAGCATAAGTGCAAACATTATTATAGTATTTTGTCTTACTACAATGCATACATGTTTAAATTCTATAGATGAGTACAATCTTACAATCATTTTGCTTAGTCAATTGATATCAATTATGCATCCTCATTAATTTACTTTATTTCCCTAATTAAAACACACACACATGAAATTGTTAGTCTATTTAAATTATTTCATATTTAATAACCAGGTTTAAAATATTGAGAACTTATAAATAATATCAAAATATTACTACATGCATGACTATTTATGCAAACACTAGTATGAGAGTGAGTTAGAGTTAAGTTAAATTTTATGTACTCTTTATTAATAAATATTTTCATCCAACATTTACTGTATTGCTCCTACATTCGATATATAGTCTTGGAGGGAGCTCAAATTTTAGAGATACATTTGGAGGCATAATCTGGTTATGTTATGTTGTATTTTAAATAACTCTATAATATTTTGATTATATTATAATGTATAGAGTGGAACTCTTAATTGGTGTCCAGATTCACAACCAATTATATGGTGGAACTTTCTTTCAATCTTAAACCACGGGACAACACATTATACATTAGTCAAAATGGTGTCCTTGAACAAAAGGTTTCTCAAAACATTACTATTTTTATGGTTTTCTTAGTTAAGGCCAAAAATCTTTAATAAACTTGAATCCTGATCATGGATTTTCATAGGCTTTATCAATTTCCACTATACATCTACTATAGCTTCAATGAACTAAAACAACATATCTCCCACTATGTCGTCTTCAATGAATCCATCTTCTATACTTCACACTAAGCAACCCAAAATCCACCATCACTATAACCCCCAAATCTATTTTCCTACCCATTCATTTCCCTTCACATCTAATAGCACCATTGCCAACCCCACCCAAACTGACTCCTCCACCCATTAAAATTGCACTTTCAACTAATCCACAGTTGATTTTCCACTTGCAATAACCTCACCAACAACTCCATTACCATCGCTAGCATATGTTCTAACCAGGAACTTTGATACAGCTCACCAATATCAATAACCAATCTCCACCAAAAACATTCACCCCTTTAACAATTATTCCCATAATGGATCCATTCAACTATAAGTTTATTCCACCAAACATACTTCTACTCAAACCAAACATCTACTTCCTCCTTCCACCTACACCAAAGAACTCAAAAAAAATCTAATGGCAAGATACAAAGGCTAATGAGATTACTACATTATTGTATAACCATACATGGATTCCTGTACCACCTATAATAATCACATTTAATTCACTATTTTGCTTCAAATATAATCCCAAAGGCTCCATCTCACATTACAAAGCCCAATTAGTTGCTTGCAACCTTAACTAATAGTGTGACCTTGATTAGTTTAAGAATTTCATATTAGTTATTAAAATAAATTCCATATGCATTATATTGATTCTAGTCACCTCTTACTCTTGGCTACTCAAATAGCTAGACTTTAATAATTCATTTCTCAATGGTGATCATCATAAAAAAATTTACATGCAACAACCATCCCAACCATCCCAATACCATAATGACTTAACAAAGTAATTTACACCCTCAAGCTCCTCACATGCACGATTTTCCAATACTCTACTTCTTCACTTTGGTTGGATTTATGCCTAGAAACATGCTTCATTCATATTTTAATTTCACAAGGATAAAACCACAATATAGATACTCATATTCCTGATGATGTTCTCAACACTTAAAATATTCTCTCATATGATTTCCACCTGCTTCACCCTCATATCACAAAAATCATTGCTTTAAAATCTTATAGACATTCATCATTTCCTTGGCAAAATTAAAAATTTCCACTTATCTCAAAATACATGCATTTAGGAGTTACAAGAATAAACACTTATGATATAGTGTAAATCACCTTTAACACCAATGACAACTCCTATCACACTATCAAAAAATATGAATCACAATTTCTTAAACTCACTAATTACAAACAAGTTGATGGTGCTTTATAGTACTTACTACTTATATGACAAAACCTTAATTTCAATGTAAATTGTGCATTACTTCCTACATGCCTCCATCAATGAGCGTTCGAGCACTATCAAACAAAATCCTTGCTCTAGCACACAATCCGTATGGGCATACTACAACCAACCTTAGTAGTTCAAATTCAAGCATTTTGTGATGCCAAGTAGGTCGATTACATGAATGACGACAAGTCTACCACACAACATGTGATTTATCTAGGAACTTCTCTCATCTCTTGTTTCTCAAATAAATAAACTATATCGCATGTTTGAGCACAAAAGCAAAATACAAAAAAATAGCTATTGTATTAAGCAAAATTCAAATGGTCCAATTTTATCTCTCTAGAGTTGACATCTCACTACGATTATTTCCATAATTATGATGTGACAATTTCGGCACCACTTGTCCATAAATTATGTTTTTCACCCTCACATGAAACGTTACAAGTGGATTCTCATTTCATTTGTGAATTGACAACAACGAACAACCTACGCTTATAATATTTCAATTGTCAACTACCTAACACTCTCTCAAAGCCACTGAACTCTTAGTGGTTTTGAACCCTTATGTGAAAGTACTTTGTAGCTTCGACATCTTAAACTTGAGAGGGTGTAATGCACACAAACACATTAAATACTTAGAATATTTCTTAAGAATATAGAATAAATCCACACCCCACATCACAATATATACATGATGTAGTACATCCTAAGAATATTATTAAAGGCCCAATAATAAGAGCCATAGCTAAAATTCAAGGGAAGAATTTGAAGGTGGCCTAATTACAACAGCCCAATCAAAAGCTTAATAAAGAGCCCAAATATTAGGCTTACCATTTGTATTTTATTTGTATTAATATTGTACTTTTTTATTTATTAAGGCATATATTTGGCCATCCATGTCATGAGGAAAATATTTAATGTAAGTAGTTGGAGTTACTCTCTCACTAATTACCAACTACCCATATGCCCCTCCAAAATTTCCCTCCATATTTTCTCTCTAAAGCTCACAGGGCAGGAGACTTGTAATGCTTATAAGTATGAGCTGAACTGTAATATAATGAAGTAACTTGATTGAAGAAATTTTGTGGTGAATAGCTCTCATATTGCTTGGCGCTTGGAGCTTGGTGGCGTCAAGCTTATTTCTTATCTTTGGTGATTTAGGCTATTATCTTATTTATATTTTATTTTTTAACTATACTCTTATTCTCATAGCCTCAAACCATCCACACATCTTCTCCAGTATCTTAAGTATCATTTAAAATTATTAAGTCATTATCTAATCTCTCAAACACTTAGGTTATTATCAAATCTCCAGCGGTAGCACACTCCTCCTCCTGAATCTGACCTTCAGAAGGCTCAACTACCTCGAATAACTCAAAATATACTATTGTTGGATTCATAATGATAGGGCCCCTAGCAAATCAAAAAAATTTTTTAGTTAGACATATTGTTTAAGTACATTTTAGGCTATCATATTTCATAAATTTTATGATATCACCATTTTACTTAGACTATAAAATAAACAAAGTGTAAGTATACAACAAGCATACAAAGAGATATGGAAAGTTATAAATACTGCATTTATAATTGAGCAACATATGAGGCAAAATAACATACTTCAATACTAAACTCTAATAAAGTTAGGCATATATATATAAATAAAGTAAGAAAAGTACTAAAAGAAAGATTGATCATAAATATGCTGATGATCATATGAAATATGTAGGTCTAAAACCAAGTAATTAATCTGTGATAAGTATAAGTAAATAGTAAAAAATCCAGCATCCTATAAGTAAGTAAGCAAGTAAAGCTGGTTGAAGTAAAGTACAACAGTAAATGGTTAATAGTAAACAGTGAACAGTAAACAGTAAACATATATGTATTTACTGTCATATTAGAAGAGGGCTGATCTAGTCTACTGCAATAAGTATATGTATATTCCTAGTGTTATCTAAGGCTAGGCCAGAATAACAGAATAGAAATTGAACTGAAGAGGTAGTAATCTCAAATGTAGCAAATTTTAGTTATTTTACTTTACTTCTATGGACATATCCAAAAATAGCTGAGAAGTCAAGCATATCTGCAAGGTCGTTCGGGTTCCAACTTAACACAACACTCCTCAATGAGTAAGGTTAAATAATCTTTATTTCTCCTTACCCCTATCTAGTAGGGTAAAATACACAAGATCAACAAGTAACTGAACCATAGCAAATGTTATCCTAATTATTCTATATTTTCATTTCATACAATAATGATATCTTATATGACATGTTCAAGGAATATGGCACATAATACAAAGAATACAAAAGCAAAAATAATTTAATAGTAAGCAAGGGACTCTACTACATAAGGTGACATCAGTTATTATCTATTAAACCATTCTAACTATTATAAGTTACATAAGTTTAGGATCTCTAATTTCTAATATCTAGTGTAACTTAGAAGTATGGCCTTATAAGTTAAAAGTAATTATAAATGATTATGTTCTAGTTTAATTCAATTAATAATGAATATAAGTTTAATAAGAAATCATCATATCCTAATTGATGAATTTAAACATTCTAAACTAAGATCTGATCAAGATCTACTAAGCTAAAAATTATAAATTAAACACCACAAATTAAGTTTACTCACATAATTTAAGGGTAAGTCTTAAGGACTAAGGTTTAAGTCTAAATGTGAACTAATAATCAAGGCAAATTTTATTAAGCACAATCAAAGCTTAATAAGATGAATCTTCTAGTCTTAATTTAAAATTGAAAGATAAAATAATCATAATTAAAGTATAAAAATCTATAAACTAATAAAACTAAAGTTTCATTCATTGAATAACTCATTTTATTCAATAAATGAAATCTAACCTAGTATCTATTCCTAATCTTAAGAAAAAGATCCTAAAGTGAAGTGTATATCCTGATGAGCTCCATTAAGGAAATTTTAGGATTTGATGGAATTTATTATATTTTACCTCTATTTATTAATTTTGTTCATTTAAAGGAGTTAAGGATGAGTTTTAATTATATTGAGGGATAATGGATTTTACTTATGAAATTTATAAGCCTTAAATTAAATTTTTAATAATTCACTTAATTTATAAGTTTAAGAGTATAATTGAATTCTAAATTAGTTTTATTACTAGTTTTAATAATTTTAATTATATTTTAGAGGTTAAGGGTACTTAACCTAAATTTTGGGTAAAATGACCATTTTGCCCCTACTTAAGGGTCTAAAATACTACTTTTTGATTAAGGGCTCCAAAATGAACTTAATTAATGCTAAATGATTCTTTTTTGTCTAACATGAAGATAGACAGTATGTACATCAAATTTGAACAAATATTAAGTCCTAAGGGTTCAATTTAAGAATTTTAACATATAAGGGCATTTTGGTAATAATACTAAGTGAAGTATAAGAATTCAATTAGTTTATTATCATTTGCTGTTCAAAATTCCATAGAGTCTAAGAACACTGAATTCTGATATCTAATGATTAAGTTATGGTCGTTTCAATATTATGATTCTATTTTTTTATCAATGGGGTCAAAGCCTAATTTTTCTATATTTAAAAATCACCTACAATTTTATACAATGCTTAATTTTACTAAGACTATGTTTTATTTTGATATATTTTGGCCCCATTAGAGTCCTAGAGTCATTAGAATGAAAAAAAAATCACAAATATGAGCAATTTCGGACAGTTCTGGGCACTTTCGGACAATTATGGGCACTACGACGCGCAGTGGTGCATTCTAGCTGAAAGCCCAATGCTACGACGGATTTTGACACTGTGGCGCACTGCAGTGGATTTCGGCGCTGTGGCACGCTGTAGCGGATTTTGGTGCTGTGGCCGTTGCAATGGATTTCAGTGCTGCGTTGCATTTAATTTAATTTCATCAAATTTATATGCCACTGCGACGCGCTACAGTGTGCTATGACGCGCGGCGGTGCACTACAGTGGACCAAATTTTGAAACTCAGGTGCTACGATGCGCTGTAGCGCCTTCGCCTATGCTAAAATCGTAACATGTCTCATTTCGCACTCAATTACTCTTAATTTATAGCAATTCACATGTGATGCCATATACCGATGGGAAGGTATTTCTAAGAGCTTTCCATTGATACCAAAATCAACACAAAAGAATCATTTTAATGATGCAAACAATGAGGTTAAAGGTCTGAGTATATAAAAATCATGTTTGCAGAATAGATTTTCTTCCCTAAAACTTACTATCCTAAGGAGCTATATTGGTCTCTACATCTCAAACACAGGCTCTTATTAGCATAAGATACACATGTAAAGTAAATATAATAACCATTTGATAAAGAGAAGAGGTACCAAAAAGGTACCTTCGCCTTAAAATAAATGGAGGAAGAAGACTCTGATTTCTACAGGAACTTGGGAGCTTGAGAGCTTGAGGGAAGATGCTTCTTCTTCTTTTTCAATTGCTAACAAGAGGAGGAAGAGGCTAAGGGTTCTTCTTTAGCTTGGGAGTGAGCTTGGAAGGGAATGAGCTTCAGCTGGGTAAATGGAGAGTTAGGAGGGATTTTCAGCAATTGAATGGAAGAGGGCTGAAGGTCCATCTTAAAGGAGGATGGGACATGGCTCCATTAATGAGCCTTCCCATCCATGGGGAGGAAGGTGCTGAGAAGGAGGAAGAAGCAGCATGGGGACCAGCTAAGCAGCATGGGGACCAGCTAGAGGGGAAATGAAGAGGGAAAATTTGATTTTTGAATATTTTAATTTATTCAATTAATACTTTTAAATAAAAAAATAGATTTTATAAATGTGCTCCGAAAAATCTCAAAATTTTACTCCTAGCTAATTTGAATGTGAGGAATTCAATAGTAAAGTCAGATTTTCATTTCAACGAGTATTTAATTTTCCTAATTTATGGGGGTATTTTAAATATTAAAATATTCGATAAATTTTCGATGACTTCTAATTGCTACCAAAACGTCACTCCTAGCTAATTTGGGGGTGACGAGCGCAATGGTGAAGTTGGATTTTGATTTTGAAGTCAAATTAAATATCTTAATTTTTTAATTAATTAAATATTATTAAAATAATTTAAATATTAAATTGAGCTCTGAATCGCTCCAAATCTTCAGAAATTGATTTTAATGACTAGATAAACTCAATGGAATGATAATTAGGATGCAATTAAGCTAAGTAAGAACATAGGATTTTTATAAGTACACACAGAGTGCGGAAGCTAAAGTATACATTCAGATCATTCATCACAGAAGATAGTAAAATATTCATCTTAGAAAAGAAAAAAAAATATCCATAATTATTACAAATTGCTTACTTAATAAAAATATAGAAAATAATTTGTATACTGAATTGAAAGTAAACTAGTATAAAAAAGTAAATACTGATGGAGAGTTCTCTAAGGCTCAACAAACTTCTATTGGATCTCCTAAACTGGCTCCTGATCTGGCTCTACAAACTGCTCGATATTTGGCAAATCACTGGATCCCAAAAGTACCACATGTTATAGAATGAGTCTAACATTTCAAAAGCTAATCTAAACAGTATAGTTTTCTAATGTTTAACATTTAAGTGATTAAACAAAACTGTAGAAAAATATTAAAATAGTTGAAAATAAAATAATACAAAACTCTAATTGAAATAACTAAAAATAAAACTATGCAAAATTGAAAAATAAGTAAAACATGGCTGAAAATTTAGTTTTGAAAGCAGGGAAGATAGTAAGAAAGCTAAAATTGAGTTAATAATGCATTTAAGCTGTGTTGTATGCCACTAGATTTATATGTATGCATCTGAGTATGCCACAGAACTGTATGCCACTGATATGCTAACTTGGTGTCACATGACAACCCACAGATCCTAGGTGAGCGAACATTCTGCTAACAGAGTCCTTAAGTGAGCTAAGCGCTCCGCTAATGCTGACATGACTTACGCATTTATGATATGCCAAGGCTTAATGGTGGTATACTTTAAATCTTCAAAATCTAAAAATCAATTTAATATCAAATACTGATTCTATTTATCTCTATTATGCATAATTCACCTAAATGTATTATAACTCCTAATTCTAATCCATTGAATGATATCACTAAAATTACTCATAAACTTATCAACTGAAGGGAAATATGGATTTAACACTTAGTTTGTTTAACTGCACTTATCAAAATGTATGAAGATAAAGGGCAGAACCCAGTCACACTTTATTCTCTCAAACTAAGTTGTTAAATATCCTAGTTAAAAGCATACTTATAGCATCCTAAAAAGGTAACTTGAATACTTAGTTTGTTTAACTGCACTTATCAAAATGCTTGACAATAAGGGGCAGAATCTAGCCACAGTTTATTTTCTCAAACTAAGTTGCCCAATCCCCTACTTATAACACTCTTGGACTTGGAATATTTATCTTGGACTGAACTGTACTTATCTAATTACCTAAGATAAGAACGAGACTCTACAGTTATATTCAGGGTAAATCGACCAACTTCATTTTTTAGTGAAATAAATTAGTTCTATAAATATACACTATCACCTCCAACAGATAGTTCTACAAATTTTTAACAATTCTATTTAATAATCATGGAATATCAAACTAATGAATTCATTCTCCATTATGGTGAATCCTACGCAAAAGTTCCAAGGATGTGAATTAGGTTATAGTAAAAGTCACCTAATTTAGAATATTGCTATAAGGAAATAACCTCAATCTAAATCATTAGGTTATTCTACCATAAAAATCTAGGATCAAGTATATAAGGCTAAGAAGGTGCATCAAAGATCTTACATCAAGATTTAATAATAAGTTCTTCCTACCTCAATAGCTCATCTATTGATAAAGCTTAATAATTATTAAATTATTATCACTATATCATAACATTAAAGCTCCAGTACTAAAAGGTGCAAATTATAATCTAAGATCTAAAATTTATATTAAGTTTTCAATTTTTATTTAATTAGACTGAATTACACAAATCTGATGGGTAAGCCCATCTGATCATAACATATACTACAATTATGGGATAAAATCATAAAATTTATTAAGAATTGATCATTTTGCAAATTATTGTCATTTTATGATTTATCTCATGCTAAGAGTCTTACTTAGGAGAAAATTAAAGATTCAAAGGTATAGGTTCAAATGATCAATCATATGAATTGATTATATATCTTAATATTTCTAATTTAATGGTTTAAGATCAATGTCAGATCAGTATGTATTATTAAAATCATTCAAGTCCTTTAATTGTTCAAATCAAGTGTTTTACTTAACGTGATTAAGGTTTAGACCTTATCTAGATAAATTAGGGCATAATTCATAACTTGACCAAATCAAGACCAATGGTTTGATTTATTGATCAATGACAAAATTAGTGTATTATTAATGTCCATTTCTAGTTTAAGGTTATATTGCTTAACTTAATAATTTCTTAAGATTCCTTAGAGTTTAAGGTTAATACTTATCAATTAATTCATGTAAAGTGTCCAAATTAGGGTTTGAGTTCTCTAATATGCATCATGATATTATTGAAGCATATAAATATTGCATTAATTGAAATATAAAGTAATTAAGGCTAATCAAACCCTAAACAAATTCAAAAAGGATTAGCACAATAATTGCAAAATCAATTTTCTAAATTACAAGCAATTTGGCCATTATGTCCTAATTAATAATACTAGCAATCAAAAACTATAACATTACCATTTGGCACAAAATATTAAAGTGAAACTTTAAGAAATTAGAACATGTCATTTAGGACAAAAAGATAAATTTCATAATAAAAATCACCTATATATTCACATAATGCTTAATTCCAAGTATATTTTTGGATTTTTAGGGTTATAGAGTCATTAAAATGCAAAAAATATTAGATTTAAGCAAAACAGGATAGTTCTGCGCGCTACCGCATGCTACGACACGCTGCGGCGCTGTAACAACCCTAGTGTTGTTACCCATTAATTAGTTGCCTAATCAACTTAATTTCTTTTCCATTAGTCTTATAATAGTATTAAGAATATCCACCTAAAGTTTCGTGCGATTTGGAGATCATTTAGCAATTTTTAGTATTTTTTGATTTTTTGATTGTTCTGAGAATACCTAATTTATGTAGACCTCAAAATCAAAATTGGAGTTCGCCATTGAACTCATTACCCCCAAATTAGCTAGAGGTGGTGTAACAACCCAAGGCTATTACCCAGTTTAATTTTAGCTTAATCATATCTTAATTATCATTCTGTTAAGTGCATCTAGTCATTAGAACCAATCATTGAAGATTTGGTGCGATTCGGAGCTAAATTAAATATTTGAAATATTTTAATATATTTAATTAATTATAAAATTGAAGTATTTAAATTGACCTCGAAATCAAAATCTGACTTCGCCGTTACGATCGTCACCCCCAAATTAGCTATGGGTGATGTTTTGGACGTGTTTGGAAGTCATCGAATTTTTGCAAATATTTTAATGTAATTAAATGCACTAGAAAATATAATAATTAAATAATTTTTGGAATCTAAATTTGCTTCGCCATTGAATTCTTCACCCCCAAATTAGCTAGAGGTGAATTTTTGGAATTTTTCAGAGCGTATTCATTAAATTTGAATTTTTAGCAAAATTAAAAATTAGAAAACTAATAAATAATTATTTATTTAAGAAATCTATTTTTTTATTTTTCCCTGGCTCCCTCCATACCTAATTTCGACGCCCCCATACTCCCTCCCCTATACGCAAGCAGCTAGGTGCCATCTCCCCCTTCTCCATTTTCTTCTCCCTTAGGCCATGCCTACTCCACCTCCTCTCCTCCTTTAAGAAGGAGCTTAGCCTCCTTCTTCCTCTCCAATTGCAAAAGCTAAAGCTCTTCCTCCCTCCTTCTATATAGTGTTTACTGAAGAAGAAGTTCCTCTCCAAGCTCCTAAAGAAAAATAGAGTTTTTTTCTTTCTCTTCTAAAGACTAAGGTACCATTTTGCTTACTCTTCATTGTGCTCTTTTCATCTAATTTATCAAGTACTGTGAATGGCATGTTCATTAGCTATTGTATGGGATTTATGTGTGACCATCGAGCTTCAATTGGACTCAAATGAGTCTGATCGAAGCTTGTCATCCATTAGAAAAATTGTCAAAAGACGTGTAATTTTTTTACATTCGTAGCTAGGACATCAATTTCTGCTCGATAAGAGACCTTTCCATCGGTATATGGCACTACTTGTGAGATGCCAAAATTGAGAGTATTTCGGTGCGAAAGAAGACCCGTCACGATTTTCGCACAGGCGAAATCACAGTAGTGCGCTACAGCGCGCTGTAACGCCTGTAACAACCCAATGTTGTTAATCATCATTTATTAGTCCAATTAATTACAAATCTCTTCTAACAGTCTTAATTAATCATTAGGAACGAGTCATAAAATTTTGATTCAGTTTGAAAATCAAATAAGCAAAATCCTAATTTTAGATAATTACTTAAATCAGAAAAATGAGAAAGTTATTTTGACCTCAAATTAAAAATTAGATTTTGTCGCTGCGTTCCTCACCCCCAAGTTAGCTAGGGGTGAAAATTTAGTAAGTTTTGAAGATCGTCAAAATTTCATGATTATTTTATTTTAAAATCCTAAAAAATAAAATAATTGAGACAACCTCCAATAAAAAAATTATGACTGCATTTTTTAGTTCGTTATCCCTAATTTAGTTAAAAAGTAAATTTTCAAAAATTCTTCCAGAAACATATAAATGTATGTTTTTAATTAAATGAAAATTTTAATAATTGATTAACATAATTAATCAATTAATATTAATATTTTATTATATATATATATATACACACACATACATATGTCACTCTTCATCTATCCTACGACAGTTCTGCCCTAATCCATTCGCCCCCTCTCCTTCATTCGCTCGATGTCCATCCTTTCGAGCGGCACATTGATGATGCCACTCGATCGAGGCGAGCAGCCGACGACGTGTGGCTCTCGCCACGAGTGTGCGTCAATATGAAGCTTTGTGAAGATCAGATTGTCACTAGCCTTACCCGTTTAACGCCCATAACTCTCGCATCTTAAAAGGTAAGGTTCCGAGACCATTAGGGGATTTTTGGGATGCTTTAAGATTGAAGTCCTTGCAAGCTTGCTTATGGATCCTAATAACAACCTCACGATGATCAATCAGGTACTTCACCCGATTCTCTTACCCAGTGTTATTTATATAAAAATTGATTATTTATTTGGGTTTCAAGATGTCAAATGAAAAAATTGCTAGAATCTAATCAAACTTGAAAGGATATCATTAGGCTTAGACTAATGCATTCTTGTATAGTATTCAAACTTCAACAATCCCTAAATTTTTATTTCTGTATGCTCTAATCGGTAGTCTATTGCTGTTTTGGCTTTTGGAATGCATGTTTTAAAACTTGTATTACTGATAAACTACTCTAATACTATAAATCTAAATGAAGCTCAATATTGTTTTTATATATATATCAATATCATGATAAATTATCTTTCTTAAACCATGGATCATTTCAGTCCATTTGGCATTTCACATTTGGCTTACAGCTCAATGACATTTTCATAGTTCTAGTTTCCAGAATTCGTCTCATTACAATAAAGTCGTAATGTTGTATTTTTCTATGTTCTTCACATTGCATGTTCAAAACTTAGCTATTGGGAAAACGTTTCCAGTGTAAAGAATGCTTTTCCCATTTCTTAAGCATGAAACTAATGAGAAGTATTTCAGTGAACATATATCATTTAATAAAAGTGCTATTAGAGTAAATATTTGCAAGGCCTTGATAAATTATATTACGCTCTTGATTAATTACAATACTCTATTAGATTTTGGTATTGAATATTGGAGATAAAACTTGATGGCTTCATACTAAGCCAGTAAATCATCTGAACTAAACAATTTTCATGTTCAGTCCTAAAGTGCAGCTGACAAGGAGAAATGCAGTGAGGTTTATATCCATAGTTAAATTAATCATGTTTATCACTTTTCAGTTATTCATAAATAAAATGCCATACTGATTGCCATAATAATATTAGGTATATATTATTTTTACTGTCCTCATCATTACAAATCCATAGATGCAATCTATCATCTTCATAAGAAATTTTTTCTTCCAAGTAATTTATAGTTGTGATGTACAAATGTACATAAGGAGTTTAATGACCAAATGCATATATATTCTATATTCAGAGGACATTTGGCATGTCCTAAATATTTGCTTTCACATTTTAATTTTAATTTCTTAGTTGTATTTACTTATAACACACATTGCTAGCACAAAAAAAAATTCTTTTAATTATATACTAAAATATCCCTTTTTATTTTAGCTATTTGATGCAGTAATCCATTTGCCAATCATCATTATAACTTACCAATTGTTCAAACTAAGTGGTTCATTTTTATGGATAATGAATTTTGGTCGATCAATAATTGAATATTTATAGTATAATTTGGCTGAGCATATAGCTAAATTTGTTCTTGAGATTGTCAATGAAATATATACAGAACTTTTAAAAGCTTATGTTCAAACATTTTTCATGAAGTATAGTATTAAATAATATTTTAAACATCATTAATTTCAGGCCCTAGTAAAATATGGGATAACATTAAATAAAAAGTGATATGCATAAGGTTATACTCATTCGAGGAATATTTTTCGATGTGTAAAAAGATCATCATTCATTATGTGAGATATTTCAATGTCGCAAGATAAATTTCTGCTTTTCTTGATTCATGGGAGTAATAAAGTCTCTTACCATTATATGGGTTTAGATGTATATACTCTTTTCATTGTTTATGGTATTAAATGACATACTTGTTTGTGAACTATCTAAATTGCATCTCTTTTCAAACTTTCTCGTAACACTTGAAAGCTTAAGTATACTTTGATAATTATTTCTTCAAATATAAGGTTGAATGACACATTAACGGGCTCGTTTGTGAAATATGCTTTCAACAGTACCATAAAATTATTATTGGGAATTACCAAATTCTATTTAAAGAAAAGCGGTACTCTATTATTACTATTTTTAGTGAAGAAAATAGTGTTGTACATATAGATATATATATTGTTCTTGCTCTACTTTTACTTTTCCTTGGATGAAATGTATTGTCAGATCTAGTTTTCTATATTGTCTTAAAAAAATGCTTAACACTTTAATGTGAGATCAAACGGGGCCTAAGCATAGAAACGAATTTATGAAAATAATTTGACATAAATGCTGCCTACATTTTTGTAATTATTGGCAGATCACCGGTCTTTGATCAAAAGTAGAACCACTTTTTGTTTCTATACTAATTTTTTTTTAATATATGTATCGATGTTTTTGTAGAAATAAGTTAGTACAAATTTGTATTTTGACATAGTTATTTTGTCTTACCATCAAAAAAACTAGAACATCTATACTTTTATAAAGTGCAATTGTTTAAATTAGTAGTGATAAGTAAAATGCAATTCTTTTAGAAGTATTTGATTATTTTCAAACTTGATGGAGAGTTTAATTTTATGCTTGTCAAAAACATAATTATATGATTTTTATTTTTGTTGCTTATTATTGTTAACTTTATAAGTTCTTTTTAGTACTGGCTTGTCTATGAAAATGATAAAGAATAGGTTGTGCTTCAGCATTTCAACATGTTTATGTTTGAATAGCTTTTAAGATTTCAGCGTTTCAAATATTTAGTTCATTTATTATTTTTGGCTCTCTAGTTGTTTGATCTTTTTTGTCTATTCTCTAACTCAATCAATAGATCTACTAATCAATTTCTGGGATTCCTCTTATCTATGGTAAATTATTCGTGTAGTAGGAATCATTATTCAGGGATGGTTGGTTTGCATATTAATTTCCTTTTTTTCTATAGCAAGAATCATTTTTCTTCTTAATCTAATTCTGTCCTATCATCTTTCAAGTACTGTAGAATGGATGAAAATTACTATCTTCACACTGCTTAAAAATTTAATTGTGAAATGGTTAATATTTGTTATGCTACATAAATTGTATCTTTTTCTTTTACAAAATAAACAATATCTTTTCTGTAAGGGAAATTATAAAGTATTATTTCATAAAATGAATATTTCTTGTTTTGAGCTTTTTAGTAAATTACTAATACTAAAATGAATAACTTGTGGGAACCAATATTTTCCTAAGTTGATTAGGGATTTTATTAATGTAACAACCCTGGTTGTTATCATAGCTAAACCTAGACTAATTAAGCTAACCTAAGCTTTAATTTTGATTTCATGAGTCATTTAAACCTAATCCCAGAAGTTTTGAATCAATTGGAGATAAAATGGAGAGTTTGGTAATTTTGACTATTTTTTTAAGTCCTGAAAATTATCTAAATTAATTTAATCTCCAAATTAAAATCTGATTTCATTTTTGAATTTCTCATACCCTAATTAGCTAAGGGTAAATTTTTGGGAGTTTTTGAAGCTCATTTGGTCTTAAATTGGATTTAGAATATTTAGAAATAATTTAATTGATTTATTTATAATTAAATTATAATTTTAATTAAATTATAAAAGGCAGGATTTGCTGTCAGGACCGTGGCAGATCCGCTGCGGGGGTCCCGACAGCGGGGCACCGGGATAAGCCACTCGATGCATTGGCATGCATCCTGGTGCGCACCATCGAACGACAGGATGTCCTCCGCATTAAGATTAGATCCTATGCGTCGGATTTATTGCTAGCATCTGACGGCTACTATCCTATCCCATTTAAGTAACGCATCCGAGCCATCCGAGACCAACGGTCGATCCATCAGATGGCGGACACGAATCTGAACATTGTGGATCGTCTCGCCCCGTCTGCGTCTAGTCCACCCCGACAGCCAGAAACCTCCCAGCCCTCGTGGCAGTACAAGAAGACCCTGAAATTCCCCTCCTGCCCTCGGTGCGTCTGTCTTGCCGGTCGTCTTCTCCCCAAATTGCCCATAGTCGTTGGCCCGAGCCTTTCTCTTCGGCCTGAGCCTCCTCCCATTGCCAAGCCCTGGAAACCACCCACAGAGCTCCCAACTGCCTATAAATACCCCCAGCATCTCTCAGTGAGTCCCTTTGCTCACTGAGACTCCTCAATTTCCCCAGCTGAAGCCTCTGGAGCTCCCATCTTCCTCGGCAAATTTCCGGCGTTCCTGAAGCCTCGAACTGCTGATAGAGGGCCCGTCTAGTGTTCAGACCCCATGTGAACCTTCGTCTACTAGTTAGGAAGCTCCAGCACACTTCAATTCTCCTCGACCAAGCCTGCAACCCATCTTTAGGTACAGCCTTCTCCCATGGATTTTCTTTGATCCAATCCCTCGTCTGTCTCTGCATTGAGCCTCTGGTTGTCTCCTAACTAGCCATAGCCACTTAGGGAACCAGTCATGATTGTCGCTCGGGGCTAAGCTAGCTCGAATCGATCAAATCGATCGATTGAGCTAGCGGTCGAGCCATGGCTGAGTCCGAGTAAGGACCCAGCGATCGGTTACGCCCCAGGTTATGAAACCTTAGGGGTTCGACTCGTCTCACCTCGCTGATGGTATAGGTATCAAACCCTGGCCGATTAATGGCCTCTGTGAGGAGAATTATCTGCTCACAGTAAGCCTGAAATGCCCCTATCGAAGGCATCTTGGGTGAGTAGCACCCCATCGATCCAGAGGGATCCATATGGGGGTTCTTAGTCCAATCGACGCGTCTCAACCCTAGGAACGTGTAGGGATTAAGTTGAGCCACCGCCGTTGTCTGAGCGCCGAGAATTTCAGCGTGGAAGTTCGACTGGGACGGACCCGTCAAGAGGTTGAAGATGAAGTCCGGGCCGGGCCGACCCCGACCCCGCGGTTCTAATTTTGGGCCGCGGTTAATAATGAATTATATGATTAAATTTTCTATAGTTATTAATTTAATAAATCAAATCCTATAGTTTTAATTTAAATAAACATTCAGAATAAATTATTTAAATAAATTTGGCTATACTGATCCAAATAGTATAATCCATTATACCATTTGAATCAAAAAAATACAAGAAATTTAAATATAAAATAAAATCACATATCCAATGGTTGGATTTAAAATAATTGAGTAAACTTTTTTTGTTGTTAATTAAATCATAATAAATTCAAATAATAACCAAATTAATTGATTAAGGGCTCTGATTGCTCAATAAACCCTAAAGAACAATTGCAGACTCTTAAAAATAATTTTGGATATTTAATTTCCTTAATCACTCCTTAATCACCCTAATTAAGGATTAGTGAATTAAACCCTAAATTAGTCTCTAATTTTGGGTAGGGTAATTCATAGTGCCATCTTAAGTCTATTTGAACCTAAGTGTAAGGTTGGATTACCTTAGAATGCCCTAAATTCTCTACTCACTCTAATTGGCCTAAAAATATGATCAGTGTTAATTAGCTTAATTAGGTTGTCAAAACCTAAGATAAGGGTATTTCCCACTCCATTAATTAATATGAAACTCCTTAAAATAGATTAGATACAGTTTGGATAACTAAACCCTAAAATCTCAATTTTAGACTTAAGAGGGGCATTTTGGTCATTTTGACCAAAATGTGGTTAAATGCTCCTTAAAACTTGGAAATTTCAGTGAACTACTCTAAGATAGATTAGAAATGTTCTCTGAACCCTTAGGATAATAATACTAATGACTTGGACATTAATTCAAGAAATCTCCACTTAAATCCTAATTAAGACACTTAGATCTTAAGTGATCCTAAAAGAGTCATTTAGCCTTAATACTTAAATCTAATAATTGCAATTGTTGAATATCACCTTAATAAGTTCAATTTAGTTAGATTTTGAACTTAAATGCTAAAAGAAATGCAATTAGTAGAGTCTAAATTGAAAACCTAGTTTGAGTCTAAAGTGATCAAAAATCATATCTTAGATCTTAGACTTTAGACTTTGGATCTTCTACTTGAATTGAACTATCTCCTTTGGAATTCTTTAAATGATTGATTGTTTAACCCTTTGAAGCCTTCCTTGTGGGTATAGGGTGATTCAATCTATGAGATAATGAAATTATTTTAAGAGATTGAATATAGATCTTAGATTCTCAAAGTTCTTAATTAATTATTTTATCTTATGATTAGTAGAATAACCTTTCACCAAATTCTTAGTACTTGGATCTTTCAGTTTATAGGATTTCTTACCTTTATTTTGGGTAGTAATTGAGAACCCTAGATCTTTAATAAGACTTTTACCTTAGATTTAGGATTGGGACACCAAAGTGGAGTTTAAGTCCTAAATCCTTAAATCTTGAATTACTTAATCAAGATTTGGGTAAGAAAGTAAAATATTAATAACTTAGGTCGTTAATTTATTTACTTAAACTATATAGTCATCACATGATTTTGGATCTGAGATTCTAATGTTAACTATAAGGATGTAAATCTGAGATTCTACTTGATAGCTAGATATCGGAGATCCTAAACTTGTACCTTTTCAAAGTAGTTAGATTTAGTAATTAGATAACAACAGATATCACACCAGTTTAGATTGAGTCTCTTGCTTACTTTGACTAGATTTGCTTTGTATACCTTGGATATTGAGCCTTATTCCTTGAGCATAATAGGAGAACTTAGGATATGGATAATACATCCTAAGTTAGTATTTAAATTGCATATCATTCAGTTTTGCCTTGTTTGCAATTGGTAGAATATGTCCTAGCTTAGTCTGCCTCTTCAGTAGTTGTATTATATAGACTGAACTCAGACCTAGCATATTTGGATGGCTAGGTTGGTAATTGATTGATTGATATTGGAGGCCCTGTATGGCCTATTGGTTGGTATGACAGTACTATGTCTTAGGCTTATTTCTACTTTAGCTGGATTATTCAGTATTGTTTTCTATTTTGCTTTACCACATGCTTCAGTGGCCTTATTTTCAGTACTTGCTCACTTTGCCACATGTCTCAGTGGCTTTATATTTCATAGATTACTTTGCTTTTGCCACATGTCTCAGTGGCCTTTCTTTCCTTTTCTTAATTAGTATATTGTATGTATACCCACATGGTTTACTTATGTATATTGGCATGTTTAGGATGCTAGAACGGTATGTTTTCAGTACTTGTGTTTCTCTTATATACCCAGCATGTGTTAATATGATCATAAGCATGTTAGGTTCAGAATTGTATTGTAGTTGTTGTTTGTTTTAGCTTTTAGCCACACCTTGCTTATTTTACATTGTATGTTCCTCATACTAGTCGTTGGCTATAAATGGATAGTTTATAGTTACTGTTTCTCCATAGCTTGTTGCATCTATTACTGCTTGCATATTTAGCTAATTTAAATGTGATGTTTTTAAAATATTCAATTCATTAAAATAGCCTAAAATGTACTTAGACAATTATCTAACTGTAACCTTTTTATTTTATTAGCTAGGGCTCTGGCATTTGTGATACCAACAAATGTCAGATTCAAACGTGTTCGTGGGCAGTGTCGCAGAAGAGGAGCAGGTTGAGGAGGAGGATCGTGTTGCTGCTGTTTAGATAGATCTTGCATTTTATTTCAATGAGATTGAGAGACATTTTTATTCTCTTTAAAATTCAGTTTGTAATAATTAATTATGGATATGTTTCATTTCTGCATTTCGATGAGTTACTATATTGTTTTCCCTCTTTCTACTATGTATGCTTGTGGATGTTACTACTCGCCTATTGCTTCCGCCACTTTGATATTTACATATATATATATATATATATATATATATATATATTGATGAATGTTATAGTACTTGGTGACAAGTCCTTGGCTTAAGGCAAGTTGGGTTTACCTAACTTTACTTAAGTTGGGGGTTTGCCATAATTGGAGCACTGTACTTTCTTGTTGATAGTACGGGGGTCCCACAATTAATCTAAAATTATTATGATAAATAATTAAAAATAGAAAATAATAGATATCACATGATTTACAATACTTTGAAAAAAAAAATTTGTGCTGCAATGCATTGAACATAAACCTTGATTCATACATCAATATTTTTTGCATATAATAAATATTTTAATAAATCATTTCAGAGGGTTTATATAGAGGATTTTAGTACAACTATCATTAAGCCTGGGCAGGGTATTGGTGTATCCGAAGAGGGGGAATGTGTGTGTTTACAATTGACCCCACTTTCAGATAAATTGAGTAGATATACTTAACTCCTCACTTGTTCTGCACCCACAGAACAAAATATAAGATAAATAAATCATAATTTGTATTTCTCACAATCTTATTGATTGTGAATAATTAAATATAGTCTTATGACTACATGTATATATTTATTAATTCAATCTTTAGAACTGAAACTACTTGTTATTTTATAGTATTTTTTTTAGAATCATGTATGCAGTGTAAGATTTCCTACAAAAATGTAAATTTCTTTTCTTATATTATTTTCCTTATTTAGCATACAAAATTATTTGAACATATTCATATTTTCTTTAGTTGTAAATATTTCAAATGCTATGCTAACCTATTTGTTGCAGGAATTATAAAAATGCTTAAGTAACGTAAGAAAGTTTTCTTAGTTAATCTGCCTCTCATTTTATGTTAATTGCATTGCTTTTATTTTAATTATAAATGGCTAATGTGATATTTACTTAATAATATGTTTGACCTACTTTTAAAATGTATTTAAACTTTTAAAGTCTAACCACCTTTTTCTTTTTTTTACTGTGTCCTAACGTATTTAAAAATTAAAATACGCTAGATCAGGAGCGTGGATCAGGTGCTGCAGTTAAAGAAGATCTTGAGCAGTAATTGGATCAAGGAGCTAATTTACCTTTTATTTAAGTATGTGCGGATGAGAGATTATATTCTCAAAAATATGTAAATTAAATATTTTATGATGTGTGTAAACTATTCTTTCATGTTATTTGTAATTTATTATTATGAATAATGAATGTTTAAGTTAGAATAATTGAGTTTTCTTCCATCCATAGATCCATATAATATAAGGTAGTACTTAATATTGGGTTAGAATTGCCTAACTATATATTAAATACTATAGTAACACCCATTATTATATTTATATATCTAATCTAATAACGAAGTGTTACAGTGCCCGAGCTTCAAATTTTTGGATTCGCCATAGTGCCTTGTAGCGCGCCGTAGCACGCCGCAGCGGCAAAATAATTTGTGAAGCATAAAAAATTTTTTTGAGGAAAATTAAATGAGGTCCGCCACAACTCGCCGCATCGCCCAAAAGCGCTGCAGTGCGCCGTAGCGCGCCGAAGCATGCCGAAGTACACCGCAGTGACTAAAAGTGCTGCAGCGCGCCACAACGCTAAAATTCGCTGCAGCTCGCCATAGCGCCTGCACCTCAGGGGATCAAGCGCCGTAGCGCGCTGTTGCACCTGGCTTATGCTAGAAAGCACTACAGCGCACTGTAGCGCCCATAATTTTATGAGAGTGCCCAAAACTGTCCGGAATGGCCGAAACGTCACATTTTTTGTGTTTTAAGGATCCCAAGACCCTAGTAGGGCTGAAATATATCAAATTTAAACTAAGTTTTTGTAAAATTAAGTATTGTATAAAATTTTATGTGGAATTCAAATGTGAAGATTTATCCTTTATAGCATGTGCTAAAATCCCTTGTGTCTTAAATATTTTGTGCCAAATATTAAAGAATAGAATTTTTGATTGCTTGTATTAACCAAGTAGATCTCAATAATCAAATTGCATGAAACTTAAGTCATTTAGATTTATAATCAACTGCAAATTTTTTAGGTTTGATTTAGGATTTGGTTTGCCTTAATTACCTTCTATTTTATATCACTGTACATTCCTATGTTTTTATAATATTATGGTGTATGTTAGAGAACTTTAACATTTATTTGGACACATTAATGTACTTAATTGATATTAAACTATATTTGAACATGAGAATCTTAAGGCCTTGATTAAGTAAATGATACTTAATTTAAATCTAAAAATTGTCATCAATAATACATCAATAATACATTGAGATATCATTAATCTATAAATCAATCATTGGTCTTAATTTTTGTATGGCTAAGGGTTAAACCCTAACTTGTCCTGATTAAAATCTAAACCTTAATCACCTTAATCAAGGAATTTTGATTGAAAGATAATTCAACTTGCATAATTCCAATAATACATCTAATTTGACATTGATCTTAAATACATTGTATTAGAAGTGCTAAGATTATTAAAAGAATTTATATGATTAACTATCTAAACTTAAGCTTGAGATCTTCAGGTTTCTCCTATATAAGATTCTTAGCATGGGAATAATAATAAAATTATAAGGATTTACAATATGATTTAATTCTAATAATATTCTTTATTTTATCCCATGATTATAGTATAGGATGCCATCAAATGGGTCTAACCATCTGATTTGATCAAATTAATTCAGACTTAACAAATGCAACTTATGATATTAATGCAAATTATTAAGTTAAATGTTAATTATGTAAGGTCCTGATAATCTTATATTAGGTTTGTTATTGTAATAATAATAGCTTAAGAAAATATTAACACGTTGAGGTAGGAAGAACTTATTATTACATCTTGAGGTAGGAACTTAAATGATCTTTTTTAGCTTTAAAAGATTGATCCTAAATCCTTATGGTAGGATCACTCAAAGTTTTTATAATGAGATTTCTCCCATGTGATAGTAACCTATATTGAGTGATCTCTTGGTCACACTCTTGAAACTTTATGTAGAATTCATCCAATTAGAGTCGGTATTCATAGCTTTGGTAAATTCTTGGTTGCTAAATAGAATTGCTAGAACCAAAATTATTATTTGGATATGATTATGCATATCCATAGTGCTAAGTCACTTCAACAATATTCAGTATTGGTTGAGCCACTCCAATGTGAACTTATGATCAAGTGCTATCCTGAGGGATTAGACGAATACAGTCTCATTATAGTAATCTTCCATGACTAAGAGTGTGATAATTAGTGAACTAGATCCTTAATTTGAGATATAAATTATAATCGGGTTCTGCCTCCTATCGTAGTGCGCTTCGATAAGTGCAGTTTAAAAAAAACTAAGTATCTCAAGTCACCTTGTGTAGAACACTAAGTATGCTTGTAATTAGGTTATTTAACAGCTTAGCTTGAGATATAACTGTGACTGGGTTCTGCCTCCTATTGTAATGTGCTTCGATAAGTGAAATTTTAAACAAGCTAAGTGTTAAATTCACCTTTCTTGGATACATACAATCATGTATATACAACTTTTTCAACCAATGATTTTAAGTAAAATCCTAAGCAAAGTTAGTTATTGTAATTAGAACTAGGAGTCAAAATCCATTTGGATGGATTCTACATAATTGAGACACTTAATTCATTATCTAATTTTAAATTATTTTTTGGATTTCATAATTTTAAGTCATGTAGTGTAGAGACATGAGCATGAGCATAAGCATGATGTATGAGATCAGTGATGATTTATGAGTTACTGAATGTTACATACATTAACAAGGGAAACTCTGGATATTCAGACATTACGGTAAATTGTATTTCCCAATAGGATTATGTAGATATTGGACCATACATCTCATAATAATTCAGTGATAGTTCAGTTACATATCAGTGGCATACAGTATTATGGCATATTCAGATGCATAATTTTAGTGGCATACGACATAGTTTTACATGCTATTTACTCAATTTTGGATTATGCACTATTTTATTTGCTTTTAGTATACAGTATATAGCCAACTTTACTTTACTCACTTTTTTTAAATTTTAGTTATTCAATTATTCTTATAGTCTTTTTGCAGCTTTTTTTGCTTTACTATTAAATGTACATAATTAGAACTGTTTATATTAGTTTCGATGTGTTAGACTTATTGTCTAATACATGATACTTTTGAGATCTGATAATTTGCTAGATCCAAAATAGTTAGTGGAGCCAGATCAGGTGAATACTCAGGAGATCCAAGAAGAGTTCGTGGAGCACTAGTGGACTCTTCTCCAGTTTTACTATTTTGCTTAATTATTATTTCAGTTTAGTACTTAGACTCATTTCCTGTATTTCAGTAAATCATTTGTAATAATTCTGGATATATTTTCTTTTCTTTTCTGCTTCTGTGATGAATGTTTTTGGATGTTTGCTTTAGCTTTCACATTCTATTTATATCTTACTTAGACTTAGTATTGTGATGTGATCAGCTGTGGTGGCTGCCCCTTAATCATCTGGATTTTAAGAGGTGGTCGTCAATGGGCAAACCCTCACTTAGCATTTAGATTAAGGAATAACCTTCTTAATCAAATGTCAAGGGAAGATATGCCCTAAAATAGAGAGCAAATGAGATAATCACTAAATAAGCATACTATAATATATCAGAGTGCGGAAGAAAAACAAGTAATAATATCCATACAATCCAGATAAGAACTATACAACCTAGAATACATAAGCATGAGAAGAAAAGCAGTTTAAATATGTATTATTATAAAATAACTTAAAAGTTAAAGTAGTAAAGTAAGGTCACTCAATGCTCACAATAAAAAAGAAATAAATAAGGATCTTCTCCTGCACGCTCCTCCTCCTGAATAAGGTCTTCGGAAGTTTCCACAACCTTAAAAAGATCAGAGTCTACCATTATCGATTTCACAATGATAGCGCCCCAGCCAACAAAAGAAAAATCTAATTAGACATAATGTCCAAGTACATTTTAGGCTGCAAATTAATAATTAAAATGATATCACAACTTAACTTAAGCAAATTTAGGAGCAGAAAAGTATCAAAGAAAAGTGATAAAGTTATAATTAACTTAGTTATAACTCAAACAAAGTGTGAGGTAAGCACATACCTAAACTCAAGCTGCAAAAAAAATTAAGCAATAAATAATGAAATCTACTAAGTGTAAGAAATTCCTAAGTAATATGATTAATTTAATACATGCTAGTTTACAATATAAAATGAAAGTACTGTGCTGAAAGTAAAGTTCTAACATTCTAACATGTCATAAAGTGAAAACAAGCTGCTGAAATAATACAATTTATATGAAATATTGTATGTACTAAAGGAACTGCTGAATATAATCAAAATGCTGTAAATAAGGAAGTATGCTGAAAATGTAAAGTAAAATAGTCTAACTTATATGGACATATTCTTACTTAGTCCTTCCAAAAAGTAAATGCCTGTTAAAAGAATCCATCTGAAAAATATCTAGGAGAAATATCCCATATCCAATATCGCTTAATTCCATTTGAAAATATAGGAGAAACATCCCATATCCAATATCAATTAATTCCATCTAAAAATCAAGAAGTAACATCCGAGATTAAAGTAATGCCACAAAGTATCTGCTGAGCATCTAGGAGAAATATCCTAGAGCAAAAGTAAAGTATCGTCTGAGCATCTAGGGGAAACTCCTATACCAAAATTAAAGTATATCTGTCCAGGTAGACTAAGTAAAACATAATCCACTATAAGTTACATAAAATTCATTACTTTAAATTCTATCTTTCAATTAAGAATATGCTTTATGAATGAATCAAATTAACATAGAAAATAGACTATGTTCCATATAATGTGTCAAAGTATAAAGTCCAAAATAAGGAAGCAAAGCATTCAAATTCAAGGTATTAAATAACACTAAACAAACTTTATGATATCACTTATTTTCTAATTAAGTCGTTCCATCTATCTGAATTTATATAAGCTTAGGATCTCTAACATCCAACTATCGAGTATAAATCTAGAATATTAGTACTATAAGTTAAAAGAAGTTAGAACTAATCAAGCTCTACCATATATAAATCACATGATGATCATTTGAGTTAAATAATAAATCAAAATGTCCTAATTAATAATTTTTACAAATCTCAAACCAATCTTGATTAATATAAATCAAAATTGGGGGATTAAGTTTTTAAATATGAAGTATTGGATTTTAACTTCTTAATCCAATAGGTTTAAATCCTAATGGTATAAGATTAAACCCAAACTCTCGTGGATTATAATTAAGGATATCTTATTAAGCAAAATCAATCTTAATAAGATTGATCTCTAATCTTAAATCTAAAGTTTTAAAAACACAATAATTATAAATAAAGGATGAAATTCTAAAAGCTATAAAACTAAGGTTTCATCTATTAAGTACCAATTTACTTAATAGATGAACTACAACCTAAATTTCAAAGCTAAATCCTACGAAAATAAGATCCTAAATGTTTTGAAGTAAAGGAATAAAGAGAATAATTAAGCTATAATTTTGATAATACTTAACTATTATTATGAAAATGAACTTAGGGAAGGCACAGGGTGAACTAATTTCACATTATGCGGCTTAAATTAGGACTTAGAGAAATTAGAAGGATTTTTAGGGTGCTTTCTTAAAATGGAAAAATGATGAGATTAATCATCCTAAATGATTCCAAATTAGTCATAGTACTGATTTTAGAGGTTTAATTATAAATTTAAGGTTTGAGTACTTAAACCTAAATTTGGGGAAAATGACCATTTTGCCCCTACTTAAGGGTCTAAAATTCAACTTTCTGAATTAGGGCTCTAATCTGGAATTTATTGAAGTGTAAATGATTACTTACTATCTAATATGAGTTTAGACGGTAAGTACATCTATTTTGAATAAGGATTAAGCCTTATAAGATTAAATTAAGAAATTTAACTTATTAGGGCAAATTAGTAATTTGACCTAATAAAACTTAAATTTTCTATCAGTTTATCGAAGATTATTGTCTAAGGTTTCCATAGAACTAGAAATCATTAAATTCTGATAAGTATTAGCTAAGTTATAGCCAATACAAGTTTTAGAGTTAATAATTTGGGTTTATGGTGATTAGTAAGTGATTAGTGAAATTAATCACAGAATTACTAAACCAATCACACCACTAAGTTCTATTCTACTTTAGAGTAATCAAAAACTAAAATTACTCAATTTGGATTATTAATTGTGCTAATATTATATAATTAAGTTTTCAGGTGATTAGAGTTAATTAAGAGATCTAACTATTAGATCTAAAATATTTTTGTAGTTTACTGTTAATTAGGTCTTCCTAATCAAAATATTAAATTGGAAGACCTAATTTAGAGCTCAATTGACTAACTTATGGTCAACTAAAGATCTAGGTTAATTAGGGTAATTAGGGTTAGGTCCTAAAAGTGATTAAGCTAATAATAGTCTAAATAGAGAATTGAACACTACTATGTTATTCTAAAGGTTCTCCTGATCATTTTAAGACCCATATTGACTATATTTGGACTAGTGATTTAAAAGTTATGAGCCTTAAAAGATGAGGATTTGGGTCTAAAAGTGATTAGTCAAATTATCACCCAAATAGAAATTTTAATATTATAGGAATATTTATGAGGATTTGCTGATTACTTTGAGACTCATATTGGGTATGTTTGGGAAATCACACATAAGGTTATGACTAATTGAAGTTTTGATGCAATTTAGGGTAAATTATGTCATCCTAAAGGTCACTAGGTTAAATATTCATCCAAATAGAAATTTGATAATTCCATATTAATCTTCTAATTTTACTGATCAGTTTGACATATAATTTTAGTACATTTGGAGTTTAGGATTAAAAGTTATAAATGATTTAAGTTTTAGTAATTAATTTAATTACTTAAATATTAATTATTTACTGATTTAAGTTAAATTACATTTTAATTTTATTTTGAATTTAATGGCAGGACCCACAGTCGATCCAGCGACAGCGGGAAAGACACGCGTCGGCATGTAATTCGCTAATCTGATCTGAGCGGGGCCCACATCCTGCCTAGAATGACCAGGTAGGCCGCGTGGTAGCGCTGGATTGGTCAAGGATCTGCGAGAGGGCCCCACAATCCTCTAAGCCAGTGCACACGGCCCATCCTCGATCTCGCGGGTTGCAACTGACCCGATCCAGCCCCGAATGGGTCACTTTTTTCTTCGGCAGGCCGACGTAGAGCCGATTAGGGCATACGCGGTGACGACTCTTCCAATAGCGCCAGGTCTAGATTTGCACGGTGTTAGACAGAGCTCGCCGAGGGATAGACAATGACAGTCAAAACTGCGACTAAGGTGACCGGTGACGTTGAAGTCATGGAATCCTAATTCCTAATGATAGGTGAGAGAGAAAAAAAAGAAACAAATTACTAAACACTTTCCTAAATTTGTCTGATCGAACTCATTTGAGTTCGATCGGACACAACTACTGATCAATCAAATGGCAGAAAATTAATGATTCTAAACTAATTGATAGCAAATATGGAAGAAAAAGGAAGATCATGAGGGTACCTGTGGAATGGCAGAGAAGGGGTAAGGGATTTGACAGACTCTTGAATTGCAACTCCAGAAGGATTCAAAGAGGAGTCAACAACGAATAGAGATGCAAATGAGGCTAATTATGGTCCGAAGGCGGTGGATGCCATTCGTGGCGATCGGCGCAGGTCACGTGTCCCTGGGTTTTGACACGCGAAAGAAGGATCTGGGAAGACGCAGCTCTGTCATCTGATCTTAGATCAAACGGCCCAAATCCAATACCGCGAACAAACGACACTAGGCGACGGCGTGAAGGTTTTCAAACGGCGTA
The DNA here is from genome assembly GCA_016760335.1 of Gastrodia elata. Taxonomy (NCBI): domain Eukaryota; kingdom Viridiplantae; phylum Streptophyta; class Magnoliopsida; order Asparagales; family Orchidaceae; genus Gastrodia; species Gastrodia elata. Next base: position 21,979,355 of record CM028684.1, read on the forward strand.
AGCTATGTAGGTGACGGCGTCGTTTTAGATTTATTTAAATTTAATATTAATTAATTTATTTTAAATAGATTTTATTACTTAAAATTAATTTATTTAATACCTCTCAAAAATTTCTAATAAATCACCCATAGCTAATTGAGTGGTGAGGAATGCAATGGCGCAACCGGATTTTTGATTTGACAAGTATTTAATTACTTGAATTTTAGGGTATTTAAATAATATTAAAATATTCGCCAAAATTTTTACGACTTCCAATTGACACGAAAACATCACCCCAAGCTAATTTGGGGGCAATGAGAGCAATGACAAGGTCAAATTTTCAATTTAAAATCAAAATAAATAGGTCAATTTTAAGGTTTCTGAATTTTTTCAGAAATTAGAATTTGATCATTTGATCCCTGATTTGAACTAAATCTTAGAGGTGAGTTTCAAATGACTTAATTAGGATGCTAGAATCATAATTAGGACTTAGATTAGTCCTAATTGATCTAAGTAACAACTTGGGTTGTTACATCAGCATATTGGAAATGCTGATATTTTTGCTGGATTCATATTATTTTTTAAATCCAATGTATATATTTGCCTAATACTTATAATAATGATACTAATCTTATCTTAAGTATTAGTTTTTGACTCTCCTTTGGGGCTGAGTCAGCAGTCATTCAGATGGGTTTCTTGTCAGTGTTAGTTTAAGCTATTCGGGGAGATGGGATATCCCTCTCGAGTGGCGCATCGCTCCGCCCCCGAATTTCATTATGATTATCTATTTTGCGTGCTGCGATGGGGCGGGGCAATGCATGTGGTATTTTGGAAGTGTTTGGAAGTCATCGAATTTTCCCCAATTATTTTTAATAATATTAATCTCAAAAAATTAAGATAATTAAATTAACCTCAAATTGAAAAATTGATTGCATTGTTGAGTTCCTTACCCCTCGATTAGATAAGGGTGAAAATTTGAGATTTTTTGGAGTTCGTTTCATCATTTAATTTGGAGTAATAATTTGAATATATTTAATTAATTAATTAAATTAAGTAAATAAATTTAACAAAATATATTTATTAATTATAAGTTAATCGACCAAAATTTTGAAATCGCGCGTATTCTTTGAGAGGCTCCAAACACAGAACAACGGGATCTGCGGATCCTGGTCGTTCCACATTTTCTAACTGAAATTAGGCAGCTAAGATCATCCTGGTCCCTATTTGATTAATCGGACCGTTCGATTGAATGATCGAACAAACGGTCCCGATCGACCCCTGTACGTCGTGCTCAGATTCACTAGGCGTCAGGCAGGGACTGTCCGGCCACTCCAGTTGGACTCCCGGATTGTATCAGCCTCCATTTCATCCTCTACCTCTCCATTTGGCATAATTTTGCCTTGTAGAGCTGTTGAGGAGCCTTTGTGAGCTAAGGAGCTAATCGGTGTTTGGACCAACCCTGACTCATCGGAACTGGCATTTACGAAGTGAATCCAAATACTAATTTCTCTACTTCTTCCCTAAATTAATTTCACATAAGTTTATTTCGCATGCTATATTGTTATTTCGAACTTCGATCAGCCTTAATTGAGACCGATCAAGCTTATATTAGCTAGACTATCATCAGTGAATTTTTAGGGTTACGCTATGAGGATCTAGGACATTGCTCCATAGGCATTCTTGTTGACCCCACGACATATTCTTTAGACAAATAGGTCAGCCATGGCAAGACCTCTCTGCTGGTATGCAGGATGTGCTTTGAGAACCCCGGGATTGATCTTTGGAGTTAACCCTAATGGATTCACCCGCTGAGAGTTCTGGGGATGAAACGGCTCAGGCCGAGCATCCCATGGTTCGTGAAACCACATTGAACCTGACTGATTCAGTTCTCCCCAAAGCAGACTCCAGCTCGGATCCCGTGCTCGTCTAGACCGACACACGTCACCCTTATGGGCTAACGTGTGTCAAAGTTGCGTGTGTCATTTTCAGCGACCCGACATAAATTGTGTCCGACAACTATCTCCTTTATTTCTCGCACTGTATTTTTCTGTGTCATTTAATTCTATGCTCGGTCTTCTATTATAATTAAATGATTAATTAGTTGTATTAATTATAATTAATTAATTAATTGTAAATTTTATTTCCTTAATAATTTCATTAATACCTATTTAAAATATTTAATATTATATATCATTTCGATCAGATAAATAATATGAACATAATGGCATAATTAAATGTAGTATTTGAACCATAATTTTCATAATCACTTCTTAACCATAATTAGGTGTACCGAAAACCCAAAAATCTCAATGTTATCCAATTTCGACCTAGTTAGTGTCGTTTTACTCCTTACATTATAAAGATCTCATATTAATGTATATTATTTTAATTGGACAATAATTGGAGATTTTAAGTTTTTGGCTCCTCAATTAGTATTATTTTATGAATTTTTTAGTTTCATTAATTGCATATTTTAAGTATTTAAACCTTGCAAACATGTCACATTTATTTACTTCCCATGTCAATTTTAATTACATAAATTGAGATTAGTTCTCCTAATTTAGATACTTGAATAGTTAGCAAATTATTTAATTGATCTTTCAACCTTAGGAGAGAAGCAATAGTATTGATTCATAACTTAAATTATAGGTGATCTTTAGAGCTAGTTATTATATCCATTAAGTGTAGTTAACATAATGCTTGTGCAATTGTAGATTGTGAATCAATTAAGACTAGCCTTAAGTAACTTGATTGGATCCTAGCTTTCTTCACCTTTAGTTTCTAATTCCTCACTTATGTCCTTTAAGGATTTGAACTAGGAGTCCTTAATTCATTAATATAGTTTAGGAATCCTATAGATTTCATTTAACTTTCAATCTAAAAAAAGCATAGAACTTGTAGCTTACAATCATTCCTCTCCTTTACTTTTAGACCTCTTCTTTTACCTTAACTTAACTAGATTAGTATTTGAATTGATAGATCCTTCCAACTACAACCTAACTAGATAAGTTTAGTGATTCTATAGTCTTACCTTATCCTAACTAGTTTCCTAAGCCTTATTTTTATTAAACTATTTTAATTAAGTGATTTAGGATAAGGATAAGGTTAGTTTTATTTATTATTATTATACTTATAAATTATTTTTCCATTTCATAAACCAAAATTAAACTACTATTTCAAAAATGCAAACTACTTATATTATTTATAATTGATTTGAGATCAATATCTCTAAGTCAATTAAGAGCTCAATTAGCTCCAATCATTAAGTAGATCATTAAAATTAGATAACTTTGGATATCATATAGTTTACAATCTTGAATGCTTGCTTAGCTTTGACCCTATTTCATTTGACACATTCGTATAAGACATTGTGCATAAATAAAACTTTCATATTAAAATTATAGGGGTTTACTATTGTTGGTTAAGCCAAGGGCAGGCTAATTAAAAGTAATAAGGAGACCTCACATTCTCGGAGGGTGAATGTGAGTGTTATTTTTTATGAACCCCACTTTCCTGTACCTATTAGGCAGACGTGCTTAACTCATTGCTTCATTCTGTATTTGCTCGCAGAATGAATACTTTCATAAAATAATTTTAATTTAATAAAATATGAGTTTTTTTACAATCTTATTGATTGTGAGATCTCATCATAGCTTTCAAGCTATATTGCTTTTTATAGTCCTAGGCTATGTGCATCTTAGATTGATAGTCTAAGATTTTCCTTCATTTGCTATGCTTTGCACTTTCCATTTTAGTACTGTATTTTATTTATTTACAATTGATATAGGATGCAGCGTATGTCATTTTAATTTTATTTAAATGCTTCATTACTTTCTTTTTCTTACTTAGCATATTTTCATTGAACATATACATGCTTTACTTCATTTACTTTCATATGCACTTTAGAAAGTTTTATCCTTATTTAGGATGTTTTTTCCTTACTTTTTGGTTACATGCTAGAATGTATTGTTACTTGTGAGTATTCTCATCCTTTTATTTCCATTTGTTCTTCTTTACAAATTGTTTATTTTCCCTTCCCTATTTGTAAACTACTAAAATGTTTAACCGATCTTAAAATGTGCTTAGACTATTCAGTTTAACTATACTTTTCTTTTTCATGGCATTGCTCTGTCATATTTAAATGTCAAAATATGATAGACCAGGCGCATTTGGATGCAAGTGGAGCTGGACCAAGTGCTTAAAGGCTTATCTTTTGCTTCCTCCTAAATGTTATTTACTTGCCTTTATTTTAAGTGAGAGAGAGTTATAACTTACTTATTCTTTAATTTAATGGCATGTAATAACTTAAACTTTTGCTTTTATCCTTACTTATTCTGTGATGAATTTAATATCTTACACTAAAATGCTTGGTTTAGATAAATGGATGAATAAATTGCATAAATATTTCATACCTATAAAGTCATTTGTTACATGTAATTAATTGCATATATCCTTACTTGTAGCATTTTATAATTGTAAGCCCATATTGTTATATGTGAATGTTCACTTTTACTATTACTTACAAATATTACTTGTATATGTGTAATTGTAATTTCTTGAAATGCCTATTGTTGATCATAATTGCAATTACTAATTACTACATGTAATTTGCAAGTATTTCTATTCACATATTTGACTTCTTTTATTTATGATTGCAACTACTATTTACTTATATGTAATTGCAATTACTTCTATTGATATGTAATTTATTGCTTTTGCACATACTTACAAATACTATTTTCATACATGTATTTGTAACTATATTGATCATATGCATTTTTCTCTTCAATTTTCTCATCTTAACTTATGACCCTCTTCATGATCCTGGGCCAAACTTAGCATCTAGCAATTGGTTAGTTCCCTCTAATTAGATATTAAATGCTAAGGTAATGTGCCAATGTTAGGTTTAATTGCTACTCAATATCGGGGTCATTATAAGCACGTTGTAGCACCTCTTAACCGAGAGTCAGGTGCTATGGAGCGCTACGGCATTGGCCAACTCGAGACCTGGGCACTACAGCGCGCTGTGGCGCCATCCAACCCAAAACTCGGGCGCAACAGTGCACCACAATGCTTTCGGGCGCTGCGGCGCCAGAATTCTCGAGACGCGGGAGCTGCGGTGCCATAATTTTTGAGATATGGGCGCTGTGGCGCGTTACGGTGCCCTATTTCCTGAGGTGTGGGCACTGTGGTGCGCTGTAGCGCTCCCTAGCTGAGAGCCAGGTGCTACGGCGTGCTGTAGTACTCGACGGTGATTTCGCTTGGGTGAAAAATAGAACCTGTCCCCTTTCGCCCTCAAATACTTTAGATTTATGGCACCTCACGTGCGGTGCCATATATCAATGGAAAGGTCTTTCCAAGACCTTTCCATTGATACCAAAATCAAAACAAAAAGAATATTTTAACATTACAAATAATGATGCCCTAGCAACCTATGTGTGACCTTATCTACACAGCATAATTCATTTTCTCCTTAAAATGGATTATAATCTCAAACACATTCTCATAATAATGTGAACTAAGCATATGAGTGATATGAAGCAGCAATTGAATCAATCCAATATGGGAAAGAAGTGAACGAGGAAAGGATACAAGAGGGTACCTTGGTTTGCAACCGAAAGCCTTGTTGCTTTCTTCAAAGCTTGAGGGTTGAAGCTTCAGCTTCCATCAAAAATGGAGAGGGGGCTGGGGGTTCTTCAAGAGCTTGGGAGCTTCTTTCTTCCACAATTGAGCAAATGGAGAGGGAGGAGGACTGAGGCTCCTATAAGGAGGACTTGAGTGTGCATGCAAGGAAGTGAAGGCACCGAATGGGAAGGAGGAGTGGGTCCAGCATAGAGGGAAAATAGTAAAATAATGAATTAATTAATATTTGTTAATTTTTAATTCATGCATTAAAAAATAGATTTGATAAACGTTCTCCAAAAAATCCCAAAAATCTACTCAGCTAATTTGGGGGTGAGAAACTCATCGTTGAAGTTGGATTTTAATTTGGAGTTCAATTTATTTATCCTAATTTTTGGGGTATTTTAAATACATTAAAATATTCATGAAAATCTGACGACTTCCAAATACTTCTAAAACATCACCCCTAGCTAATTTGGGGATGATGAGCATAATGGCAAAGTCATATTTTGATTTTAAGGTCAAGCTAAAAATCTCAATTTTTCTAATTAATTAATATTATTAAAATATTTCAAATATTAGATTGAGCTATGAATCGCTCCAAAACTTCGAGGATTGATTCTAATGATTAAATAAATCTAATTGAGTGATAATTATGATGCAATTAAGCAAAGGAACAACATAGGATTGTTACACCAACCCACCACAAACTCCATAACTTATCCTTGATATTATCCTACTAATCCATTCAATATTTAAATACCTAATTTACCACACAAAAAAAGGCAGCCCTATAGCATCATATTTTGGTATCAGAGAGAGGTTGGGAAAGTTGAAAAAAAAATAACTTGGCATAAGGAATATGACTTAATATTTTTCCTATTAATTGTTTGAAATTTTATCATATTATTTGCAAGCCTATAGTGTGTGCATGAAGTCCAATTAGTGAGCACCATTATATAGCCTAGCCAATATCCTTGTGTGAACGTACCTTGAACATTTACTTAAGTCAAAATATGGAAAGTGAGTGTTCCACTTAATATTGACGCCCTTACCTTGATATTTAGTATTTATGGTAATATTAGTTGTTTATTTTCATCATTTAAATTAATTTGTAATTCTTAAAAAAAAAGGCTTTTAAATTTAGAAAAGACAAAAATAAAAAATATATATTTGCATTAAACTTACTTATATAAAACCTAGTGTATTGCGAAGTTAAAAAAAACTTTGCCAAAAGGGCGTAAACAGCCTAAGGAGAGCTTGGGACGTAAGTGGCCAAGTGCCCTCTCTTCACTTGGAAATTCTTTTAACTTATAATTCACATTTTTTTTACATTTATATTTTCCATTTTACCTTCTCAAATCTAGCTTTTTTTTTTCTCATATTTCCTTATATATTTAAAAAAAGGCACCAAAGTCAATTTCTCAAGAACAAATCAAGAATTTGACCAAGATAGTAGATTCCTTAGATCTTAGGATTCATGAACATGAAACAAAGACTATGGAATTATTTGAGAAAAATAAAACTCAAATGTAAGAAATTAAATATCAAATACAAATCATATTAAACCTCATACAAAATAATAAAAATTATGCTTCACATTCTATCCATAACCTTAACGCGCCTATGGAAAATGATGGCTCATACATAGATGCAAGTGATTACCAACCCCATGTTTCACCACCTCCCCAACCTCATCGAAGATAGCTAAACCTTAAGAATAAAGAAAGAAGAGACCACCAATGAGTTGCTAATAATTTTAATGATCCCTCTATGAGAGTTAAAGTTGAAGCTCCTACTTATGAAGGCATACATGATCCAAACAAATTCTTAGATTAGTTAACCCAAATAGATGACTTTTTTGATTGGTATAGGATGAATGATTATCGATGAGTTTATTTTGCTTTTATGAAATTGACTGGTCATATTAAGATTTAATGGACAAATATTTTAGCAAAAGAACAAAGGTTATGAAGGACAAATCTTACTTGGATAGAGATGAAAGAAATTCTTAGGTCAAAATATTAACCTCGGCATCATGATAAGAAGTTACATGGATAATTGCTGACTCTAAGGCAATGCTCATTTTAGGAAACAGAATACTTAAATACTTTTGATGATCTAGTTCTTAGGACCAATTGTAGGGATAATGATTGGCAATTTGCTAATAAATTTGTTATTGAGCTTAGAATAGAAATTAGAAATAAGGTTGAACTTTTTGATCCCCAAATTTTTAGAAGAAGCTTTCCATTATGCTATACTTATTAAACAACAAAAGAAGTCAGCTTCTATAATACAAATTAGAGCTCAAATGACTTCTAATTCAAATCATAAGTCAACTACCAGACACATTCCACCCTTTAGCTTAAACTATCCACCCAAAGAGGGAAGCTCTAATAACATCAAAGATATCATTTGTTTCAAATATCATAAGAGAGGTCATATGCAAAACCAATGTAAGGCACAAATCTTATTGTTAGATAAAGTTCATGACCCTATAGATGAAACTTTATAAGATGTTTATGATGATACCCCATTATCAGATAAAGAATTTGTGGATGATCCTCAAATTAATATGATGAGATGCCTTATAATATCTAAGAATGAAGAAGAAGATTGGAGTAGAAAGAATATTTTTAGCATGTATGTTGTGTGTAATAAGTGAAGGTGTAGTTTAGTTATTGATGGGGGAAGTGCATTGAATGTTATCTATACTAATATTATATTAAGAGATAATTTAAAAATTGAACCTCATTCCCAACCCTTTCATGTTAGTTGGGTTAACCATACTTTGCTTTCCATCACTAGTTGATGTTTAGTTTCTATCAAGATTGGTAGTTATGAGGATAAATTTGTTGTGATGTGCTCCCTATGGATATCACTCATATCCTACTTGGGGGACCATGGCTTTATGACTTGAGTATAATTCATTATGGTAGAGAAAACACATGTTGCTAAACATAACAATAAAAACATCAAAATTTTGCCAGTCAGACCACTAAAGAAGATACCGTCTATAGCACTGCATAAACTAGCATCTGATTTTCAACCAAAACCCACTATTAAGAAAGGAGAGAAGCTTCAATTAATTATGATAAGTGATCCTATGCATAATCCTAGTTCCAAATAATTTACTCATTCTTCTTCAATGTTTGATGTAAGCTCAATAGGATTTGGAACCTTAAGAAAAGAATTTTCTGATATGACCAATGTTCACCTTTTACATATAAAAAAAGTTAACTTAAATATTAACGAGATTCCCATTCCTAAAGAGGTTTTACCTCTCCTTTCTGAATTTAGATAAATTGCTCTCAAGGAACTCCCAAATGAATTACCACCACTTTGATCTATCCAATATGCTATAGACTTAGTTCTAGGTTCACAACTTCCAAACCTTCCTCATTATAGAATGAACCCCACAGAACATGCAAAAATTAAGAGACAAGTCACTGAGTTACTTGAGAAAGGATTTATACAAGATAGTCTTAGTCATTGTGCAGTGTAGCGCCCCGCCCCGTCACTGTGCGCAAAAAGGGGTAATCGTAATCGATTCGACGGCGGAGCAGTGCGCCACTAGGGGATGAATATCTCATCTCCCCGAATAGCTAAAACAAAACTCATCTGAAGGGATGCTGACTCAACCCCAATAAGGGTTGAGAGCTAATACTTAAGAAAAGAGTAGTATCTTTATCCTAAGTATTAGGCTAATACATATATTAGATTTAAAATATACATGAAGAATCTAATATATGTATATAGTATCAATATTTTTAGTATACTGGTCATATCATAATACTAAATATAAGTAGTATATAAATAAAGTACGGAAGCTAAAGCAAATATCCAGAAATATTCATCACAAAAGCTGAATAAAATATTCATCTCAAAAAAGAAAAGAAAAATACATCTAGAATTATAACAAATTGTTTACTAAAATACAGAAAATAAAAGCTAAGTACTGAACTGAAATAAGCTAAGCAAAATAGCAAAGCTAGAGAAGAGTCCACTATTGCTCCATGAACTCCTCATGGATCTCCTAAGTCTCCACCTAGTCTGGCTCCACTAACTGCTCTAAATCTAGCAAATTGTCAGATCTCAAATGTACCGCATGTTAAACAATAAGTCTAACACATTGAAACTAATTTAAACAGTCCTAATTATTTACTTAACATTTACATAACGTAAATAAAACTGCAGAAAAACTATAAAGGTAATTGAAACTATAAAATTGTATAAAACTGTACAAAACTGAAGTAAACTAAAGTAAAGCTGTGATGGAAATTGAATACTGAAAGTAAACAAAAATAGTAATGAATCTGAAACAGAATAATAGCATGTAAGACTATGTTGCATGCCATTGAAATTATGCATATGAATTTGCAACAATACTGTATGTTACTGATATACAACCAAAATAACATTGAATAGCTATGATTCATATGTTCCAATGTATACATACATCCAGTTGGGAATACAGTTTACTATGATACCAATGCATCCTGAAATTTCCTAGTCAATGTAGACAATATTCTGTAACATATAATTCATCACTGATACTCAAGCATTATTACTGAAATTCATGCATCATACTTATGCTCATGCTCATGCTCATGCTCATGTTTCTATACTACATGAATTAAATCTTGAAATTCATAAATACTTCAAATGCCAAAAATGAATTCAAGGTCTTTATTATGCAGAATCCTGCTAAAAAGATTCTGACTCCTAAATTCTAGTTCTGATAATTAGTTAAAGTTTGGATTTTTACTTAAAAATTATTAGATTGGAAGATTGTATACACATATTTAGCATATTTGCAAGAATATTATATAGAACATCTTCATAAGGCTCGAACTAAGAATGAAACATGATTCATTATAGCTAAACTTATGAGCATTACACATACAGGTTAAAATAATCTAACCCTAATGTAATCTTACCTTAAGGAATATAGGGTGAACTAATCATATAATTAATTCACTCTAAGGCTTCTATTATTAAACAAGTGATCATACTTGATTAAGGAATAATATTTAAATAAAAAAGGTGATTATTTTACTTGGGTACTTAATGCTACGATAGAGGGAAATCTACTGCATCCAGTCACATAAGGTGACTTGATGCATTAAAATTGTAAGAGTTAACAAAATAACTTAAGACAATGGATTGCTTATTATTTAGATAATATACATTCATAGGTTATTACCAAGAGTTATAATTATGACTTAGTTATATACTCATCCAAAAGAATGAGATGGTGTAGAATCTAAAGGATAAGTTAAGCTGATAATTCAAGTTATAATTATAACTTAACCAAAATTTCTAAGATCTAAATCAACCTAACATAAGAAAATAGAAGTTATTCATCAAAATTGGATAAACTACTTCTTTAAAGAAGAATTATTTCTATAAGTTGCAAAAGTAGGACCTTGCCAAAAGAATCTAAGGTTTGATTAAATAAGCTAAGGAAGAGATAATTGCCAAATCAAGGATAAAACACCTTGAACACAATATTAAAAAGATTCAAATTAAATAATGACCACAATTAAATCATTACAATTTGAATTTCTATAAAAATAATAAAACTTTAAGGCTAAAAGAAATGATAAAATTGAATATATGTACTTGGGACAGTATTATTATTAATTTTTTTTGCTCCCAGATGATTTTGCTCTTGAGGTTTAGGAGCAACTATTTGCTCCTTGCCAGCTAGATACTCTTTCGTAGGCGGTGGTGCTGTTAGAATCATTCTTGATTCCAAACTCTTAAGTGAGGTGTTACAGAATGCTTTGTTCTGGTGAGAATGGTTGATTAAAATTCCATCCACTATCTTTTTAGCATGGCATTTCTAATATCTGTGGCCATGAAGACCACATGTAAAATAGTGGTGATCATAATGATACCACTCTCTATAGGGGTATGGTCTCTTACACTCTTTATTTGGTCCTACTGATGTGCTAGATTTCTTTTGGTACTCTTTGCACTTTCGATCCTTTTTGGTTGTCTTATGCTGAGTCTCAGTATCGTGGGGGATAAGTTTTCATTAAAGATTAGAGGTCTCAATCTTAAGAATCTACTAAATAGCTCATTAGTAGACAAATAAGAGATATGGAGAATATGAGGAGTAAAGAATGCATACGAGTATACCATTATTCATAGTACTAAGAGCAGATACTAGTTTCTAGATAATCACTGCTTGTTGTAATTGGTTCTCTAACATGATAGTTACCATACTCCTGAGTGATGTGACTTTGTCGGTGTTGCTATTTGAAGAATCAATGGTGTTGAGGGGAGAAGTTGTAGAATTCATTCTAAAATTAATATAATTAATTTTAGTCTTAAAGGAAGAACAACAATTCTTCTTGGATGCTCATTATTCAAAGGAATATTTATTTCAACAGAAGAGATGCTAAGTATAACATAGCAACTTGAATTGATAAAAGTCTATGTGCTTTAAGTCACTATTTAGTCAAACGTGGGAGGTCTGGTTTTCTAAAGATGATGTACTGAAGAAGTTTATTTAGAACACAAATTTTGAATTTTCTATATATTTGATCTATTGATATTAGAATCCCTAATATTAACTCAAATTCCTTAGTATAAAGGTCAAAACTTAACATTTTAGTTTCTCTGATCTTGGAAATATTATGAATGTTCATTTAGGTTATTAGACTATTTATCAATTTCCTAAATTAGTTCTTACTTAGGTTTCACTATTTTTGGAAGTATTTTCCATCTTATGCCTTTTATTCTGAGTGTTTCATTATGATAATATGGATGTTATTTCAAGTATTTATTTAGTGACAATGTGGCAGAAGAACAATCCATTAGGTGAAATGAATGCAAATTCCAATCTGACATCTTATGGAATTCTTTGATACCAACTATGGCGGCCCATCCCCACCGTAGTCCTATTAACTCTTAAGTTAACATGATTATGGTAGAGGAGTCACCTAAATGACAAGTTCCTCACTTATAAATAGATTAGGCACACATCATAATCCATTATAATTAAGGAAATTGTCATTTACAACAGATCTTCACTAAATGATATATATACAAGAAATCAGAGTGCGGAAGTAAGAACATAACATCCATCCCATTATAATACAAAAGTAAGAACATACATCCCAGAATAAAAGTAATAAAAGAAAATACAATTAAATTTGTATTATTACAACATTTTTAAAGATAGGAAATGAAATAGAAAGGACAACACTCAACCTCACAATACAGAAAAGAAAATAACTAAAAATCTTTTATAGCTCGATCCTTCTCCTAAATCTGGTCTTTAGAATGCTCCAAAATCTCAAATAGCTCAGAGTCTACCATTATCGGTTTCACAATGATAGGGCCCCAGCCAACAAAAGAAAGATATAATTAGATAAAATGTATAAGTACATTTTAGGCTGCAATTTATTATATTAATTTAGATATCACCATAAATTTTATAATTAAAACAAGCAGTAAATGGAGCACAATACGTATGAAAAGACAAATGATAGTTATAAATAATAAGTTTATAACATAAACAAGATAAAAAGTAAGCACATACCTCCAACTATAGCTGCAACAAGGTTAGACATAAAGTAAAAGTAAATACTAGTAAGTGAAATGAAACTCTTCCTAAACTTGCTTATGATCAATATATGTTTATGATAATCAACATAAAGTAAATGAACATATGAAACTTTTAAATAACTGAAAGCAAGACTAATATCCTATAAAATATAGGCAGTGAGCAAGACTAGCATCCTATAAATAAATAAAGCTAGTAAATGCAAAAGTCAATAAGTAAATAAGTGCTGAAATGCAGAAAAGTAAAATAAAAGCAGTAAATCAAAAATTGAAAACTGTCATGGCTACATAAGCCATTCAAAACTAAAAGTAAACAATCTCACTTAGCCTGATGGGCTAAGGCAGAAGCTCTGAACTAAAATGCACTGAAATCACTTAGCTTGATGAGCTAAAGTAGAAATACTTAACTGAAAATCACCTAGCCTGATGAGCTAAGGCAGAAAGTATTGAACTGAATATCACTGAATAAAAATCCACCCACAACTAGTACTACCATATAAGATCCTGACTAATAAAGTCATATAGGCGCAAAATTTATTTCTCGCTACCCTGAGACCCACACTCAACCAAGCATGGATAGACTAACTGACAGTAGCAATCCAGTGTGCTATGCCGGACCCATGGATTGATGAGGCATACTAGTTAGGTCACCACCTACTGAAAACCATAAAACTGAAAATATCGATAAAACATGAATGATATGTATGCAAATTCAAAATTGACACGAGATACTTATCAAATATCCTATGTCCAATATATGTGTACAAGGTATAAAGCTCAAAATAAGATAAGTAAAGCATCAATTTTTAAGGTGAGCAAGAGACTCTACTAGGACACAAGTGATATCCATTATTGTCTAATTTATTTGTTCTATCTACTCTAAGTTACACAAGTTAAGGATCTTCAATTCCTATTATCGAGTGTAACTCAGATTCACGATCTTATAAATTGGAAATAATTAGGACAAGCTAGGTCCTAATTATAAATAAATTGATGTCGACTATAAGTTGAATAATAAATCAAATGACTTATTTTAATAATTTAAACTACCCAAATCATCTTGATTAGCTAAATCAAGATGAAATGATTAAGAATTAAACTCCAAATATTGGGATTTAATTACTTAATCCAAATGGTGAACTTATATGACTAAGGTTTTACCACCCAATCTCACAGATTAAGATTTAAGGCAAATCCTATTAAGTGAAGTCATACTTAATAGGGTGGATCTCTATTATTAAATGTAAAGTTAAGAGATTGAATAATTAATAATAAACTATGAAAATCTATAAAGTGTTAAAATCAAGGTTTCACATATTGAGTAACCTATTTTACTTAATAGATGAACTTTAACTTAAGATATAGTCCTAATTCCTAAGAAAGAAGCTCTTAAATACTAAGATGAACTCTCAGACACAAAACCTAACTAATATTATAAGAATAATTAAGGAAAAGATAAGAAGATTCAAAGAAGAGGTATGATGTGAGATTTATCTTACATTATACAACTTAAATCTATTTAGAATTCTTTTAAGGAAGAAATTTAAGGATTTTGCTTAAAACTTAAATAATGATTTAAATGAATGAAATTTCTTTCTAAACTTCTCTATTTAGTGATTTTAACAATTATAACATGAAATGAGGGCCTAAAAGCAACTAACCCTAAATTTAGGCAAAATGACCATTTTGCCCCTCCTTAAGGGTCTAAAAATCAACTTTTTGATTTAGGGCTCTAAATTAGAAATTTTTAGTGGCTAATAATTACTTACTATCTAATATGAAGTTAGACAATATGTACATCAATTTTGGATGATTATTAAGCCATATGAGATCTTACTTACTATCTAAAGTTTCCATAGAACTTAAAATTACTAAATTTTGATAAGTATTGGCTAAGTTATAGCCAATACAAGATTTAAGGCTAAATAAGCAAATTAGGGTTTCCTAAAATCGGCTAAAAGCTTAACTTTTCCAAATTCAGTAAACTTAGTGGCTATAGCTAGCTTCCATATAATCCACTGATTAATTTAATTGGGAGTAGACCCAAATTGGACCTCATTTGGTCAAGTCATGGCTTAATTAGGGTTTATGGTGATTAGTGAGTGCTTAGTGAAATTAATCACAGAATCACTAAACCAAATATATCACTAGGTTCTACTCTACTCTATGAGTAATTAGAAACTAAAATTACTCAATTTGAATCACTAATTATGTTAATATTGGTTAATCAAGTTTTAAGGTGATTAGGGTTGATTAAGAGATCTAACTATTGGATCCTAAATATTTTTATAGTTTACTATTAATTAGGTCTCCCAGATTAAAATAGTATATTAAAACACTTAATTTGGAGCTCAATTGACCAAGTTATGATAATTGAAGTTCTAGGGTTAATTAGGGTAATTAGGGATAGGTCCTAAAAGTGATTAAGCTAATACTAAACCAAACAAAGAAATAAATATTACTAAGTTGTTCTAAAGGTTCTACTGATCATTTTAAGACTCATATTGCCTATGTTTGGACTAATAGGTAAGCAGTTATGAGTCTTGAAAGGTTAGGGTTTGGGTCCAAAAGTGATTAGTCTAAATATGCTTCAAACAACAAAATTAATACAACTGAAATAATCCTTAGGCTTTGTTAATTACTTTGAGACCCATATTGGATATGATTGAGTAAACACACACAAAGTTATGATAGTTTGAACATTAAAGTTAATTTTATAATTAAAGAATACACTAAAATGTCACCACACTAAATATTGATCTTACTGAAAATTTAATGGTATTATAACATTCCTCTATTTTTGCTGATCAATATGATATATTTATTTGTTACATTTGGATTTATATTTTGCAAAATATTGATGATCAAAGTTTCAATTTAATTTTCTTTAATTTAACTCAACTTGTTTATTAATTTCATTAACTATTAATGTAATTATTATTGTTTTTTTAATTAATCCATTATTATATCTCTGCCATCAATAATTAATTATCAAGCTTTATATATACATCTATATATATATATACATATACTAACGTATTAAAACATTTAATATATACATATATACAATAATTTATTTAACTCTGCAGGTAGGACCCACATCATCCGACAGAAATGATCATCGCGGAACCCACAGACATGTATCGAGACGGGTTTCGACAGAGCCTGCCAGGCGAGCCCCACGGATCAGAGCAACGGGACCAGTGGGTCCCGCAGCCGCTAACGCGGCACCAGAGCCACGCGGCGCGCCTGCCTCGCGCCAGCTCCTCGATCTGAACCCGCATACCGCCACACAATCGTGATGCGGGAATCAAGAAAATAAATGGGTCGGGGTTCGACCTGGCCCGAAGCGAACCGGTTTGGTATCGCTTCATCTTCCATGAAGCTGCTCGAGATTCAGCCAGAGGTGGAAGCTCGCGGGGAAGAACTTGATTGATGCGATCAATCGAGTTGGAATTGGATAAATCGAGACATGTGATTTGTTAATTGCCATTCAGATTAAGTGTATCAACAGTAAATTTTGAAATCTAAGCGATATCGAGAAGGATAGGAGGGTACCAGATCAACGGTTGTGGTCTGCTAGGGCACAGTTAGGGTTAAAACGCACGATCAACTTCAAAATTATGGAAGATTTTGCAGAATTGAGCTTATGGAATCGATGTGGTGCTTAAAGATTGAGTTTTAATGCTGATAGAGTCGATGCTTGATGCGCGGAAGGCTCTCCTGCGACTCGTGTCTCTCTTCCGCGACACACATAAGCCGCGCAAAGGAGATAACCTAGAGCCATCCGATCATTCGATCGGACGGATCAAAGGATCCATCAAGATAGATGACCAAAATATATTTGGGAAACGGCATTGGGATTTTTGCGGACGGCGTCGTTAATGCTTAATTTAAATAATATTTAATAAATTAATTTACACCAATTATAATAATTAAAATTATATAATTAAATGTATATAGAAAATTTCCAATAAATCACTCCTAGCTAATTGAGAGGTGCCGAACGCAACGGCGCAAACAGATTTTTGTTTCGATGCGTATTTAATTATTTGATTTATTTCAGGGTATAATATTAAAATATTCGATGATAATCCAATGAATTCCAAATGCTTCCAAATCTTTGCCCCTATCTAATTTGGGGGTGGTGAACGCAGTAGTGAAGTCAGATTTTTGATTTGAGGTCAAAATAAATAGGTCAATTTCTAGGGTTTTTAAAAATTCTCAAAATCAGAATTTGATCTAATTGACTCCTAATTTGAACTTGATCTTAGAGGTGAGTTCCAAATGACTTTATTAATGTACTGGAACCTTAATTAGAACTTGGATTAATCATAATTGACTTAAGTAACAACCTAGGTTGTTACAAGATCAAATTAAGGTTTTAATGAATAGCCCTAGTCCCTCGACTCCCTGATTTTCTAAAACCTGTAAAGTGACTTGTGATGCATTTGAAATTGGAATTGGAGGGGTTTTAAGTCAAGAAAACCATCATGTTGCTTTCTTTAGTGAGAAGTTGAATGATGCAAAGCAATGATACTTAACATATGATAGGGAATTTTATGCTGTCATTCAATAATTAAGGTATTGAAGGCACTATCTTTTACACAATGACTCTGTTTTTAACTCAGACCATCATGCCCTTAAATTTATCAATACTCAACAAAAGTTAAATCATAGACATACCAAATGGGTTGAGTTTCTCCAAGAGTATTAATTTGTCCTTAAACATAAACTTAAACCTGATGACACATTATCAAGGATGGCAATAACCATCTCCTCTTTAGAATTCAAAATTCTTGGATTTGAACGAATTCTTGATGAGTACCGAGTGTGCCCGGACTTTCCTCTGATTTACATGGAGCACTTTGACAAACTGCTAACCTTAAATGCAACATATTCTGTGATTAATGGGTATCTTTATCGAGGAAAGAAACTTTGCATTTTTAGGTCTTCTCTTAGGGAATTTTTAATTTTTGAACTGTACTCAGGAGAAACTGCTGGCCATTTTAGAAATGATAAAACAATATGCTTGATGGATAATAGATTTTTTTGGCCTTCCCTAAAAAGAGATATTCAAAAACTAGTATCTCAATATTTAACTTGCAAACATGCTACAACTACTAAACAAAAATTTGGCCAATACACGGCATTGTATGTTCCTCATAAGCTTTGAGAAGATTTATCAATGGATTTTGTTCTTGGGTTACCCCGAACAGCTCGTTATCATGATAGTATATTTGTGGTTATTGATAGATTTTTTAAGATGACCCATTTCATACCTTGCTCTAAAAATAATGATGCCTCACAAATTGCAAAATTATTCTTTAAGGAAATTGTGTGATTACATGGTCTTCCTTTAAATATTATCTCAGATAGGGATATTAGGTTTGTCTCATACTTTTGGAAGATCTTATGGAAACTTCTCAAGACAAAATTGAAATGTTCATCAACTTTTCACCCCCAAACAAATGGTCAAACTGAAGTTATCAATCAAAGCTTATGAAACATACTTAGGTGCATTATTGGAAAAAATATATGTAATTGGGACTTACATTTACCTACTGCTGAATTTGCATATAATAGTAGTACTTCTCGAACAATCAAAACATCTCCATTTGAAGTGGTGTATAGCCATAATCCTAAATGGCCGATTGATGTTGCCAACCTTCTTTCTCATGCATTTTTTTATTCAGCATTCACATTTACCAAAGATTTTCAAAGCCTTCATGATTTTATAAGACAATAAATCAATTTAAGTAATCAAAAATATGCATCTAAGTCAAATTATAAAAAATCAACTAATAAATGTAAAGAATGTGATTATATTTTGATTCGCATCCGACCTGAGCGATATAACAACACCAAATATAAGAAATTACATCCAAGGGTTTGTGGCCATTTCAAAATTCTTAGAAAAATTGAATATAATGCTTATCACCTTGATTTTCCTAATGATATGCTAATTCATCATGTTATTATATTGAAGATATTTTATCATATGAAAGAGTTAGCAAACCTCCACTTACGCAGTCTGACTTTTTAGCAAGAGATATAGTTCCCCGCATGTAAACTTCATCCTTTTTAGACAATGACTACATCATCACTGAGGAGGCTCCTAATGTTCAAGATAAAGAGCATCATTTTCTTGTTCGTTGGAAGAATAAGCCGCCTACAAAAGACACATGGCTAACACGTATATATTTGGAAGCTATAGACCCACAATTAGTAGAATATTACTTGGATTTTAACTCTTCCGTGCAGAGTTCAATTGGGTCGATGAGAGTTAATGTAGCACATTCTAAAAATATTATCAAAGGCCCGATAACAAGAGCCATGGCTAAAGTTTAAGGGAAAAATTTGAATGTGGGCTCAATAACAAGAGCCCAATAAAGAGCTCAAATATTGGGTTTACCATTTATATTTTATTTTTATTAATATTGTACTTTTTTTTTATTTATTAAGGCACATATTTGGTCAGCCATATCATGAGAAAAATATTTAATGTAAGTAGCTGGAATTACTCCCTCACTAATTACCACTACCCATATTTCTCTCCAAAATTTCCCTCCAAAGCTCATAGGGCAAGAGACTTGTAATGCCTATAAATATAAGATGAAATATAATGTAATAAAGTAACTTGAATGAATGAATTTTGTGGTGAATAGCTCTCATATTGCTTTGTGCTTGATGGTGTCTAGTTTATTGCCTATTTTTGATGAGTTAGGTTATTATCTTATTTATATTTTATTTTCTAATTATATTCTTATTCTCATAATCTCAAATCATCCACACATCTTCTCCTGCATCTTAATTATCATTTAAAATTATTAAATCATTATCTAATCTCTCAAACACTCTCCAAACTCCACCACAACTTCCACAACCAAATCTAAAAACAACCAGACCTAGTCTTCTTCCCTATCCCTCAATATCCATCTAAACACCATCAAATAAATCCATCTACTCCAGATCCAAACTACACATCTTAGGCTATCTATATTAATTTTTTTTCAGTCCTTTAACCCACTAAAGCCTCACCTACAAAAGGGATATTTTGAATCAACCCAAATTAAGCTCAATCTGAACTAATCTTGGCTTTCCTTTAGACAATCCACTCTAAACCCATAACCAACCCATCACAAACTTCAAAAATCATCATTAAACATTATCCTACCAATCCATTCAATATTTAAATACTTAACTTACCAACAAAAAAAAAAAAAAACAGCCCACTAACATCAATACATGTATATAATACATCTATGTGCTAATTATGATTCAAAAGGCAAATAAATAGTTTTGGAATTATATTCGTTGAGCATTTACTTTCCCCTAATCAATATAATTTTCTCACCATTCCAAATTTTGGGAGACCAAAAAAAACAAAAATTCACGTTGTGTGGTACCATACACATTTTTTGAGATAGGATGCAAAGTTTTATATATTAGAACTCTAATATCAATTTTTAGAAAGAAAAAGTAACCAAACACTATTTAATTGCATGCAAGGAGCAGATCTCAATACATACATTTTTTTTTAAAATCAAGTCTCAATGAAAATCATACAACTAATGAGATTTAAACTCTTGACCTATCAAGAGTTTGGATCAAAACACTCTGACCACTAATTTACAACAATATATATTCAGTTTGATATTAATTTTATGCTGTATGTTTTGAACAGTTGGTAACACAACCAAAGCAGCTCTATGCTCATCCAGTTACAAGTTGATATATTAATAGCATCTATTGTTCTAATTACTCCCTTAATCACTGAAGAGGGAGCTCATAAGCGGTTACTTGCATTTATAAAGGGGAGATAGCCTCTAAAACTTCAATACTTATCAAACTCATAAGCGAAATGTCTATGTAAGCACATTATTAACCAAGTTACTCTAAATTATTTGCCTTTATTTAGAGGCTATTTTGGCAGCAGTCTAATTATCAAACAACCAGTTACATCAATTTTCTCAACAATTCACTATGCATCCCTTAATAACAACACACTTATCAGCAAACAATTTCTATTGCAAACAGAAGGGTAAGAAAAAGACACTCTAAGAAGATGGAAAAAATGAGAAAATACAAATAAATACTAAAATCTTGGTTGATAAATAATAGAGAACAGAAAGCTCCTTTGAGATCTTTATCAGCACTTAACCTCCTTTAATCCGTAAGCCAAATACAAGAAAGTTGGATCAGTAGCACCATCTTTGTAGTATGCAAACACCAAACTGCCATCATCATGCATACTCTCGCCAACAAAGCTGATGAAAATAAATAAACAAATCTGGAAATATAAGTTTGATGATAAAATAAAGAAAAACTTGTAAGTTAAAAAAATTATAAAGTAAACCTATCAAGTTAGGAATCCTACTATTCTTTTAGAGGTGAATGATGTTATAGCCTAGTGTTGAGGCTTTGAATTTGTTAACTCATGTCATATATTTAAACCCCACCAACCACATATTGCTTTCTTATTTGAAGCTCACTTTCTTTCATAAAAAAAAAAGTACTAATCTTTTAGAAATATGCATATGCATTTCTTATTCATTTCTCATATAGCTTCTTTAAATGTAATTCATTCAAAATTCTTGATTGATGATTAATGGTGCAAGAAAAAAAATGTGATTGAATGATGGATAGCTTTTTTAAATGTGAATCATTCAAAATTCTTGATTGATGTTTAATGTGATTCATTTAGCTTCTTTAAATGTGATTCATTCAAGATTCTTGATTGATGGTTAGTGGTGCAAGAAAAAAAATGCTTTTTTTCTTATAAGAGATTGCACCATTCATTAATATATATTTGATTTGAATGACAAGTATTAAATGTGCAGCAAGATAACAAGTGACATCATAAGATGCAATGTTTGTTTTGTAACACCTTTTGATTTATGAAATAAAAGTGTTACTTTTCATATATAAGAAATAGTAGCTTATATTCATATAGAATAAATCTTTATTATTAACATTTAAAATGATAAAAAGACTGTTAAAATATATGATAAGGGGACTGCTGGGTTGCAGAAATTCAAATTTTATAGTAATTGGATAACTAAGTAATTATATTGATTATACTTCACGTAAAGGCAACTAATCATATCTAAATAATCAGCAAACAAATATAAATCAAAACAAATTCCATAATTATAAATACTTACAATTGCAGGTCAGCTATCTTTGAGAGTAAGAATTTGGTGGCGCTCTCAATATACTTTTTGAACAACTCTTGCTTCTCTGCCTCCAATTTGGGGGTTAAATTCTTAATATATCGTTTCATAAAAGCAACAAATTGTTTTTTATCAAATGGAGGCTGTTCCTAAAATAAATGTCAGAAATATAAAATCAGAACTCAATCATAAATAAGCTAATTTATTGATGAAGGCTCAAATAATGATGTAGCAAACAACCTGTAAACGGAAAGTGTCCACAATATCAACCACTTTAATTGCTCGATCATCAACACCTTCATCTTCATCGCCACCTTCAGCTGAAGGATTTGCACCAGTATTTACATTTATGGCACCTTGTGTTACCCACTGTTTCATCAATACATATTTTGTGATTTTAACCAAAACAAATAAAATAAGATAATAAATATTCCACAGAATGAATTAATGCAAAAATATTAATACATAAATCACTTTTTAATGATACCTTTCCTTGAACTTCCCATAACACTCCATTCTCAATTTCCTTGCAATAAAATGAGTCTGACAAAAGCTCATCACCTGCATAAAATGATTTTAAAAAAGGTACATTTCTGTCAGTAAAATAATTAAATTTTCAATAACAAAAAGAAAATTTATGTTTTTAAAAAGAGGTATGCATTTGGTTAACTCCATGATTTTTTAAAAATTTAGATGAGTCTGATTTAAAGGAGATACAGTAGTGGCTTAAAGTTGGCTTATATATAAAGCTAGGCCCAACTGAATTTGGGATTGACCCAGCTTAACTTTAAGCTGTCTTGGCACAAATCTTTTCAATTTCAGGCATTTTGATATCAATCATTTACCTTTTTTTTCTAATGTTATTAAATAATTTTGTGTGATGGAGCGTATACACATACAATACATTAGGCCACTTGATTACACTTACAGAAGAATGAAGCCATTATTTTTATTTTGCATCATCCACCATCAACTACGATATTGCAATGTCATAGATTTAAAGATGCTACAAGACAAATAATGAACTTTATTTGCCTTGCAACATCTCTAAATCTTAATCAGTCAAAGCTTATGAGTATAGTATATAATATTGAAAGAGGAAAAAAAAGCTCTATCCTTCTAAGGGATAGTAGTGTAACCCTACATACATACATTCATGTATGCATACTACATATAAAATATGCATAAATAGAGTTTATGTTTCAAGTTCATATCAAATTGACTAGCTAAAATACAAACCCAATTGGAAATCTACTAAAAAATTGATGATGTAAATTTTGGTTTGGGTATTGACTTGATTGAAGCCAAAAATCAAGTCCATATTTGCAATCTTCAACATCCAAATTAGAATCTAAGCCCTTGATAAAGTATATAAAATCATAATCATTCAAGGACACCAAAGCCTAAGCTTGTTTCTATGTTTCATAATTTTATCTGAACTCTAAAACACCTTTTGGATAACATAAGACAGCAAAAACTTTTTCAATCATATTTTTATAAGAAATCAAGAACATGGCAAAGAAAATAAGGCATGAAAGTTCTGTAAGTTGTTCAATTTCTTATACACAACTAAAATTTGGCAAAATCTAGAGTTATCATAATACAATAGAGCAGAAAGATATAAAAGCTTCATTGTATAAGGTGCAGCCCTTGAATTTTTATATCTTAAGAATTAAATATAGCATAGTTTTCAATTTTTTTTAGAAAAGATCCTTAATAATTAATGCTTCAAGAATAGATAACATTTATCAAAGCAGATCTAAATCAAATAACAGTTTCAGTAATGAAAAAGGAGTTTTAAATAGCATTAAATAAAATTTCTGAGAGATCCATGCTCACATAAGTTTATTAAAAAATACAAGAATTAATTTTAAGAAGTAACCATACAGAGATTTAACAATACATAAGACGAAGATGTTATATAAATAAACATTCCTAAATCAGGGATCAATATTATGAAGAAAAAAATCACTGCAACAAATTCAAACCCAATAAATAAAAAGGCTAAAACGAACAGAAAGAGCAGCGCGATAAAAAGGCTTACCAGTGAGGATGTCTTGATAGACCAGCATGGTTTCTTCAAAAAAACAGTTCACGAACAAAACCTGAAAAGGCAAGGTATCGAAAATGGCGAGGAAAGGAGTTACAGGCTCAGGAAATAGTTGAAGAAGATAGACGCTTCCAACTATCAATTTATAGGCAAAACAACAGGCCGATCTCAGGGGCGATAACGTTTTCTTCTGTTCATATTTTTAGAAATGTTTCTTCTTTTATTATAATGCATATATTCCCGAATCTCGTTTTGCAGCCATTGATCGACGAGGCATATTCGGAGACCTATTTTAGTCGAGATTTCATGTTATTATGATGACGACACACGCAACGGATGGAGAATAAAAAGTGTTTTAGGGTTACAGGGGCCGCCTAAAAATTTGGCCTACATCGGTTTAGGATTTAAGAACCCAGTCCAGCCCAAATTAGATCTCTCTTCATGCCACTTGTCTTCGGGTTCTCAATTTTAGATTAAAGGTTGTCTAATTTAGATTAGAGCAAAGAATTAAAACAGGACCGGACGTTGAACCGCTAAAGTTAGAGGTTTAAGGTTTGATGGTTGGACCGGGGTCGAACCGGAGGTCGAACCATGATAACGTAATAAATAATATTTTAATTAAATAATAAATACAAAAATTAAAAATAAGATATTTAAATAACATTTGATTATATATAGTATATAAGAAAAAAATAAAAAATCATAGAGATGAAGACAATCGCATTTAGAGATGCAATAATTCTGAAAACTGCGATTTTGCTTATGATACTCTCATCTAGTGAATATGATGGTAAAATATCAATTGACCTTTAGATATGAAAACAATAATATTTATAGATATATTCTGAAAAATAAATAATAATTTTAAGAACTATTATTTTGCTTATCATACTATCATATGATAAACATGATGGTAAAATACTAATTGACCTTCAGAGATGAAAACAATGCATTTATAGTTATATTCTGAAAAATAAACAATAATTCTAAAAATTGCACTTTTTGTTTATCACACTATCATGTAGTGAATATGATGGTAAAATACCAATTAGCCTTCAGATATGAAAATAATGTCAGTAAGTAAGAGACGCATTCTGAAAATAAATAATAATTCTGAAAATTATTATTTTGTTTAGGCAGTGAGAAATACACTATGAAAATCAAATAATAATTCTAAAAATTGATATTATTCTTATCTAGTTATCATACTCTCATCTTGTGAGCATGATTGTAAATTACTAATGAACCTTTATAGATGAATAAAATGGTAATAAGAGATGCATTATAGAAATCGAATAATAATTTGAAAGTTACTTTTTGTTTAGACAGTAATAGATGCATTCTGAAAATTGAATAATAATTTTGAAAATTATTTTTTATTTAAGCGATATAAAATGCATTTTGAAATCAAGTAATAATTCTTAAAACTGCTGCTATGCTTATCAAGTTATCATACTCTCATCTAATAAATATGATTATAAACTACCAATAAACTTTTATAGATGAAAAAATGGCAACAAGAGATGCATTCTAAAAATTAAATAATAATTGTGAAAGATGTTGTTTTATTTAGGCAGTAAGAGATACATTCTGAAAATTAAGTAATAGTTCTAAAAGCTGTTGTTATGCTTAACTAGTTATCATACTCTCATATAGTGAACATGATTGTAAACTGCAAATAAACTTTTATAGATAAAAAAAATGACAGTAAGAGATGTATTCTAAAAATCAAATAATATTTTAAAAGTTGTTATTTTGTTTAGGTAGTAAGAGATGAATTCTAAAAATTAAATAATAATTCTAAAAATTATTATTTTGCTTATCACACTATCATCTAGTGAACATGATAGTAAAATATCAATTCACCTTCACAAATAAAAAAGAGATGAATTATGAGAAACAAATAATAATTCTAAAAACTACTATTTTACTTATTAAGTTATCATACTCTCATCTAATGAATATGATGGTAAAATATCAATTGACCTTCAGAGATAAAAATTGAAAATAATGGTAGTAAGAGATATATTCTGAAAATCAACTAATAATTTTGAAAGTTGATGTTTTGTTTATAATAATTTTATATAATAAATATGATTGTAAACTATGAATGGACCTTTAGATATAAAAATAATGACAGCAAGAAATACATTCTATAAATCAATTAATAATTCTAAAAATTATTATTTTGTTTATTATACTCTCATCTAATGAATATAATAGTAAAATACTATTTTATATGTAAAGATAAAAATAATAACAGTAAGAGATGTATTTTGAAAATCAAATTATAAATTATAAATATTCTATTTTATTTAGGCAGTATGAGATGCATTCTGAAAAATAAATAATAATTTTGAAAATTGCTATTTTGTTAATCATGCTATCATGTAGTAAATATGATGGTAAGCTGCCAATTAACATTTAGAGTTAAAAATAATGGCATTTAGAGAAGCATTTTAAAAATCAAACAATAATTCTGAAAATGAAAAATAAATTTATAGATACAAAATAAAATATATTCTGTTCGAATACATAATTAGAATAGATCATCAATATTTGCTTCAAAATTCAAATCATAACTAATAAAATTAATCGACCAAATGCCACAACATCATCTTTCTCTACAATTTGGTTCATTTATAGGGCATCTTCAGCTAAAAATTTAACATTTTGTTAGTTTTTTGTAAATATAATACAATTAAGAAAATGAAACATAAATTTATAAATACTTACTAATATGTATTTCATAAGTTTGCATATTTTGTAGATAGCATCATATTTGTAAATTTTTTTTTCCAACAATCCCAAATTAAGCTCTGTGCTCGGTTCCTCATCAACAACCCAAAAATCGAAGTAGTCAATATATGTGTAATCTAAAGGATCATAACTCTATTTTTTAGAACATAACCTAAAAATGTTTATAAAATGTTTAAAACATAATATAAAGAAGAATGACATTTTATGATTTTGTACAAATTATACCTATTTCTTAAATTCATATTGTACTAAATATAAACAAGATCATTTAATCTTTGATGCTCCAAATGATTCCTCCGCTTTGTATGAATTTGTTCGAAAACACTCCAATTTCTTTCACATCCAGACGATGAAGACGTATGGCTAAGAATACGAATAACTAAATTATGTATATTTGGAGCACTTGACCCAAACATTCACCACCACTCATCTATAATTTAAGTAATTAACATTAACATTTAAATTTAGATGAAACTTTAAAATGTAAAATAAATTTAAAAGAATATACTGTAACGACCCCAATAATTGGATAGGAGATTAATCCAAATATTGGGATGTTACCTTAGCACCCAACACTCGATTAGAAGAAAGCAAATCAAATGTAGATGCTAAGTGGTCAAGCCATTTTATGAGTAGTTGTTAAGTTAAAATAAATTTGTACAATTTGAATGCAATCAGAAATACATGATAAGGAGATACATATGGATACAATATTGTAGTTAATTCTAACACAAGAAATTTGAATAATCCACTCATTCATCACAATCAGTTATAATTATAAAAAAATAAGTATAAGCAAAAGTAACTTAAGTAAACTCAAGCAGTTTATAATTTAATTATTACAAATCTTTTAACAGTAAGAGTAGAGGATAGAAAACGGATCACTCACTCACTCAAAACAAAATACAAGTAAACTGTAAAATTAAGCGGAAGCAGGATTCTTTATAAGTCCTTCAAGTGTTCGCACCTGTAATATCTGAATCAAAGTGGTCTTGATCTATCATATTTTGGTATTTAAATATGATGGGGCAAAGCCAAAGAAAAGAAAAGGTGTAGTTATACTAAACAGTCTAAGCACATTTTATGATTTGCTAAGTGTTTAAATTAATAAGACATCACAATTACAATTTACAATTTAAAGTAAACAGCGGAGTTATAATAACTGTAAAGTATGGAAAATAAACTAAGCATAACTGTAAAGAAGACAGTATAAAATAAGTTGAGTAAAAATACTCACTTTTATATAAGTCCTAGCCCGTATCCAAAATTGGTAAGGGAAAGCATCCTAAATGCTAGAAACTACTATGTGCATTTAAATAAATGAAATAAAAGCAAAACAAATTCAATGAAATTTATGCTAAGTAAGCAAATGAAATGCAGTGAAGCATTAATTGGAATTAAGTAATACACAATGTATTCATATTGAACTGAAGTAACCAATACACAATACTAGAGATAGAGAGTGTAAGGCATATGAAATAAGGAAATATCTTAGATTCTTGATCTAAGACAAATATAACCTAGGACTATGAAATGTAAGCATAACTAAACAGTTATGAAAAGATCTTACAATCAATAAGATTGTAAAAGAACTCTTATATCTTTAATTAAAGTTATATTTAGGAGTTACCTCATTTGTAGGAGTACACTACAGAATGGGGCGAGGAGTTAAGCACGTCTGCCCAACTAGATACAGTGGGGAGGTCGAACATTCACATTTACCCTCTCTAAAATATGAAGTCCTTTTATAAGCGCTATTTTTAATACTCAATTTGCTATAAGGCATTCCCCATAAAGTCTTATGAAATTATTTATTCATGCACAATGATCTTAAATGAATGTTCAAGGAAAATGCTCAAAGTTATGCAAGCATTCAATAAATATCAATAATTATAAATATGTAATATTCTTTTACTATCTAAATTTTAATAATCTACTTAATGAATTGGAGCTAATTGAGCTCCAAATTGACTAATAGATATTGATCTTTAAGTTAATTTTAATATAAGTAGAAGGAAGATAAGTTTGGAAATCAATAATTTTATGAATTGAAGTTCATCTTATACTAGTCCTAAACTAATTAAATCAAATAAATTTATGATTAAAGTTTAAGGAAACCAATAAGGAAGAAAGAATGTTTAAAGATTTCTATGTTAATGAAAGTGTAAGTTATAGGAGATTCTAGTAACTTACTTATTTAACTTATAAACAAAAATTATCAACTCAATTTAATCGTGAAGTTATGTAAGATTAATTGATATTGAATATTTGAAGTTTAAGAAAAGAGATAGATTGTTCCTTAATTGAAACCATTCAACTTATGATTGAAGGGGATTAGGGGTCTAAAACATATCTTAAACTTTAAAGGAAGCTAACCCTTCAATCTAATTGATTGAGGTTAATGTTTTTTTTTTAATTGAACAATTATATTGAATACTTATAATTGAAAAGAATAATTACAACCCTAGATGTAAAACTCTATATGTATTATAAGTAACTAACCTGCAAAAATATTCAATACTTTCCTTGAAATTTCTAAGTCTTAAAATTCTTAAAAATTTCAGCAGAGTCTCCTTTGTTTTTGTTTAAAAAAAAAAACAATTTCACAAATCAGTATATAAGTCAATCCATTGACTATTTCCAGTTTTAAAATAGAGTTCACTCCATTAAAGGATTGCCCATTTCCAATTCTAAAATAGAGTTCAATCCATTAAAGGATTGCTCATTTCCAATTCTAAAATAGATTTGGCAATTAAAAGAGTAACAATTTATAAGTCGTAATTAAAACAATCTATCAACCTATAAATTTATACATCCTATCTCAGCATCTATGAAAAATAACAAAAGATGCAAAAATTAAGTTTAGAAATTTATAAGAGCAGCATCCTTTAGCTTATTTTTGCTATAGGATAATAGCATTTAGCGCAGCATTTCCTTCATTATTAGCTTATAACTCAACCTGCAAAAATACGACATCATTTAAAGTTAACAATTAAATATAAAAGAAGCAATAATCATTTAAACTAAAGTCTATCACAGCATTTATTCCTTACAATTGCATTTAATGAAAGAAACAAAATTAATTTAAACATGCGAAGTATAGTATTAGACCCATGTAGTTTTAATTAAGGGAAATGACCACTTTGATTCTCATAAAATAAGACAATGTTTGATTATATTGATTTAAATGACAGCAATTGTTCTTATATAATCCATTTATCTTATATGAAAAGATAACATTTATTTTCATATGTTGAAAGGAATGACATAAAAATCTTTTAGACTGCATCCTTCAAACCAGATTAAAATAAGACAACTAAATACAAAACATACTTTATAATTAGTTTGATATGAAACTTATTACATATTATTGAGAAGTATCACCTAGTACTTATGCCAAACATAGTCTTCAACTACTTAACAATCATTTAAGAACATTTAACTACGTACATAAATCAAAATACATTCAATCCAACACATAGAATGTCTAACATTTCATAAATGCCTTTAACTAAACTAAAATTTGCAAATCTTAAAATTAAATAATTTCAGCAAACTAAAATACAACAATTGAATGTAGAAGCATGCAATATATAGAACTACAAGTCTAAATGAATTTGGCCACAAATTTTCTCCTTCATTCTCAGTTGAATGAAAACATTTGATCGCTTATAGAAGATGGCAATATTTGATTTTGTTTGAGATATGGTAACATATGATTCTAATTGAAATTAATGATAGCAATTGGGATCTCAATATTGATGGCAGCAATTTGAATCTCAATATATATATAGTAGCATATGATTTCATAACATATAGGCAGCATTTGGAGTCCCTAAATTACATGGCAGCTTTTGTATCTTGCAAAGCAAATGACAGCATTAATGATCCTAAAATCTATTAACAAGAAATAAGTCTAAAAGAAATGGACAGCATGATGATCTCAATTATTCTATTGACAACATATGTTTCTATAAAGAATGACAACATATGATTTTAAAAAATGGCAGCATTTTACTTAGCAATGATAAGCTTAATGGTATTAACAATCAAAGTCCTTTATCTTGGCATGTGCATCTTTATAAATTATTTGCATCATTTCTATTAGGATAAGTATTTTTTTTTTTTTACTCCATCATCATTGAATATGATTTATTACAAGTTAAATCCCTAAAATTTTCCAATGGTTATTCTTTCCATCTTAAATGAAGTGAGTTCTCAAAACAAGCGACAAAGCTTAACATAGAATCAAAATAAGTTAACAAATACCTCAACAAAAATAGACATTTGTAAGAGATAATAAAAGGTGTTGTATAAGGTATAAAGCCAAGTATGGCTTACATTCGACAGCCACCAAAAATTTACATTGCATAATAATATAGGCTGAAAATTAAATCCCTTGCAAATGTCATATAAATCTCTAGCAAATACAGATCCATTAGTTCTAGTGTTGTTCACCCAAAAGAGACATTGAAGAATATGCAGGTATTAATATCTACCAAACATCAAAGGCTTCAATTACTAGCTGTTAATACTAATGGAAATGGCATCTTTAAATAATGTAGTGAAAACATCAGTTAATTCTTAAAAACTTGATGCTCATAAACATATGCAGAAAATTCAATGTACCATCCGTTATAGTCTAAAATAACTTGAACAGAGATAATTAAAACTCAACTACTTTTAAATCTATCTTTACTATTAAGGCAATTACAGAAATAATCGAATTCACAGGTTAATTGCTTATGAAATTAAGATAGGGGATTTGAATAAGATCTGAAATGTTTCAGTTTATTCGAGATAGAACAGTAGATGGTCTGTTCGGTTTACTTATAATGCAGTCGATGAAATAGGGTTAGGAAGAAATCGGCATGCATTTCATATACTATCAAAGATTACTAAAATAGAGAATGATTTAGAATATATCCAAACTCCAAAATAAACTTCACAAAATAGTACTGGAGATTGAAGTAGAGAACCGATTTAAATGAAGTATTTGTATGCCCTAATCGAACACAAAGCCAATGGAAGGAAGGATATGGAGATGTTAGTACCTTGAGGTTCGCTCCTTTGCTCTTGCCGACTAGGTTTTAGGGCTCGAAGAGATTGAGCGGCTAGGGCTTTTTCTTTCCCTCTCTTTTTCGACTCGTAACCGAGAGAAGGAGGGAAGAAGGAGCCCTTAATGCCATTGCAGGAGGCACCTGGCCGTGTACCTCCCTCTTCAAGCGCAGGCCACGATCGCCTAAATGCCATCCTCGATGTACAAATAAATGCTTTATGCCGTCGGATCTAAGCGATCGTGCCTAAAGGTAATGCCGACGGCGATGATTAAGTCTATTTCAAACCGTTGATCAATTAATAACATGAAAAACTCTGATTAATCAAAGAGGCTATCTTGTGTTTATGAACATAGCTGATCTCCGTGTTTCAAAAAAAAAATACTGTTTCAAATTTTATTTATTAACATATATAATATGACTATATATATATATATATATATATATATATATATATATATATACACACACACACACACTCATTAATTTAAATCAAATGAATAATTAAATCACTTAATAGATCAATTTATTTAATGAATTTTTTTTTGGGTATCAAAATATTATCAAAATATTTGCGAAAAATTTGACGACTCCCAAACGCTTCCAAAATACCAGCCTTAGCTAATTTAAGTGTGGTGAGTTCAATGGCGGACTCCGTTTTCGATTCTGATGCCTAAATAATATAGGTATTTTCAGAATTATTCGAAAACCAGGAATCGTTGTAAATTGACAAACGGTCTCCAAATCGCACTAAATTTGAGGTGGAGACTCTTAATACTATTATAAGACTAATAGAAAGAGATTAGAGTCAGTTAGATTACTAATTGACGGGTAACAATATCTGGGTTGTTACAGACTCCCCTCCTTAAAAGAGTGTCGCCCTCGACACACAAAAATTTAAAATACATAAATGTAAACATTAGAAGGAAGTTATGTAAATCTTTATTGAAATTATGAAAATTTTGATTACATGATTAATTAAAGAACTCTGGGAATTTCTTTTGCATATCTTCCTCTTTCTCCAAGTAGCTTCTTTATTAGAATGATTTTGCCACTGGATATTGATCATAGGAATACTACGATTTCTTAATTGCTTAAGATCTCTTCCCAGAATTGCTGTAGGCTTTACAATGAATGTCAGATTGGGTTGCAGCTCCATTGCTGGTATCTGAACATACTGGCTAGGATCCAATAGGCACCTCCTTAGTGATGATATATGAAACATATTATGTACAGGCGAGAAGTCATCTGGCAACTCTAACCTGTATGCTAATGTTCTAATTCTCTCAATCACTTCAAAGGGTCCTAAGTACCTTGGACTTAGCTTCACAGATATGCCAAATCTCTCCACACCCTTCATTGGACTAACTTTAAGATAAGCTCTATCACCCATTTGGAACTCTAACTACCGATAATGGGTATCATGATATTTCTTTTGCCTATCTTATGCTGTCATTATATTACGTTTAATTAGCTGTACTTTCTTAGTGGTTTCTTCAATTAATTCAGAATCATAAAGTTGTGAGTCTCCTACTTCAGTCCAAGTAAGAGGAGTTGAACATCTCCTTCCATAAAGAGCTTCATAAGGAGCCATTCCTATGCTGGATTGATAACTATTATTGTAGGCAAACTCAACTAATGCTAGGTGATCTTCCCATGATCCACCGAAGTCAATTATACAAAGACGTAAGAGATCTTCTAAGATCTGATTAACACATTCAGTCTGACCATCAGTCTGAGGATGAAAAGCAGTACTCAATGCTAAATTCATCCCCAAGTCTTGCTGAACAGCAGACCAAAATCTGGAAGTGAATCTACTGTCTCTATCAGAAACTATACAGTTCGGTGTACCATGAAGGTGGATGATCTCTTTAAGATAAAGCTTAACTAACTTCTCAACAGGATCGGTCTGACGAATAGCTAAGAAATGCGCTGATTTAGTGAGTCTATCGACAATCACACAAATAGAGTCAGAACCAGATCTACTCTTAGGCAAACCTACTATGAAGTCCATGGAGATATCAGACCACTTCCATTCAGGAATGTCTAAAGGCTTGAGAAGTCCACTAGGCTTCTGGTGTTCGGCCTAAACTAAAGAACATGGATGGCCGACGGCGATGATTAAGTCTATTTCAAACCGTTGATCATTTAATAACATGAAAAACTCTGATTAATCAAAGAGGCTATCTTGTGTTTATGAACATAGCTGATCTCCATGTTTCAAAAAAAAAATACTATTTCAAATTTTATTTATTAACATATATAATATGATTATATATATATATATATATATACACACTCATTAATTTAAATCAAATGAATAATTAAATCACTTAATAGATCAATTTATTTAATGAATTTTTTTTTTTGGGTATCAAAATATTATCAAAATATTTGCGAAAATTTTGACGACTCCCAAACGCTTCCAAAATACCACCCTTAGCTAATTTAGGTGTGGTGAGTTTAATGGCAGACTCTATTTTCAATTCTGATGCCTAAATAATATAGGTATTTTCAGAATTATTCGAAAACCAGGAATTTATTATAAATTGACAAACGGTCTCCAAATCACACTAAATTTGAGGTGGAAACTCTTAATAATATTATAAGACTAATAGAAAGAGATCATAGTCAGCTAGATTACTAATTGATACAATATCTGGGTTGTTACACATACATGGCTGCATCTCTTTGGCTGATGATAGTGCTATTGACTTAGCAAAACTCTCTAAATTATCACGACATAATCTTACTTCATTCATTGCATCATTCGACTTGCTATATATGTGCTTATTTTTTATTAACTCTACTAGGCCTTGCATGACTTCAGGTTTGTTGCAATAATTATCATGATTATACTAAAACTGGGGGTTTAGATAATATGAAGCAGAATTTTTTGCTTGGCGAAGTTGTCCATCCCATATCCTCTTGATAATATCAGTATACGGCTTATAAAGTCTCTTATTATTTAAAAACATTTTTTAATTATCAATTTTGTTCTGTGCATGTCCTCATAAATATAGCCCATAGATGGTTTCTCATCAGCATCAACAATTCATAGTAATCTAATAAGAGGTCCACATATTTGCAATATAATAAAATAATCACTCCAAAAAATTTTATCTAAAATAATAGAATATGCATTTTTTCCTTTAAGTGTTTTTGAAAGCTTTGAATTTATGTACTCCTTACACGTAATAAAAGCTTACAAATCATGCTTATGAGCATGAACACAATGTAAAATAATAATAGTTGTTGCAAAATGAGTTGCCCCGGGATGGACAATTTCCCGCCACATAGGCCTTTTTTGTAGCCAAGCTAATACAAATATATGATTATAAACAAATAAATTAACCTTTGAAGCCTTCTTGGCTAGCTCCTCAATATGTCCCATCGAAGCTATATCTTTAAGAATTAAATTCAAACAATGTGCAGCACATGATGACCAATATATATTACTATATTTTTTTTGAAGAAGTTCACTCGATATCTTATAGTTGGATGCATTATCAGTTATTAATTGCATAATACTTTTTGGGCCAACCCATTCAACAAATTTAGAAAACAAATCACATAATATATTCGCATCTCTTATTACATCAGATGCATCGACGGATTTCAAAAATGATAAGTCACGTGGACAATATACAAGAAAATTGATCAATATTTTGTTTCTATTATCTGTCTACCATCTGCGATTAATGTACAACATATTTTCTTTTAATAATATTTAAAAGATTCAACTAGTAATGTGCACTCCTCCTTACAATCTCTTAATAAATTTACCCTCATTCTATAATAAGAAGGAAGCTCATACCCGGGCCATATGGCTGCTATGGTATCAATAGCTTGTTGTGCATAAGGTAAATTTAAAACATTAAGTGGTATGACATAATAAAAAAACCACCTTGCAATAGACATATCTGTGTTATGCATAGCTTCTTTAAAAGCCATCATGCTCTTAATAGAAGATTATGCATATTTTCTTGTTCTTGGGGCAAAAAATTTATCAACATCTTCAAGTTTCCTCTTTCCCTTATCTACTGAAGGGTTGTGAATGATTAAATTTTGATAATGTCGATCGTATTTCTTCAACATTACAAGCTTCAGAGTATGTGCAAGCAACTTCTATTAATTCACGCCCTTATTGCTTCTTATGCAAAATTTCTCTTAAATTTTCCTCCATTTGAAAAAAAACATCATACATAACTTTTTATAAGAACAACTCTTACCTTGAATACCTGACAAATGTTGTTTTATTCTATTTATACCGCCACCCTTGTAAATACTACCATAATATAAGCATTTGTATTGCCTCTTTCAATCATTGTCTTATATCCCAATAAAATGATTCCATACATGATCTGTTTTCTTACACACATTACTGCTTGCCATACTGTGAGATCCAGATGCTTCTATAAGCTAATAATTTTTTTACATCAGTTGACTAAAATTTTTTTTTGAAAATATTCTTACAAAAATAAAATAAAAAGTAAAACAAAAAGTATAAAATAATAGCAAAGGTAAAACAAAAACAAAAATTATGAGACTCAAGACTCAGTGACTTGGTAAGAAGCACGATGAAGCCCATGACCCTTCGGGGATCCTATCCATAGTAGTATCCAATAGTGAGTATCTGTTAATCAGCTAAGACCAAGAGGACAGCGTTCCAAATCAAAAAATGTGGCCCCTATTTCATTATCATCCATCATTGTCTCATATTAAGAAATTATAAAAAATAAAATGTTAAGAACTTAAGCTTAACAGAAAATGCTATTTTGCAAAGAAGCCCCTTCACTTATCAATATTGAATTAAATTAAATTCCAAGGAAAAATATCACAAAAAGTAACTGCACATTTGTTCAACTTTGAATCAATTTTTGCTCAATAAAAAACACCACTATTATGTTCATTAGATGAGATTATGAAAAGCAAAACAGTACTTTTATTATATCTTTAATGGATAATATTTTCAACTTTTCATTTCTAAAGATCAATTAGTAGTTTATCATTATATTCACTAGATGAGAGTATGATAAGCAAAATAACAATTTTCAAAATTATTATTTAATTTTTAGAATGAATCTCTTATTGCCATTATTTTCAATTTTCATCACTAAAGGTCAATTGATATTTTACCATCATGTTCACTAGATGAGAGTATGATAACTTGATAAGCATAATAATAATTTTTAGAATTATTATTTATTTTTCTGAATGCATCCCTTACTGCTTAAACAGAACATCAAATTTCTCTAAATACTATTGTATTCATCTCAAAAGGTCAATTGGTACTTTGGTAATTTACTACCATGTTCACTAGATGAGAT
Source organism: Gastrodia elata (assembly GCA_016760335.1). Taxonomy (NCBI): domain Eukaryota; kingdom Viridiplantae; phylum Streptophyta; class Magnoliopsida; order Asparagales; family Orchidaceae; genus Gastrodia; species Gastrodia elata. Next base: position 22,016,907 of record CM028684.1, read on the forward strand.
TATGATAAATAAAACCACAATTCTCACAATTATTATTTGATTTTCAGAGATCATCTCTAAATGCCATTATTTTCATTATCCCAAAAATTAAAATTATGAGACTCAAGACTCAGTGCCTCCGTAAGAAGCATGACTGAACCCATGACCCTTCGGGGATATCCATAGTAGTATCTAATAGTGAGTATCTGTTAATCAGTTAAGACTAAATGGACAGCGTTCCAAACTGAAGAATGTGGCCCCTATTTTATCATCATCCATCATTGTCTCACATTAAAAAATTCATCAAAATCTAAACCTTAAAATTTAAACAAAAATTGACTATTGACATTTAAAAATGAAAATTAAATAATGATTTCTAAATATATTATTTGCCTCTCGTAATCTCATTAAATGAATGTGATGTTAAACTAACAATTGACCTTTAGAGATGAAAGTAACATCAATTAAAGATAAAATAAAAATAATAATATTTAATGATATTATCTAAAAATCAAATAATAATTACCAATGGGAACTTTAGGCTTAATAGATGAAAATAATGGCTATTGTTTTACTTTTCATACTCTCATATGGTGAACATAATGGTAAAATACCAATTGACATTTAAAGATGAAAATAATGAGATTTATAAATGCATTTTGAAAAATAAATAATAATTCAAAAAACTATTATTTTGCTTATCACACTATCATATAGTGTATATGATGGTAACATACTAATTTACCTTCAGAGATGAAAATATGCAATTAGAGCTACATTTTGAAAAACAAACAATAATTTTGAAAACTAATGTTTTGCTTATCAACTTAAAATAATCTCATATACTGAACTTGATGGTAAAATATAAATTGACATATATAGATGAAAATAAATAACGACAGTAAAAAATATATTCTGAAAATCAAATAATAATTTTAAAAGCTGCTATTATTCTTATTATACTCTCATCCAGTGAATATGATGGTAAAATATCAAATGATTACTAAAAATGAAAAAAATGATAGTAAGAGATGTATTCTGAAAAATAAATAATAATTTTGAAATTATTGTTATACTTATCAAGTTATCTTACTCTCATCTAGTGAACATGATAGTAAAATATCAATTCACCTTCAGTGATGAAAATTGAAAACAATGGCAATAATAGATGGATTCTGAAAATCAAATAATAATTTTGAAAACTGTTATTAGACTTATCAAATTATCATACTCTCATCTAGTGAACATGATAGTAAAATATCAATTGACCTTCAGTGATAAAAATTGAAAATAATGGCAGTAAGAGATGCATTCTGAAAATTAAATAATAATTTTAAAAGCTGCTATTTTGCTTACAATACTCTCATCCAGTGAACATGATAATAAAATACCAATTGATCATTAGAGATAAAAATAATGGTAGTAAGAGATGCATTCTAAAAAATAAATAATAATTATAAAAACTTATGCATTGCTTATCACACTTTCATCTAGTAAACATGATGGTAAAATACCACTTAATCTCGCGCCCACTGACCTCGACAACTCTGCCTCGGGATGGGAGTTTCATCGAATCCATCTCGTGCTCGCGAGTTTAGAACCTTAACGCTCTCGGATCGCTCATCAAGTACCCTCCTCGATCCCTCTCGATTCTCATTCAATCTTTGCAATTTCAATTTGTATACCTATTGCATGCGTAGATGTAGTAATTGATCAGCTTTGATCAGGTTCGATCTAAGTCGATTGGAGCTATTTGAGCTCGCCTCCATAGTTCTTTCAATTAAACCCATTGCTGTCGAACCCTAGGAGCTAGGGTTAGCCATAGGTCACTCCTCCGTGCACCCCCGGCCTCGGACTCGATCTCATCGGGTAGGTCTCGCCGAGAACTACCATCGGCCATGCGGGCCGGTGCTCCCCGTCGCCGGCGTTGCCGGCTTTTCAGAACCCTAGGTTTCTGGGTTCGGGAGCGAAGGAGAAGCGCCTCCGGGCCGGGTATGGTCGAACCCGACCAGCCCGTGTCCCGAGCGGGACGTTCGCGTATCACCCGCGGTTGGCGGGCCCCGCCGCATCAGTGCGTGGGCCCCGCCCGCGAACACGCGCCAAACGGAGCGCGCCACATGGCGCTGTGGACCCGCCGCCCGTAGTGCTTCGACCAGTCTCGTCTTGTCACGTGGCATGGTAGGTCCCGTAGGTTAAATCCTGCAAAGAATATTTAAAATAAATATATATATTATATAAATATATATATATATATATATTAAAATAGAAAAGAATATAATTTATAATTAAATTAATTTACTATTAAGTGTAATTAGCAGTTAATTAATTATGATTAGTATTTAATTAGTGGTTAATTAGTATTAATATTTAAATAGTAGATAAATTAATTAATAAATTAATAACATTAATTAAATTAATAAATTTAATTCTATAATGGTTAAAGTTAATTAAATATTAATTAATTTAATTTAGTTAATGAATGTAATTAAACTTTAGTTAATAATCATTAGTTAATTTAATTAAATAATTAGTTAATATTAAACAATAGCTAGTTAAATTAATTAATATTATTTAGTTAATTTAATTAACATTTTATTTAATTCAAAATAATGAAATGTTCATTTAAATTAAATCTGCATTATTTAATAATTAAGAATTATTAATTTAAATTAAATGAAATTTTAAAATCTCATATTTTTAAAATAATGATCAAAACATATCAAATATAGGTCTCATTTTACTCTGAAAAATAAAAGGAATCAAATGACATAATTCAAAAATTCAACTCGGGGAATATTTAACCTAGTGCCATTTTAGGATCTAAATAAACATCTATAACTTTTCACCTAGCTATCCAAATATAGTCAATATAGGTCTTAAAGTGATCATGAGAATAGCTCAATCATTGTGATAGTATTAGTTTCCCCATTTGGTGAGTAGTTTGCAAAGTCATATTTAGGACTCCCTCCGAAAATGACTAAAATGCCCTTTTCAATTGACCATAACTTGGTCAATTGAACTCTAAATCAAGGAATTCAAAGTACTAACTAGTTTAGAATTTTAGCACCAACAAAAAAAAAATAATATTTAGGTTTGAATGCTAAAAAATTAGAAATGACTAATATACTCCTAACTCTAATTAGGTCATAACTTGACCAATTGAAATATAAATTGAGTCTACTCCCAGTTGAAGTACTCAGTGTATTATAGGAAAGCTATAGACATTTAGTTTACTAAATTTGGACTTCAAACATAAATGTTCAGTTTTTGCCCCCTTAACCCTAGGAAATTACCGAATTGCCCTTGGATTTTAGAACATCCATAACAGCCGTTTAATCTAAAAGTTAGTGTTATTAGATTCTATGGATTTCTTAAATAGCAACCAATAGTAAACTGCATAAAAATTTAGATTTTATTAGGTGTAAATTTTTAAATTGCCCCTTAGGTCAAACTCTTTAGTTTGAACCTATATGACTCATTTCTTATCCAAATTGAGTGTACTTATTGTCTATCTTCATGTTAGACAGTAAATAATCATTTGGCAATAAGAAATTCCAATTTGGAGCCCTAGATCAAAAAGTAACTTTTTGAACCCTTAAATAGGGACAAAATAGTTACTTTGCCCAAAATTTAGGGTAAGTGTCCTTAACTCCTAAATTATCTTCTAAATCACTAAAATCAAAATTAAAACTATATTAGGATCTTTTAAGTGAATAAAATCAACTATTCAATCAAAATGAATTAAATTTCATAAAATCTTTAAGTCTTATTCCTTAAGAATTAATATTTTACATCAGGAGTATTCCTAAGATTAGGACTAGATCATAGGTTAAATTTTATTTCTTGGATAAAGTGAGTTATTCAATGAATGAAATCTTAGTTTATTAGTTTCTAGATTTTTCTTATAACTTAATTTTGATTATTTTGTCTTCCAACCTTAGGATAAAAATAAGAGAATCATCATATTAAGTTTGTTTTTCTTAATAGGATTTGCCTTAATCATTAGAACACATTTAGATTGAAAACCTAGATCTTAAGTTTTACCTTTGGATTTTGTGATTTGACTTAAACTCATGGTGCTTAATCCATAATTCCTAGCTAAGTAGATCTTGATTAGATCTTAGTTAGAACGTTTAAATTCATCAAATTAGGACATTGTGATGTATTACTTAATCTATAATCATACTTGATTGAACTAGATTAGAACCTGATCAATTCTAATCCTTTTAACTTATGAGAATATGCTTATAAGTTACACTCAATAGTAGGAATTGGAGATCTTGAATTTATGTAGCTTAGAATAGCTAGAATGGTTTAATTAGATAATAAATAATATCACCATATTTAATAGAGTCCCTTGCTAACTATTAAAATTTTATTGTTTATGCATTCCTTGAATTTTATGCCTTATTTCTTTGACACATCATAGAAGATTATTATTGCATGAAAATGAAAAACTTAGAATATTTAGGATAACTTTGCATTAGGTTAGTATTTGGTTGAGTTTTACATATAGTACCCCAATGGGTAGGGGGAATGTAAGATAATAATTACTTAATATCACTCATTGATGAGTGTGTTGTTAAGTTTGGAACTCGAATAGTCTTGTAGATGTTCTTAACTTCTCAGCTACTTCTAAAATTATCCACAGAAGTAAAGTAAATAACTAAAATATGAATTTCATGTGTTAATACTGCCTCTCAATTCAATTTTATATATTTTCTGCCTTAGCCACTTATGTCGTTAAGAATATTTCTGCCCTGGCCTCCTTATTGATGCTAGGAAATTTTGTCACCTTAGCCTCCTTGTTGATGCTAAGAATCCTTTTAATTTAAACAGTGAAAATCGCAAATGGACCGCTGCAGTGCGCCATAGCGCGCTATAGTGGGCTGTAGCGACATTTTAGAAAAACTTTATGGAATATAAAAAATAACAGTATTTTTGCAAGTTTGACCGCTGTAGCGCGCCATAGCATGCCACAGTGCGCCACAGCGGGCTTGTAGCACCACAAGCACTGCAGCGCGCTCTAGCGCCAGAAGCGCCACAGCGCGCTCCAGCGCCAGAAGCGCCACAGCACGCTCCAGCGCCAGAAGCGCTGCAACGCGCCATAGTGCCTGACTTGCGAAAATAAGGCGCTACAGTGCGTTGTAGCGACCAGAAAAATTCAGAAGTGTCCAGAATTGGCTGAAATGGCCGAAACTTCTCCGTTTTCGCATTTTAAGGTCCCTATGACCATTGTGGGACCGAATTATAATTGAGCATTGTATAAAATTCTAGGTGAAAATTAAATTTGAAACTTTGTACCTTAAATATATTGTGCAAATTGCTAAGTAGTTTAGAATTTCAGTGCCAATAATAATCTAAAATAATATTTAGGTTTTGAACCCTAGAAAAATCAGAAATAACCAAAATACCCCTAATCATAATTAGGTAATAACTTGACCAATTGAAGTTCAATTTGGGTCTACTCCTAGTTAAAGTACTTAGTGTGATATAGGAAAGCTATAGCAATTGAGTTTGCTAAATTTGGATACCAAATGGAACAATTAGCTTTTTGACCCCTCTTAACTTAGAAAATTACTAATTTACCCTTAGAAATTCAAATGGCTATAACTAATTCATTAGACCTTAAAATTTAGTGCTCTTGGACTCTATGGAACCCTTGAACAATAATCAACAGTAAACTATATAAAAATTTATATTTCATTATGTGCAATTTACTAGAATTCCCCTTAGGTCAAAAACCTTAGTTTGAACCTATATGACCTATTTCTTATCCAAATTTGGTGTACTTAATGTCTGTCTTCATGACAGACAGTAAAAAATCATTTGATAGTAAGAAATCCCAATTTAGAGCCTTAAATTAAAGGTATCTTTTTAGACCCTTAAGTAGGGGCAAAACGATCATTTTGGCCAAAATTTAAGTTAAGTATTTTTAATTCCTAGATGATCTTCTAAGTCAATAAAACAAGTATTAAAACTGTATTAGAATCCTCTAAGTGAGTAAAATCAACTATTATGTCAAATTTGTTAAAATCCCTAAAATTTCTCTAAGTCTTTTCCTTAAGAAATTCAACACCTTTAAGATTATTCCTAAGATTAGGGCTAGATCATAGGATAGATTTCGAATAACAAGGTTATTCAATGCTGAATCCTTAGTTTTTATTAATTTCTAGATTTTACAACTTATTTGGATTATTTTGTTTTCCAACATTAGATTTAGGATCAAAGATTCATCATATTAAGATTGATTTGTTTAATATAATTTACCTCAATCATTAGTTCACATTTAGATTTAACATATATCTTAAGTCTTACCTTTAAGGTTGTGATTAGGCCCAAACTCGCAGTGTTTAATCCATAATCTCTAGTTTGGTAGATTTTGGACAGCTTTTAGTTTAGAATGTCTAAACTCATAAATTAGGTCGTGATGATTTATATAGTCGACATTATTTAATCATAGTATGACCTAGCTAGTCCTAATATTTTATAACCTATAAGGACGTACTTCTAAGTTACACTCGATAGTAAGAATTGGAGATCCTAAACTTATATAACTTAGAATAGTTAGAATGTTTAAATTAGACAACAAATGATATCACCATGCTTAGTAGAGTCCCTTGCTTACTATTTGACTTTGTGCTACGCATTCCTTGAATTTTGTGCTTATTTTCCTTGGACATATTATATAAGATAAATGATGTTATCTAAAAATAAGAACTTAGAATATTAGGAAAATATTGTATTTGAGTTCAATTTATGGTGGATTATAGTGCACATTTATTCTAATGAATAGGGGTAAGGTGAGATCAGGATGCTTAATACTACTCATTGAGGAGAGTGTGTTAAGCTTGGGACCCATTCAATCTTGTAGACGTGCTTGACTCCTCAGTTGTTTTTGAAATTGTCTACAGAAATAAAAGTAAAATAACTAAAAGATATTTGCATAGTATTATCTGCCTCTTCAGTCATACAATGATATATTATTGTGTATGTTTGCCCTAGCCCATAAAGGCTATGGGGATGGATATATATATAGTGGGCCAGATTGGCCTATTCTTTCTGATATGATAGTTATATATTTCCTTCAGTTTTCAGCTCACTATTTATTATGTTGATGACATATGTTATTTTTGTCAGCTGTAGATATATTGTTTTACTTGCTCACTTGTATAGATACATGTATAGGATGCTAGATTTTATTGTTTATTATATGTACCATTTTTAGATTAATATCTTAAATTAGTATATATTAATGATCATCGGCATGTTTAAGTTTAGATTTTTCTTTTCAGTATTTTCACTTATTATATTACATATGTATGCCCTACTTTGTTTAGTTTACTTGAGGTGTGCTTTTGCCTCAATTCTTGTTTAGTTATAAATATAACATTTATAACTTATCCTCATCCCCTTGTATACTGACTTGCTCTCATGCTAGATAGATATTTTATTCTATTTAAAGTAAAATGGTGATATTAACAAATACTTAACAAATTATTTGTCAAAATTGTACTTAGACGTTTTGTCTAATAATATTTTTCTTTTATTGGTTGTGGCCATGGCATTGTGTCGACAATGTCAGATATTGAGCAGTTTAAAAATCCTGTGCCTGAGGAGGAGCCTTACTTATAGGAGGCACAACAGCTTGGACCAGAAGATACTTAGTTCTTTTTTTTTTATCCTATAGTGAGGATGAGAGTTATTTATTTCATTTCATAAACTTTACTTAAAATATTATAATAATATAGGTACTGTGACTGTGTTTACTTTCTGCACATTATTATTTTCCAAGCTATTTCATTTTATTTCATGTCTGATGTATGGTGAATAGATGTAATGTTTACTTTTTTTTCGCTTCCGCACTCTGTATGTATGTTATACTTAGTGACTGATCCTATTTGTTATTATGTGCACATCCTTACCTCAGCAGTTGATAGTGGATCTCACCTAATCTGATGATGAGTGACGGATTTGCATGAGTGACACTCTGCTCCTTAGTTTAATGATTGTGGACTTAAGGAGTGGGGCTCCACATCATGGCCTAAGAGAGTTAGGAGGTGAAGGGAGAAAGGATGGCCCTCTGACATTCTTGTGTGAAAATGGAGGGAGGTGTCGAATGAGGTAAGGAAGGAGCCAGGGAAAATAATAGAAAAAAAATGATTTCTTAAAATAAATAATTATTTATTTATTTTCCAATTTTTAATTTGCTAAAAATTCAGATTTAATAAACGCACTCTGAAAAATCCCAAAAAATCACCTCTAGCTAATTTGAGGGTGAGGAACTCAACGGCGAAGTCGGATTTCGATTCTAACCTCAGGGTATCTAATTATATTAAAATATTTACAAAAATCCAACGACTTACAAACATGTTCAAAACATCACCCCTAGCTAATTTGGGGGTGATAATCGTAATGACGAAGTCGAATTTTGATTTTGAGATCAAATTAAATACCTCAATTTTTAATTAAATATTATTAAAATATTTTAAATATTTAATTTAGCTTTGAATCGCACTAAATCTTCAGATATTGGTTCTAATAACTAGATGAACTTAACAAACTGATAATTAAGATACGATTAAGATAAAACTAAGCTAGGAAATAACCTTGGGTTGTTACACCTCTCCTCACTGATGGTGTAGGGATTGAACCCCATTTGCTTTGTGGTATCTACGAGGATAATTGACCCCTCACAGTAAACCCTTAATGTCCTCACTTAGGCAATTTCGGCGGAGTATCCATCCAGTGAACCACTGCGTTCTAGTTAGGGCTTCTAGGTTCAATTGATGCGTCTTGACTTTGTGAACGTGTAGCGATCGAGATCAGGCATCGGCATGGTCTTAGCGCTGAGAATTTGGCTCAGGAGAGTCATCCCTCTTTGTCCTGTCGAAGGAAAGGGCGGGGATGATGACACTGTCGCATCAGGTCGGGCCAGCCCAGGCCCGCACGGTGCGACAGTGCCGACCTAGTCGGGCCCCGATCCAACCCGTGCCTTTTGGATTTTGAGTCAGGCAAATTAATTTGAATTAGGAATTAAATTCCTAAAGGAAATTAAAAGATAAATGCCTTTAATTAAGTATCATATGGTTTAATTAGTTGAAAACATTCAAACTAAATTAATTGAATAACTTAATTAATACTTATCCAAATAGTATGATCCAATATACCATTTTAATCAGAAAATCATAATGAATAATAATATGTAATAAAATCTTAGATCTAATTATTAGATTTTTTAAATTTGCCTAAAATTTCTCTAATCTTAATTAGTGAATAAATAATTCATTTAATGTTCAAAATCCATGATTAAGATCTCTGATTGTTCATAAGACAGAGGAGAACTTAATTATGCCTTTAAAAATAATTTAAGAGTTCTAAATTTATTAATCACCTCTTAATCATCCTAAATCTTGATTAGTAATTAATGACCTAATTAATCCTCTGATCTTAATGAACCAAGTTCCTATTATCTTCTTAGGTGTATTAGAACTCACATATGTATTTAAATTCCCATATTAAACTCTAATTTTATTAATCACTTTTCTTAACCTTAAAAAGTAATTAGTGCTAATTAATCAAATCTTAAGTTCAAACTTAAATTTAAGTATCTAATATCTTTTATTAGCCAATATTAAGCTTATTAGAATTGATTTGAGTCAATTTGGCTGCTTAAATCTTAAAATCCCAAGTATAGCTTTAAGAGGGGTATTTTGGTTATTTTGGCCAAAAGTTTATTTAAAGACCCTTATACCTTAGAAATATCATTAATATGCTTTTAGTTAGTAATATAATGTATTAAGATTATTCATTTATCTTTTAGACCTAATTGATTAATCTAAATGGCTTAAGTTTAATTCTTCTTAAATTTTTTCTTAAGTAAATCATAAAGACCTTAAAGTGATCTTGGACCCTTCATTTAATCTTGATTAATGAGATTTATCCTTATGAAGCCAATATTGAGTACCTTATCAAAACTAATCATAATAATTATTCCTAAGAAAATATCTTAATGAAAACCCTAAGTCTAAATCCAATATGAAGTCTTAAGTGATTAAACCTAAGACTTATATATTAGATCCTTAGTGATTACCTATAGTAATCCATTTGAATTATACCATCTCATTCTTGAAATTCATATTTAATTTAATCCTTTTGAATCCTTAATGTGAGTTTAGGTTGATTCATCTTATAGAATAATATGATTATTCTATATATTGAACTTATATCTTATTTTTAAGTTCTTATTTGATTATTTTATCTTATAACTTTAGATTCAGCCTGTCTATAAGATAATAATTTCTTAATCTTTCAGCTTCTAAGATTTTTTATATTTAGAATAACTGTGGGTGCGAACCCTTAGAACCTTATTAGATTAGTACCTTGGATTTAAGTTTGAACATCAATTTGGAGTTTAAACCCAAAATCCTTAATCTTGATTGACATAATCAAGATTGGGGTTGAGTTATTAAAACACATTAACTAAATCATCAATTTATTTACTTAACCTTTATAATCGTTACTTCTGATTAGAAATTAGAACTTGTTAAGTTCTAATATGACTTTATGGTCGTTAGTCTGGAATTTTACAAAATAGTTTGATATTGGAGGTCCTAAGACTATACTAGCTCAAAATAGATAGAACGAATTAAATTAGACACCAACAGATATCACATATATTTAGTTGAGTCTCTTGCTTACATTGACTATTGTTGCTTCGCACACCTTGTGTTTGAGCTTTTTTTTTAAACATATTAGTTGGACATATAATATTTGATGATTATCCTATGTTAGATTTGAAACTGCATAAATATAATGTAACTTCAATCAGTTTATTCAGTTCTCATTTCAGTAGAGTGTGTCTTAACTTAGTTTGCCTCTTCAGTTTAATTTTTTAGATAAATAATAGACTCAGACCTAGCACTGTGCTTAGATAGGGGGATACATGTCTGATTCTATAAGTTTAGCTCGGACCTAGCTTTGAGGATCCTAGGGGATACATGTTGAATTTTCTGTACAGTGGCCCTATTTTGGCCCATTTTCTGTTATGACAGTACTAACTTAAGCATACTCTTACTTTTCAGTTCAATTCCAGTTCAGTGGCTTATTTAGCCATACATTTTACTTACATGTTACTATTTTCTGTATGCTTTTGCAATTCAATTTTGTACAATTCTTGCATATTCTAGGATGCTAGTCTTATTTTCAATTCTGTTATGCTCCTATTTTTAATTCTGTTATGATCATAAGCATGTTAGGATGCATTTAATTTCAGTACTTTTTAGCTGTCATATATATTTACTGCTTAACCTTGTTACAGCTTCTCGATAAGGTATGTTAATTTACATACTTTATTTTGTTTAGTTATAAATGTTAGTTTATAACTATCATACTTTCTTGTAGTTTGTTGCTCCTATTTATTACTTTAATATTATTTAAATGTGATATCTTAAATATTCAGTTTTATTTAAATTAACCTAAAATATACTTAGATAATTTGTCTGACTGTAAGTTTTTTTTCCTTGGTTCAGGCCTTTACATTGTGATACCGACAATGTCAGACTCGAAGCTGTTCGTTGAGGTTACCTCTGGAGAGGAGCTTGGCCAGGAGGAGGACCTTTCTACCATTGTAACTTAGTTAGATTTATTTTCAATTGTGAGGACAAGTGTTCCCTTTGCTTTTAAATTTAGTTTGTAATGATTTTATATTCTTGATGTATTTATTTTCTATATTTTCTTATTAAGATGAGTTATTATCTCTACTTTTCTTATTATGATGTGATGTTGATATTATACTATTTCTTACTTCTACTATTTTGATATTTTGATGTGTAACTCTCAATTTCAGGTGATAAGTCTTCCAATTAAGATGGGTTGGGTTTATATCTGACTCGATTATAGTTGGGAGGTTTTCCACAGTTGGTGACTATATTCATCATAATTATGTTAATCTCAGCATTAGCATGACCACAGAGGGTACAGGGCTCCATAAAAAATAAATAAATAATAGCAAAATTTCTTCTCATTTTCCTTCCTATTTTGCTTCTTCTCTCACCTAGGTTTAGGATTGCTGAAAGCCGGAGGGGGGCAGGACGTGGCTGAAGGGGGCCGCAGGGGGTCGCCGGAGTGGGGTGGTCGGAGGGCTAGCTGGTGGGTGACAAGCTTGAGGGAGGAGAGGGACTGTTGCCTGGCTGGGTTTTAGAAGGCTGAGGGAGAGCTGTTGGGGGAAAAGAGAGGGGAAGTGGTAGGGTATATATTAAGGAATGCGAGGGAGGGAGGGGATGGGTCAACTAGCTGAGCCAACCAGTCTGCGCCCAGCTGCTAGTTAGGTGGCGCACATGGAAGGAACCATGTGCTGCACGGTTCCTCTGCCGAGGGGGACTCTGTTTGTGCGTCTACATGTTATCTCGAGCAATAGAGCCTGCGCTCGATCGGGGGAGGGGGGGGGGACAGAGAGGAAGGAAGGAAAAAATTTAATTACTTATTTGAAATTAAATTTTTTGTATTTTTCCACCGTCTAACTTCCAAAAATAACAAAACTTGACACAGTGGTGTGTTATGATGTAACAAACACCATCGCACCAAAAGTTCTTGAATCGGAGCAATATTTTATTTTAAAATAATTTCAGAAGTTTGAAATCTTCAAAAGTTAATTGTAATCGAACCAGAGCTCCAAAATCGATGAAACTTTTAGCATAGCCTTTAAATAATATACATAATACAAAGACATGAAAATCAATGAATTTGCACACTTATTTAATTTTCTTAATTTATTAAATTTTAAAAAAAATCAGAAATTAAAGCAGGAATTTCTGTTATCTGAATTTCTCTCAAACTAAGACATTTTGATCTAAAAATTATTTCTATATAATTGTATTTTTATTTGCCCTAAATTGTAATTTTCTGAGGTCCTAATTTTTGAGTCATGATTTGACCTAATTTTTTTTGTGAAGTAATGATATTGGGTCATTACACACACACACACACACACACACACACACACACACACACACACATATATATATATATATATATATACTTATCAATTAATTAAGACTTATGTCTTAAGTTAATTGGAGGTTCAATTAACCTAATCATTAAGGTAGATAATTAAAATTATATAATAAATAGATATCACATGTTTAGTCTATAATTTTGACAAATTCATTAAATTTTTATAATGCTTTGAAAACCTTATCCAATTGATCATAATTCATTTACATAATTATAATTATAAATTAAATTTAAGTAGTTTCACTCAGGGTGGATTAGTCTATACAGACATTGAGTTAAGGCTAGTTATGAAATGATCAGGAGACCTCACATATCCTTAAGAGAGAATATGAGATTATGCAAGTGTAATAACCCTGGTTGTTATCATAGCTAAAACTAGATTAATTAAGTTAAACCAAGCTTTGATTTTGATTTTATTAGACTCAATGGGTCATTTAAATTTAACCCTAGAAGTTTGGGATCAATCGGAGATAAAATGAAAAATTTAGTATTTTTGGCTATTTTTAAGCCCTAAAAAATATCTAAATTAATTTAACCTCAAAATCAAAATCAAAATCTGATTTCATTTTTGAATTCCTCATACCCTAATTAGCTAAGGGTAAATCTTTGGGAATTTTTGGAGCTCATTTGGTCCTAAATTGGATTTAGAATATTTAAGAATAATTATATATTATTTAATTAGTTTTATTTATATTTAAATTAAATTTTAATTAAAAATAAAATGGTGGGATTTGCTGTTGGGACCGCGGCAGATCCGCTGCGGGATCCCGACAGCGGCGCATGCGTATAAGCCACCCGATGCAATAAAACGTATCTTAGCGCTCTCGATCCAACGGCTCTCATAACACACGCCTTGATCGAATCCTACCTACCTGATCGGCATCTAGCATCCAATGCTCGAGATCATCTCCGCAGTTTCGTTAATCAAGAGCCGCATCAGACCGTCTATTACCAACGACTTCGTGGATCAGACGGTGGAGACAACCTAGCCGCTGTAGACCTTCATCCCCAAGAGATCCCGGCCCGACAGAGGAGATTTTGCCCGTTATGCCATGTAGCCTTATCTGCCACTCCCTCCTTAGGTCGTTCGAGACCTTCTCTTGCTAGCCGAACCGTAGGGTGGGTCGAGATGACCGAGCCAAATCCCAAATGGGAAATGGAGATGGAACCCTCAGGGCCAAGCCTAGACCCTGGCTCCCGACCTCGGCAACCACCCTAGATCCTATCCAGCCCTATAAATACCCCCATCGATCCCTCAGTGAGCTCCTTTGCTCACTGAGATCGCCTCAATTTCCCCTGGTGCGTGCTTTGGAGCTTTCGGTGACCCGGCGACTGGACCTGCTGTGTCTGCTGATAGAGGGCGAGGTCTGGCATTCAAACCCCCTTGCTAGAGCTTCTGTGACCATTCAAAGTAACCGTAGCTACCTGCATTGCCTCCATCACCTCATCCATCCCAAGGTATAGCCTTCGTCCGATCCTTCTGTTGAGCTGGATTCAGCTCGACTTGCACTTAATCAAGCCTTAGATGCTACGTAGGACATCTCCCTAGCTCCCCAGTGGATGTTTGAGTCTTCAGGTAAGGTCTGGCAGTGGACCAGACGGTGAATTCTCCAGTCTGAGTGCACTGCCAGATGAACCTATGGTTCCCCAAATGCGGCGTTCCCTCGAAGCAATTAGACGTCTAGCTAGTGCTGGAACCTCCCATCAATAATTGTTGACTAGTAACAAAGACTAGGCTCGATAGGATCGATCAATTCGACTGGGAACCGATCGACCCGTCAAGAGCTCTAGCTCATCCTAAACCACGAGTAGCACTCCATTGATCTAGACCATCCCAGAACCCCTCGACTCACCTAATCATTTCCCCTTAGGTCCCTGAATGTGTAGAGATCCAGTCGGCCTCACTTAATGGCCTCTGTGAGGAGAACTCACTCCTCACAGGTGTGCCTTCAGAGACACCTAGGCCGAGTAATCCCCCAGTGATCCGACGCCTCCCAGTTGAGGCTTCTTGGTTTAATCGATGCATCTGGAGTCAGGGATGGTGTAGCCGTCAAGATCAGGGCGTGGCGTGGCGTGTGCACGGCGAATTACATGTTGGGAGCTAACCCTAAGGAGCCGAGCATCGGGTGTTATCCGCAGGAAGGATGCGAAGTCACGGGTAGGGCCGACCCGTGACCCACGCGTTTTGGAATTGGGTCGACAGCGAATAATTGAATTTCTGGATTTAATTTCTTTAAGTAAATTAAATCAGAAAATCAAACTTATGATTTTCATTTAAATAAAAATACAGATTAAATTAATTAAATAACTTTAGTTATACTGATCCAAATTGTATGGTCTAATATAGCATTTGAATCAAAAAAATACAAGGAATCTAAATATAAAATAAAATCACAGATCCAATAATTGGATTTAAAAAATAATTGATTAAACCTTTTCTATTTGTAATTAAATCATAATAAATTTAATTAATCACCAAATTAATTGATTAAGGGCTCTGAATGCTCATTAAACCCTAAAGAACAATTTCTGACCCTTAAAACTAATTTTGGATATTTAAGTTTCTTAAACACTTCTTAATCACCTTAATTAGAGATTAGTGAATTAAACCCTAATTAAGCCTCTAATTTTGGCAAATATAGTTCTTAATGCTATCCTAAGTATAGTGGAACCTCTGAGTAAGGTTAAATTGCCCTAAGAATGCCTAAATTTACTAATCATCCTATTTAGCTTAAAAGAGTGATTAGTGCTAATTAGCCTAATTAAGTTGTTAAAACCTAAGTTAAGTGTATTTCCCACTTCATTAATCAATATAAAACATATTAAAATAGATTATATTTAATTTAGATAACTAAACCATAAAATCCCAATTTTAGCCTTAAGGAGGTATTTTGGTCATTTTGGCCAAGATGTGTTTAAGTACCCGTTAAACTTTGGGAAATTCAGTAAATTATCCTTAGTTAGATTGTTAATGTTTTTTGAACTCTTAAGCTATCAATGTTAATAATATGAATATTAATTTAAGAAATTTTCAATTAGCCCTAATTAAGACACTTAGATCTTAAGTGATCCTAAAGAAGTCACTTGGCATTAATAATTAAATCCAATAGCTTCAAATTGTAAAAATCTCACTTTAATAAGTTCAATTTAGTTAGTTTATGAGTTTAAATTCCAAAAGAAATGCAATTAGTAAAGTCTAAGTTAAAAACCTAGCTTAAGTCTAAAATGATCAAACAATCATATCTTAGATCTTAGACTTTAGATCTTCTACTTAAAATGAACTACCTCCCATTTAGATTTCTTTAAATGATTCATTGTTTAATCCTTTGAAACCTTCCATGTGAGTATAGGAAGATCTAATACATAAGATAATAAAATTATCTTAAAGGTTGGGTATAGATCTTAGATTCTCAAGTTCTTAAATGATTATTTTATCTTATAATCAGTAGAATAACCCTTCACTAAGTTCTTAATTTTTGGATCTTTTCAGCTTATAGGATTATTTATCCTTAACTTAGGGATAGAGTGTGAACCCTAGATCCTAGTCAGGACACCACATTGAATTTAGGATTTGAACATCAAAGTGGGGTTTATGTCTAAAATCCTTAAATCTTGATTTACTTAATCAAGATTTGGGTAAGAGAGTAAAATATTAACAAATTAGGTTGTTGATTTATTTACTTAAACTTTATAGTCATCACATGATTTTGGATTAGGACTTGTTAAGTTCTAATATTAACTTTAAGGACGTAAATCTGAGATTCTACTCGATAGTTGGATATTGGAAATCCTAAACTTGTACCTTCTCAGAGTAGTTAGATGGGATAAATAGACAATAACAAATATCACATAAGTCTAGATTGAGTCTCTTACTTACTTTGGCTAGATTTGCTTGGCATACCCTAGATATTGAGCCTTATCCTTTGAGCATAATAGGAGAACTTAGGATATGGATGATACATCATAAGCTATTATTTGTAAAGCATATCATTCATCTAGTTCTTATAGTGCTTTCAGTCTACCTCTTCAGTATTAGTATTGTATAGGATGGACTCAGGCCTAGCAGATTTAGATGTCTAGGCTGAGTATTGATTGATCTTGGAGACCTTGTATAGCCTATTGGCTGGTATGGTAGTACTATGTCTTAGGCTTATGGCTACTCTAGTTCAGTTTTTAGTCTTGTTTTTTTTTTACTTTGCCACATACTTCAGTAGCCTTACTTACAGTACTTGCTTGCTTTGCCACATGTCTCAGTGGCATTGCATAGATTGTTCTGCTTTAGCCACATATCTCAGTGGCTTTTCTTTTCTTTTCTTTAGTATTAATTAGCATATTGTATGTATATTTCTATAGCTTATTAATGTATATTGGAATGTTTAGGATGTTAGAATTTCATGTTATATTTAGCAATTGTCTTCTTTATAATCAGCATGTTTCAATGTGATCATAAGTATGTTAGGTTCAGAATTGTATTATAGTTGCTGTTACTTCTAGCTTTTAGCATCACCTTCTTTATTTTGCGTTGTATGTTATTTTATATACTACTTGCTTGTTATAAATGGACAGTTTATAGTTACCCTATTTCTTCATAGCTCATCGCACCCATAATTAGCTTGCATGCTTAGTAAATTTAAATGTGATATCTTTAAATACTCAGTTCATTAAAATAGCCTAAAATGTACTTAGATAATTGTCTAACTGTAATCTTTTTGTTTTGTTGGCTAGGGCCTGGCATTTGTGATACCGACAAATGTCAGATTCAGACTTGTTCGTGGGCAGTGTTACAGGAGAGGAGCAGGTTCAGGAGGAGGATCATGCTGCTACTGCTGCTTAGATATATTTTGCATTTCTATTTTTTTAGTGAGATTTAGAGACCTTTGCATTTTTTTTTAAATTCAATTTGTAATAATTAATTATGAATGTATTTCATTTCTGCATTGTGATAAGTTACTATATTATTTTCCTTTTTCTCTACTATGTTGTGCTTGTGGATGTTACTATACACCTATTGCTTTCGCCACTTTGATATCTGTATGTATATTGATGAATGTTTATAGTATTCTGGTAACAAGTCCTTAGCTTAAGGCAAGATGAATTTTCACCTGATTTTACTTAAGCTGGAGATTTGCTATAGTTGGAGCACCGTACTTCCTATTGTTAGTATGGGAGCCCCACAACAGGAGACCCTAATATATACAATTGGGTAGACTTACCTAACTTCTCTTTTATTCTGTATGAGCCTATATAACATAGTACAATAAAAATTATAATAAATTATAATTATATTATTTTATAGTTCAATTTTATTTACTGTAGTTCAATTTTACCTTCAGCATCATACTTGTATTTAAATTGTTAGAAAATATTTTATATAATTTATATATATATATGCCTTTATTGCTTAACCATTCTTTTGCAAGATAACATAGTATGCTTCAGCACATTCACTTGTCTTTACTTTTGATGTCATTTACTTATATTTCAAAATTTTCCTTATCTTTATTGCATTGTGCTTATTTACTGTTATTCCTATAATGTGATATCTTTTAACATAAAATAGTTAGACACCCTAAAATGTGCTTAAACTTTATAAATTTAAATATTTACTTTTTTTTTAATTGGCTTTGCCCTACCATATTAAAAATCAAATATGATAAATCAGGAGTATGGTGTGGAGCTTGTAGGTGAACCTGAAAAGGAGCTAGAGGATCAGGAGCATGTTTGAAAAATTTATTAGAATTTACTTTTATTTTATGTTTTGTGAGATTAAGAGTTTATTTCATTCAAATTATTGTAAACTTAGATATATGGACCTTACTATTTATTTATCTGGGATAAATATTTTTCTTTTATTTTTTAGATAAATATATTGGTAATGTATGAGATGTACAATAAGTAAAAATACAGAGGAATGAAATATTAATCATAAAACAAAGTAACTACGTACATTGGTCTTTACCTGCAAAATAATTATTAGGATGCAGGAAATTTACTGAGCATTTTAGATGGAATTTTTACAAGTAGTTATCAAAATGTGTCACATACATAAATAATCAAAATAAGGGATATGTCTTGTATTGGTAGTACACAAATGATTGTTCTGATGAGAAAATTCAGAACCTAAGGATCCACAGATATTTAGGTTCATAAAATATTCTTACATATACTGTGCCCCTCGTAAGCTCTGTAGCGCTCTATTATAGCTCCAGAAAACTAGTCCTGTCATAAATAATCCCATGAAATGCCACCATTTTGAAATCCATTATTGCACACATTATCAATACATTTCAATACAATTTGTGCATTTATGAAAAAATAGTAATTATAGTAATTTGAAATACACGAAAAGCTGAAAAGAAATTATAAGCAATAGTATAAAAGCAATAAATACAATGAGTGATATCTGATACTTTTTTTTTTAAATCGTTCGCATGTCATGAGTCAAGTGAGAGGAAGGTTCACCGGGGAGGAGGCTTTGATGGGAAAAGAGGCGACTGGGATCTGGAACCTGGAAGATGGTCTAGCCTATGAGAGAGGGCTTGGGAGGAAAGACGATCGTTGAAGAGTAGGGGAGCAAAAGGGGCATTTATAGTGGGATGAAGGGAATGCGAAGGGTCACGAGAATGTGAAAGGGCATATGAATGCGAAAGGTCATGAAAATGTGAAGGGTCATCGAAATGTGAAAGGGCACATGAATGAGAAGGGTCATTGGAATGTGAAGTGTCACATAAATGTGAAAGGGTCGGGAATGCTAAATGTCATAAAAATGTAAAAGGGCACAGAAATGCGAGGGGTCATAGGAATGGGAATGGTCACAAGAATGTGAAAAAGCGCATAAATACAAAGGGTCACAAGAATGTGAAAGAGCATGGGAATGTGATGGGTCATAGGAATGTGAACGGGCACAAAATGTGAAGGGGAATGGAGGAAATGAAAGTTTCCAAAAAAATTATAAATTTTTTGATAATATCCCATTAGGCTTTTAATAAATTTAGTGATGACTAGGAGTTGTTATAAGAACTAAAGGAGCATGAACTTCATTAGATAGTGCTTAGGCATAGGTAAAGGATAAGAAGTTATGTGGATCATTGTTGAATTAGATAGTGCTTAGGCTCCAAGGGTTAATTAAAAGTATTTAGAGCATTAATGGAACTTGAAGAATTATATAAGACACATATGTTGTCCTTTATGGTACTAGAGCTGTTAGAGGATTAAGGGTTGTGATGTGTCCATTGTTGATTTGGGAATTAATGTAACTAACTACTAATGTCAATTCTATTGAGTAGCTAAAGCTCATGTGGACGCGTCAATTAACTATTTTAGTGTAGACTTACAAAATAATCATAATTTTAGGATTGGGTCCCATATATTAATCATTTAATTACTCCACTCAAATAGTATTTATAGCTCTAAATTATCCTAAATTAATTAGTGGGAGTTAGTGGTTCATTTTAAATTGAATTTGAAAGGTTTCGTTAAGATGATTCAAAATTTTCATATCTTGGGTTAGGGCGTCAGGCTTGGCTATATCGATGACGATTATCCTGTAGCTTTGGACCAAGAACGAGTTGGGTGAGGTTCAAACATTAATAGTGGCATCGACCGCTTGATCACATTGTCACTCATTTGATTCATGTAATCCCTGCTGTTTCTAAATAAAAACAATTGTCATATAAATATGTGATTAGATTTGATTTGACATAAGAATTTCACTAGTTGATTTTTTAATAAAAGATTAATATATTTAATAAAAAAATGTATATTATATAAATAAGTTAATTTAGAAAATATTTATTATATATTTTAACTAAAAACATTCAAAATTTATGATTTTTTTTTAAAGTTGAGCCTTAATAAGATAAACATTATGAAAAATTACAAGATGTTTAAGAAAATGCTAATAATTAAATTACACGTATTTTTTGCCTTTTATTGCGTATATCATTTTATATTAACTTTTAAATATAATAATTTTGATAATTTATTAAATAGTTTTTAAAATCATAAACAAATCAAAATTTCATACACACACAATATGTATATATTATTTTTTTAATCTCTCATATATGTAGTCGGTATGATTTGATCTCATGACATGTGATAACAAATTATGAGCATCAACCACTGAGCTACAACATCACACACACACACACACATATGTAATTATCTCTTAATTTTTGCCATATTAAATTTAATACATCTCCAAGGATGTTGGGAAATATTTTAAGAATATAATTCATTCCTATTAATTAGGTTCTTAATTCAATTTTTTTGTTTTAGTTATTTGTAACAATAATAGGTTGTTACATTATTAGAGTTCAATTTTCAGGTTTAATATTTTATTCCGAATTCTCAAGTTTTTGTATCTTTTGTCATTTTCACTATTTTTCCTAGTTATTTAGCAGTCTTGTATTTTCTAATTCAACCACCTTTCATTAAAAGTTCTTTAGCTCTTTACTAATTTAGCCAAGTGATTAGTTCCTTCACCCAAAAACCCAAATCATTGATTAAATCTTCTAAACAATTAACAATTATTGATTAAATAGTTATTTCTTATTTATTCGATGATCATTAGATTTTTTTTTAATAAGAAAAAAAAAAGTTTTAAACCTCATAAGTAGTTCATCTACTCTAGGTAAACCTTGAACTATATTATTATTCTCAAGGTCTAGAAATTTACCCAAAATATTCCCAACATGTTTGAGCTAAAATAATCTATTCATCTCTTAGTCCGCACTAGCATTCATTGAGACTATCTTTCCTTGATTGATACTTGATTAGGAATCCAAACCAAATCCATTCAATTGAATCTAAAGCTATTGTCATTATAACCTACACCATAAGAATCTAGCTACCTAATGGTTGATCAATTCTTCTATGCTCTTCATTCTCGCCTTAGATACACTAATCATACAAGGTCCAATTGTGATAGAGAGGCAATGACAATGACATTATGTGATAACACCTAAGGGCTAAAGAAGAAACAATGGGGAAGGCATTGGAGTGGTGGAAAGCATTGTATATGACTAATTCAATGATGATAAAAGTCATTTATAATCTTAACATTAAGGGGTTATGATAATTGACAATAACTATATTATCAACTTATAAATATTATTATCAAATTTATATAAAATATTAAAAAATAATTATTTAAAAATGTGAATGATGTTATAGTAAAATAGTTGAGGTTCATAATTTATTTTTTGAGATATTGAATTCAAATATCAACTATCACAAATATACTTGATGTTCTACTTTTAGCATTTTATGATAAATTATTTAGAAATTTGTGGGTCGGTGGGTCAAATGGCAATCACTAATACGTTACATTGTTCAAGAATTTGTCAATAAATTAATTACATAACAACCTATGAGGCTACGCTCTGATAAGTTACGTGAATGCGTATATTTGTGGATTAGCGAACAGTCACCACTATATATAACATACCGATCGGCAGGGGCGTGCAGCTTCAAGCGAGGAAGATGGATTCCATCAAGAAGAAGCAATCCCGAGATCTGTCCTGTTAAGTTAGGGTTCTTTCTCCGATCCCATTTGTGTTTTTCTTGATCGTCTTGCCCAAATTCTCGTGTCCGTGCTTCCATTCTTCCATTTAGGCCCCTTCTCCCCGAGCCCAAGACGGGCGGCATTTTCATATTCTCCTCGGGAGAGTAGTTCACCTTGAAGGATCGCCGGGAACTCGGCATTGGATTCGTTTACTGAGGAGGAATTTGGCGTCTCTACAGAGTTCACAGTGGCAGATGGGTGGGGGCCAGATGCAGCAGGGCAAAGCCTCGGCAGCAACTGCGCTGTATGATCACCATCATGGTGCGGTTCCCGGCGGGGACGCAGGCGACGCAATAATGGCAAGGTGGCTGCAGTCGGCCGGACTGCAGCACCTCGCTTCGCCGCCTGCATCAGCCGACCAACGATTTTTGCCGAATCTTCTAATGCAGGTATCAAAACTACTTTACTGTGTTACTGCGGGGTCAGAGAAGAGAACAGTTCTGGATCTTGGAACCATGTTGGCTGCTATTTGTATCGGGCTGTTGGTGGATCTGGGATTGTTTTCTGCTTGATCATACGATGTGGGCATAAAACTGGATTCATTCATACTGATATTTCCGCTGGATTCAGAATGCGGTTGAATTTTGTAAAGTGTGTTTTTTAAGGAAAACCTTCTGAAATATCGAACCTTTGGGAGTTTGAGCCATCTTTGGCTTTAGGATGTATGACTGTTACCAAAATAAACTGTGTGGTTCAACAGTTCGTTTTGGATCAAGCATTTCTATTTTCTGCATCTTTTCTCACAGCATGTAAATTTTTGGCAGGGTTACGGACCTCAGAGTGCCGAGGAGAAGCAGAGGCTCTTGAAACTCTTACGAAATTTGAATTTCAGCGGTGAATCTGGCTCAGAGCTTTATCCAATGAATGCGCATGGTTTTGGGTCGACTGTTTCTACAGATGGTTTTTATTCACCTGAGCTGAGAGGTGAATTTGGAGCCGGTCTTTTGGATCTTCATGCCATGGATGATATGGAACTGCTTTCTGAGGTTAGATAACTTCACGCAAAACAAGAATCTATCTTGCTAGTCACTTTTCCTCTATAGTTTATTAATTCATCTGTGTTAGTTGGTGGTAAAATTCTTTTTTATTCTAGATTAAAATGGCACTACTTTTTGTTAGTGTTTCAAAATCATATGAACAGTTTCATTGAAATTCAATGTTGGCGCAACCTAGAAATGCATTGGAATAGAATTGTTGTGATGTTTCATTGAAATTCTATGCAGTGCAACCTAGAAAGGTGAATTCGGACTGACATTTTTGCTTGAAACTCTAACTCGCTTGAATTTTGACTTAACTTAAAATTGAATAGAAAATTTTGAGTCGAGTCTCAGTTTTGATTCTTTTTTTTAGTCGATTTTGAGTCTAGGTTGACTCAAAACTCGAGATGAATCCCCTCAGATTCATAAATTGGTTAGCATTTTATTTTCTGAGTTAGGCTCAAAATTTATAATTAATATATTTGATATACATTGATAACTAAGTCACACTTCTAGTTTTTGGTATGAGTTTTAATTTTAGAAGGAAAGGGAGATCACAAGTTCAAATCCCCTCTCCTTTATGCTTAACATTTTTTTTAAAGTTGGCTCGAAATCAATTTTGAGTTGTCTCGAAACCGATTAATTTTAAGTTGAGCTAACTTGACTCAAAATGATTGGAGTTCGAGTCGAGATAAACTCGAAATATTGAATTTGAGTTAAGTTTAACTCGAAAACGAACATGGCTCAAAGATAACTTCCCCATTACCCATTGAGCTCAGGAAGAATTATGAGTATTACAAGTATGCACACTCATTAAATGCATGTTATTTGATTAAAAAATGTGCATACAATTTATTAGTAAATAGATGGAATGCCATTGACATATTCTTAGTAATATTATTGCATAAGATAATGCTACATTTTGCAATATATATTGAACACTAAATTATTTGAACAATAATTGCAATTTCTTAAAAAATGTTCATTAAATCATGTAATATACAAAAGTTATATTTGTTAGATGGCTCATGCATGAACTTTAGAAATTTTGATTGAGTTCTTTATTCAACGAGTTTAAAATTTCTCTTAAACATTACCATAGATTTGACTTGATATCAAGAAGTGATTATGACTTATTATGTCTAGCTCTTTAAAAAGTGTCTTATCTTAGCGGCATTCTTGATTATGTAGATTCTAGTTTGCCCTTTTTTCATCAGCTTTTTTATTCCTAGACAAAAATAGAAATTTCTTGGCTTCCCTCTCATTACAATTTGAGATGCAGGTGAACTTTGTGATTATTTAACTACTTGGCATGTTATGTATTGTTAATTGCTCACATGAACAAAATACGTTATTAGAATCCCTTAACATTTATTGCCATCATGTGGATATTGAATGTGCCATTTAATTTTCTTTCATCTTGAAAATAGACTATTTGACATTAAAAACACGACACTGGTATTTAAATTAAAAAATAGCCATTATTCTCTAAGTGATGGGCAATTGATTAGCCACAAAACCATGGAGGGTTTGCAAATGGTGTAGAGGATTTTCATTGCATGCTTTTCACTCATCAAAATTGTGGCATGATAAGTTTTTTTTTCTAGAAATGGTGTGCAATGCATTATTACTCTTAGCTTTGATCAATGAATCAAGACATTTAAGCATGCACTCTTAATCATTGTATACATGGGGCAAATCGATTACGAAAATGTCAAGGGTTGATTTTTGAAGGATACCTAATATGGATGCTATGTTTTAAAAGGCGGGGGGGGTTGATTTTCTCTTTTTATGAGTAGACCTATGAGATCAAGAACCTTGGAAGTACTTGAGGTAGAATGAACCTTAGATTTTCAATTAGTTTTTTTAAGATAGATTTTATTTCTAAATGTTGGAATAATATTCAAGTAGGAGACATTGATAATTATAACTATAGATTAGGATGGGTAGTATAAAAGATTATTTTATCTCTATCAAATCTTATTTTTAAAACTATAATTTAACATTATATGTGTATATATTTTGCTATAATTGATTAAGGCATGTGCTTTAAGTCAATTGAGAGTTCAATTGACCCCAATCATTAAGGTAGATAATTAAAATTTGACAATAAAAGGATATCACATATTTTATGTTTTAAATTTGGCAAATTCCTTATAATGCAGCAACACTTTCAAAGCCTTACTCATTGATCATAAATCATATGCATATACATAAACTATAACTTAAATTAAGAAGGGGTTTCACTCGGGGTGGATTAGTCTATACGGACATTATTGAGCATTACATCTATAATTAGGTTCAATTTGCATAAATGACAAACCTTGTAACATCCTATTCAACACTGGGGCTAGCCATTCCTTTGTGTCTGAAGGTTGGGCAAAATCACTTAACCTACCTTTGTATCGCCTAGCCAATCCTCTTATGTTGGGTTACCTTCTGGAGCCTAAATGCTAGCTCGCCAATTTTGCAAAGTACAAATCCCCATTGAAAATGAGAAGTATGAAGCCAAGTTAGTAGTTCTCCCAATAGCCAATTTTGATGTAATATTAAGTATGAATTGGCTAAGCCAGCAAGGTGCCACTATAAGGCTGGCTATGGAGCAATTAGTAGGCCATACATGTTCATGAGTGGGAATGTGTGGTTATACAAGAGATCTCGATACATACAGTTGTGTAGATGTATCTAACTCCTTGTTGTTCTATATGAGCCTGTAGAGCAAAACATTAAAAAAATAACAAATTACATTTATAGTTTACAATTTACATAATATTGATGCAATGGAAAAAATACAAGTTCGAGATGCAGGTCATAAGCCCCACAAGGCTGGAAGTAAACTCATGAAATTTATAATTTTTATTTGACGTAATACAAAACTGTAAGATTTAAGGCTTGTAATCACTTCATGCATAATAATACTTTACAGATAATTATCTGAAATACATGATGTTTTAGTACAATTGAAACGAGTACAAAAAGTAGTCATATGTATTTTGACAACACAATTATGATTTTTGAAATTACATGAAGCAAATATTAATATGCGCAAAACAAACGACTAATGATATATTTTGAGAAGAGATTGTACTTTGTGCAAGTCAAGTGGCTAGCCAAAAAAGGTAGAAAATAGCATACAGCTACAATGTGTGTGTGGCTAGAGAAAGTTTCGTTTTTAGTTAATAAATGTGATGCTAGTCACAGCAGGTTGAGAAAATGAGTTCTGAGGGATTAAACATCCATCTTAGGCCGCCACATACCAATTTAGAAAAAAAATTTCCCTCAACTTTGAGCTAGATGTATGTTCAGGCCGAATGCTGCTCAAGCTATATAATTAGGAATTACCGACCACATAGATATTTGATATTTGCGAATCTATCCTCCTATATATATATATATCACTCTAAATTACATGTTTACTCATCTAACACTAATTGTATACTTATTTGAAATATTAGAAATGGGTACTAGATTTGTAAATATGCAAATTTGAGTGCTTTCCACATAAAATCTCAACTAAATTTAATTTTAAGCATGCTAGTTGGATGTTTGATAGCGGCACAACTTAGCAACTTGCTCTCGAGCATGTTTAACACCTTAGCTTAATCTCTCAAAATTTATGCCGCTACCAAATGACCCACAAATATTTGCATTCACATATCTAAAATTCACTTTGTATTATTATAAACTTAACATATCACTTGACAAATTAATAAATTCACTTAAATGAGGTTCATTAAATAAAATAGGCTAAGTCCTAGTCTAATATTTATTAATATATGGTGCTAGATATATAAAAATAAACTATGAAACATATAAATGGTTACCCTCTAGCAATGTTATGCCTTACTATTTAGACGAGTTAGGCCAAACTCAAACTCAATTTTTGAGTTAAGCCCAACTCGAACTGAACTTGAACTTGAATCTAATTCGAGTTGAGTCAAGTTTGACTCATTAAAGTTTGAGTTCGAGCTGATTTGAACTTGATCGAGTAAGCTCGAAATTACATTTCAAGCCATAATTTCGAGTTTGAGTTGACTTTAACATTGACTAGAATTTTTTTTATTAAAATTAAAAAACAATTTAAATGTGTATCTAAAAAAACAAATAATAATATTAATATTGCTTTTAACATATTACATATCTGTAAAAATTAAGCATTGAAAAGATGATCACTTCTTCAACTCAACTTTAAGTTAAAGCATTTAACTATACAAACAATCTTAGATCTTATTGACATAGTTTTTCTTCTTGCAACCATACTACAATTACACATTCATACATTGCTATTTGCTACATAAGGCCGCACTCTGCACAAGCAGTAGCAGGCTATACTAATTGAAATTTAGGCAATCTGCAAGTCTGCTTTAATCTCCAAGCCAAGATACAAGCAATTTTAATTTCCAAGCCAAAGCACAAGCAATTTTAATCCCCAAGCCAAGCCTGCAAATTGCAATCTGCAAGTCTGCACAAAGCAACAAACAAAAACCAGTTAGACAAAGGTAGCAACTGCCAGCAGCCCAAGCAGCAGCAAAGGCAGCAGTAGCCAGCAACCCAAGCAGTAACAAAGGCAGTATTAGCCAACAGTCCAAGCAGCAATAGAGGAAGCAACAACGGTAGAGGCGGTATTAGCGGAGACATTAACAACCAGCAGCCAAAGCAGTAGCAGAGGCAACAGCAGTTAGCAAGTCAACAACACCAATATACAGGGCCAGGAAATCCTACAACTCTGCACAGATAAGAGCTAATATTTATATTTTAGAGTATTTAAAAGGTTTAATTGAAACAAAAAAAGAAAAATTCAATACATGCAAATAATATTTAGCTCAATTAATTCTGAATGATTATCTTCTGTGAGAGTGTGTTTAACTTTATGGCTCATTTTTTTTTTAAAGGAACTTATGTTAACATATTATTTCTCAAATCTAACAACTTAGTGTATTAGTGATCATTTGTTATAGATTCAATTTGGCCATCTCAAATGATTACTCAAATAAAACAAGCTAAACACAAAAAAATTGAGTTCAAAATAATTTATAAAATATAAAAAATGAGTATATATAATTTTAAAATTTGAGTTTTTTAGATATGCAGTAAAGTTGGGTCTATTTTAGGGCCGAAGGTGTGCAGATGCAGTAAAAACCCAAGCACAAGGAACAATAATAAAAAAAATCAGATTTGTAGAAATTCAGGAATAATAACATATAATAAGATTTGCACTAATTAAAATTGTTGTATTTGTAAAACTAATTGCCAAGTTCTTGGCGCCATTGCCGGGGAACAGTTTATTTGTTTCATATTAGAGAAAACTTATAAGTAATTAGTGATTTAAGATTTTCATGCATATACTTTTTAATTTTGTGATTAAATGTTAGCCTAATTCCTTTAGTATTTATTATTTTTACTTTGATTTATAAACTTTGTTTTCGCTTGCTTACAAACTTTACATTATTTGAGTTGTGCTAGAAAACTTGTAATTAAGCTAGGTTGTGCACGCCTAGGAGAAATTGTTCAAATCATTTCTTTGACTCCGAAATTAAAAGAAGCTTGTTAAGGGTTAGACGCACACAAATTAGAACAACTCAGCATCAGCAACACATGGATAATCTAGGAGATAATCAATAGGAAATTCACTAGCAAAATAGAGGGAGAGCTCTTAGAGACTATGCCTTATTGACTGTGAGAGGGATACCACATGCTATTGTAAGACCTAATGTAGAGGCTAATAACTTTGAAATTAAATCATCTACCCCACAAATGGTCAAGAACAATCAATTTAGTGGACAAGCTACCGAGGATCCCAACTCACATATCTCGAATTTCTTGGAGATATGTGATACATTCATATATAATGGTGTTACTGATGATGCCATTAGATTAAGACTTTTCCTCTTCTCGCTAAGAGATAGAGCCAAAAGTTGGCTCAGTTCTTTACCTGACGACTCTATCCACACATGGGACAATTTGGCTAAGAAATTCATAGTTAAATATTTTCCACTTTCGAAGATAACCAGATTAAGAAATGGATTTTCTAACTATTCTCAGCAAGAAGGGGAGACGTTGTATGATAGTTGGGAATGCTTCAAAGAGTGTCTAAGCGCTGCCCACATCACGAATTCTCACAGTGGATGCAAGTTTGAATGTTCTATAATGGTTTGAATGCACCACCCGCATGAACCTGATTTATGCAGTTGGTGGTGGGTGGTTCTCTCAGTAGCAAAACACAAGAAGAGGCTTATGATCTCCTAGAAGAGATGACTAATAATGTTTATCAATGGTCAATTGAGCAGCTCAACTCTAATAGGAGAGAAGTTAATAACATAACCGAATCTGACCAAATCATTGCACTTCAATGAGAGATTGATATATTGAATCAAAGAATAGAAAATTTAAGTGTTAATGCTATTCAAGAAGTTCATTGTGAGCTATGTGGGGGACAAACAATAGTGAGAGCTGCAATTCAAACAATCCTTTCGCACCTTCAAATACCGAACACGTTAAACTCCCGAGGGGTAACAACAATTTTAAGAACTCCTTGAACAACTCTTACTCCAACACTTACAATCAAGGGTGGCGAAATCACTTGAACTTTTCGTGGAGTAATGGAAATACTCAAAACAACTATAGCAGTGGGAGTCAAATGCTGAATAGTCAAGTTCAAAACTACAATAACTCCCTTCCATAGCAACAAAGAATTCAAGAACTGGGATTAGAAGGAGTTTTTAACTCGTTTAAGGATGAGACTATTCAATTCATGAAAAGGACCGAACAAACCATTAATCGTCAATTCAAGGAATCGAAGTAACCCTTAGGAACATAGAAATCTAGCTGGGACAAATTTCACAACAATTGTCTGCTCGTCAACAAGGTTTGTTACCTTGTTCGATGGAAAATTGAATATTCCGTTAGTGCATAATATTTGATGAAGTAGATAGGAACTCTGCGGGTAGTGAATTGTCCAGGAAAAATCAGGAGGGAGAGAAAAAGAATGAAAGGAGGCTTGGAATGAAAATAGAAGGGAACCCTGAGAGTGAAACTAAATCGGGAAAAAACTTAAATGCTCTAAAACAAAAAGACCTGAGAAAATTGAATATTCCGTGTCATTAAAGGCGAAGTCCTTTTAGATCTTGTGTGATCTAGGCTTTAGTCAATGTCATGCCTTATCATGTCTATGCTCAGCTAGGGGTAGGAGGAATGGAAGACACTCCTGTAATTTTAGAATTTGCAAACTTGAACTTGATGATCCCCATTGGAATCGTAAGAAATGTTTCTAAGGGACCGGGAGGTTTCTTAATTCTCACTGATTTTATTATCTCTGAGTGGGATAGATGGAATGAAAATTTCACCATAATCTTTGGAAGACCCTTCTTGGCTACCACTAGAGCTATCATAGACACCGAGAGAGGGATTATGACTATTAGAGTAATGGGAGAGAAGAAGGATTAGATCTGATGCCCACTCTGTTCAAAAAGAAAAATATTAATTTGAGGTGGCGGGAAAGAAATCTTGATAAAGCACCCTTTATTGAACCTGAAAATGAATGTGTAGATTCATCCATAATTGAATTCGAATGGACTGCTTGCACTTCATCTGGAGGTAATAAATAGCATTAAAGAAGTTAAGGTTAAAAGAAAAATCCGTAGGGGAAAGAGAAAGAAAAATAAATATAAAATCTTGAAAATGAATTGAAGGATGCTGGTATTAATAAATTAGATTGCTTGTGATGCAGGGCAACACTAGGGTTTGGTGTTGTCTGGCTCTAATGCAATCATAGAGTTTGTGAATGCTTGTGAATGCAGATTTTTAAAATGTATTCGAAAATTTAAGCATCTTTCGCAGAGTCGCTTCAGATCAGTTAAGCTTCAGCATTTTCCTACAGAATATTCCACAATAATTTGAAAATAACTTTTGTTGGCAATGGGGTGTCGTGAGTCACGAACAGGAAAAGCGGTTGGCATCGGTTTCAGATCAAAGGAAAGGCTCTGGTCCGGAAAGGTAACTCGCACTTTGAGTTGTACTTACCATGAGGGTGTATTCGGAGGCGTTTCTGTTCTGAAACCACTCGCAGCGACTGGATTTAGATTTGCGCTCCTACAAATAATTTTTACCCGAAAATCGCACGAGAAAATAATTAAATAAATTCAGTTTAGGGTTTGGGAAGAACAAACACACGCCTGTTTAAACTAGGAGCGAGAAGGGTGATCCGAGTAGATTTCTTGCGGCGGCTGGACAGCGGTGGCAGGGGCAGCGGCAAGGGCAGCGGCGACTGGCAGCGCAGCTGGGCAGCGGTGGTGACTGGGCAGTGGCAGTAGCGGCGGCTGGCAGCGATGAGTGGCGGCAGGGGCAGCAGTGGCGGTTGGCATTGGCAGCAGCGGCGGCTGGGCAGCGGTTGCTGCTGGGCAGCGGTTGCTGCTGGGCAGCGGTTGCTGCTGGACAACGATGGCTGGGGTAGTGGCAGCAGCTGTCCTGCAGGGGAGAGGTCCAAAGGCAGCAAGGGGAGGGGTTCGAAAGGTGGCAGTTAGGGTTTGGAGAGGGAGGATTTGGAAACTAGGGTTTCCCCGGAGGGAACAAGAGCCGTTCTGGCTATTTGGAGAAAACTCAGAATTTTTATTTATTAAAAATTGAAATTAACATATAGATTTTGGGTATTTATAATACCCTTAAAGCAATCTAGACCTTAGTGTGTTTTAAATAAACGATCGGAGGGCTAATGTTCGTACATCCGATCAATACATGAAACAGACGAAAATAAATGCGAAAATAAAACCTTGTCCCCCCCTGATTTCCTCGGGGGAACAAGAGCCGTTCTCGCTATTTGGAGAAAACTCAGAATTTTTATTTATAAAAAATTGAAATTAACATACAGATTTTGGGTATTTATAATACCCTCAAAGCAATCTAGACTTTAGAGTATTTTTAATAAACGATCGGAGGGCTAATATTCGTCCATCCGATCAATACATGAAACAGACGAAAATTATGCGAAAATAAAATTGAAACGGACGAAAATAAATGCATAAAATGAAACTGAAACGTCAAGGCCGGTACGGGTCCGGGCGGGCTCATCGGCGGGACCCGCATTGAAGATGGTCCCCATTAGCTTGAGTTTGAGCACAGCAAGAGTAAAATTTGTTTGTGCTCACCCAGACCCCTCTAAAATTTGGAAAGAAATACCACCAGGGAACGCTAGGTGAGTGAGCTTAAATTGGTCGGGCTGAGGACGTTAAACCAAGCGCATTTTGGGAGGCAATACAAACTCTTTTAATTAGTTTAGCTTGAGTTTTCAGTATTATATTTATAATGATCTTATATTAAGTTGCAATCTGACATTATGAACTAAATGGGGTAGAAATTCCTAGCAGTGCACCTAATTAATAACTAGCTGGAATTTGGGTAAGGGCAGCGCTGCAGCGCGCCAAAGTTCTCTGCTTTAAGTGTACTGCAGCGCGCTGTAGCGGCTCTCTTTCGGGTTTTGTTCTACAGAGTGCGCTGTAGCGCCGCCCTTACCCAAAATTTCAGTTGGTTATTAATTAGGTGCACTGCTAGGAATTTCTACTCCATTTAGTTATTACTGTCAATTGCAACAACTTAATATAAGATCACTATAACTATAATACTGAAAACTCAAGCTAAATTAATTAAAAAAGTTTGGGTTGCCTCCTAAAAAGTGCTTGGTTTAACGTCCTCAGCCCGACCAATTTAAGCTCACCCACCTAGCATTCCCTGGTAGTATTTCTTTCCTGATTTTAGAGGGGCCTGGGTGAGCACAAACATGTTTTACTCTTGCTGTGCTCAAACTCAAGTAATCTAATTTATTAATAATAGCATCCTTCAGTTCATTTTTGGGGTTTAATTTATATTTTTCTTTCTCTTTCTTCTACGAGTTTTTCTTTTAACCTTAACTTCTTTAATGTTATTACCTTCAGATGAGGTACAAGCAGTCCCTTCTGATTCATTTTCAATTGAAATTACACATTCGTTTTCAAGTTCTATAAGGGGTGCTTTATCAAGATTTCTTTCCCGCCACCTCAAATTAATATTTTTGTTTTTGAAGAGAGCGGGCATATGATCTATTTCTTCTTCTTTCCCATTTACGCTAACAATTATAATCCCTCTCTTGACATTTATGATAGCTCTAGTGGTAGCCAAGAAGTGTCTTCCAAAGATTATGGTGGAATTTTCATTCCACCTATCCCACTCACATATGATAAAATCAGTGGGAATTAAGAAGCCTCCCAGTCCCACAGAAACATTCCTTACAATTCCAATGGGAGTCATCGAGTTCAAATTTGCAAATTCTAAAATTACAGGAGTGTCTTCCATTCCTCTTACCCTTAGCTGAGCATAGACATGATAAGGTATGACATTGACTGAAGCCCCTAGATCACACAAGGGATCTAAAAGAATTTTGCCTTTAATGACACGAAATATTCAATTTTCCTGGGTCTCTTCATTTAAGAGCATTTAAGTTTTCTCTCGATTTAGTTTCACTCTCATGGTTCCCTTCTATTTTCATTCCAAGCCTCCTTTCATTCTTTTTCTCTCCCTCCTGATTTTTCCTGGACAATTCACTATCCGCAGAGTTCCTATCTACTTCATCAGATATTATGCACTAACGGAATATTCAATTTTCCATCGAACTAGGTAACAAACCTTGTTGACGAGCAGACAATTGTTGTGAAATTTGTCCCAGCTAGATTTCTATGTTCCTAAGGGTTACTTCGATTCCTTGAATTGATGATTCATGACGATTAATGGTTTGTTCGGTCCTTTTCATGAATTGAATAGTCTCACCCTTACGAGTTAAAAACTCATTCTAATCCCAGTTTTTGCATTCTTTGTTGCTGTGGAAGGGAGTTATTATAGTTTTGAACTTGCCTATTCTGCATTTGACTCCCATTGCTATAGTTGTTTTGAGTGTTTCCATTACTCCACAAAAAGTTCAGGTGATTTTGCCACCCTTGATTGTAAGTGTTGGAGCAAGGGTTGTTCCGGGAGTTGTTAAAATTGTTATTACCCGGCAACGACACCAAAAACTTGACAAATTGAAAATACGTAGTCTGCGCTTGCACGCAAGTGTGCGTGGTTTGGAGTAATATGGGATATTAAGATCCCGAGGTTTATCATCCACTGAGAATGGTGTTTTGTTTTGTTATTAGAGTGTACTTAATTTCACTAATGTTTAAGTGTTAAAATGGGTCGTTGTTATTGTTCCTAATGATAATTTCAGAGTTCTTAACTTGAAATTACTTTTGGTAAAATTAGAAAGAGTTGGGATTTATTATGCAAGTTCTTATGGGTTCATGCAAGCACTCTTCTTCTCGATATTATGTGGAGTGAATTGGATTAGTTTCATTTTTTTTATTTAAGAGACTTAGTATTCTTTAGTCAAATTACTGAATGTACTAAGTCTTGATTAGTGCTCTGAAATGAAAACTAGAAGGTGAAATCACATGAACTTGAATCCACTAATGGCTCACATGCATCTCCTTTTCATTTAGCTAAGAAAATGAGCTACTAGGCTAAACGGGTTTATGTCCCATCACTCAGCATATCAATGGCCTCGCTTAAACCTAGATTGAGCATGGAGCTCAATTAGTGGCTTTCGGCTTACATGCGTCCCCTCTTGATTTAACCAATGTAATGTTCTATGAAGCTAAATGAGCCTGTCACATGACTCAAAGTTTAACGTGCAACAATCACTTCACGTAAATCAGAAGTGAGCTATGGAGCTCAGAGAGTGTTAACATGTCTCATGACTCAATTGATCAAGCTTTGTCCAAAGTTGTGCATGGGCTGTCCTCGGTGTTAACGCTCAAGCATGCTCAACCTTCGGACAAGGCGATCAATGAGCTCTATGAGATTTATATAATGAAAATATTTATTCATAAATTTATATAGGGAATCATAAGTTCCAATTCTTTTATTTATGCAATATGCAAACATTCCAAATTTAAAACAATCATTCATTGATGAGAAGAGCAGATTACTTTACATTCATATAATCCCACATGCTTATACTCAACCCTCCCTAAGGAGGGGTTAGGTTGCTATTAAATTGGAAATACAAGAAGAGAGGCAAGAGAAACTAATATTTGCATGGCTTTTACAAAGAAAGAAAAAGAGTAAAGAAATGGTACAATACTAGGGAACAGTTATCACGTTCTCCTAGATCTCTCCTTCTTGGATCTCCTTAGCTCTTTGCTCTCTATGTAGGGGATTCTCTTCTGATCACTTTAGGTTAGGAACTCTTTCATTGAAAATTCGAAACCTTTTTTCACTCTCCAATCCTTGCTTTTATAATCCTTTTAGACAACTTTTCAGCATTTACATAGCCAATTAATTATCCATCTAGAGAGTTGAAATTTGCATTTAATTTTATTCCTTTATTCCATCGATAATGAGGAATGTTAAATGCAAGCATTTGAATTCTGTTGTGGGGAATATGAAGGAATTAAGTCCAATCACTTTCCCAATGCTGACTAGGAATAGAGGGTAATGCAGTAAATGTGGCAGGCGCTACGGCACGTTGTAGCGTCAAGCCTTCTGTCAATTGGGCGCTACGACGAGCTGTAGCTCCAAGCTTTTTGTTTGAATTGGGGCTATGGCGTGCTATAGCTCCAAGCTTTTTGTTTGAATTGGCGCTATGGCGCGCTGTAGCGCCAGGTTTTTTGTCTGAAAGGCGTTACGATGCGCTGTAGCGCCTTGCTCTCGGGAATAAGGCGCTGTGGCGTGCTGCAGCGCCATTGTTACTTAAATTGTTCTTTCTTCTTAATATTAAGCTCCTTGTCTTGAAATGCCATATAAGTACATGTCAAAATACTACTAATTATATGAAAAATAAGAATTCTAATATTAAATTATCTATATTTATTGGGTTCATCACTAATAATAACAAAAATATATACAAACAAGAGTGAGCAGAAGAAACATCAACCTAAGCAGCAACATTAGCCCAAGCAACAACAGAGGCAACATCAACCCAAGCTGCAGCAGAGACAGCATCAACCCAAGCTGCAGCAGAGATAGCAACATCCCAAGCAACAACAGAGGTAATAACAACCCAAGCTCTAGTAGAGGCAACTAGTAGCCCAAGCTCCAGTAGAGGCAACAACAGCCCAAGCTTCAATAGAGACAACAGCAGCCCAAGTACCTGTGGAGACAACCACAACCCAAGCTAAGGAACAATAATAGAAAAAAAGTTAAAGTTGTAGAAATTTATGAATAACAATATTTGAATATAATAATAAGATTTGCACTAATTAAAATTACTGTATTTGTAAAATCAATAATAAGAGACAAATAAGAACCAACATAAGTAGCAGCAACCCAATCAGCAGCAGAGGCAACAATAGCTAAGCAGCAGCAGAGGCAATAATAGCCTAAGCAGCAGTAGAAGCAGCAACAACCCGAGCAGCGGTAGAAGCAACAGTAGACTAAGTATCTGATGCAGTAGTAGCCACAACATTTGTTATTTGAAAAAAAATCTTATTAAAAATACTAAAATTTGAAACAATCACGAGTATTTATGAAATGATCTAAATATCACATTATAATATGAAATTATTGTTTTCATCATATTCTATTTTTCCCTCGCGAACTTGCAGAAAGATCTATCAAGTTAAGTACTTTTTACAGTATAGCATAAACCTAAAACAAAGTTCATGCAAATTCAAGTCATTTGGTTCAAATATTTGCTTCAAACTTTTTGCAAAGTTCTACAAAGTTAAAGTATTCTTAATTCATCAATCATTTGATTTAATTGAGTATATTCTACACTTCATATGATATGGAGCATGTTAGTTACTCTTTTTGCACAAAAACAAACGAAAAGCACAACTAATAGATTAATATTCCTAGTGTGATATCCAATTTGCAAATGGTGTAAACTAATTATTGTTTAAAAATTAGAATATATTAAATTTATTTTTACATCTTCATTCAAAGGTCTAAGATTGGTTTGATACCTAGTAAGCCAATTTGATGTGCAAATAAGAGCATTAACCATACTTGATAATAATGAGCTTCTATAGTTATCATGTACATGACCACCAGCACTAAAGAAAGATTCAAATGCAATAGTTAAAATAGGAATAATTAGAATATCTCTTGCCATCTTTACTAATGTAACTTTAAAGAAACTATATTCCACCAATATAGAGCATCAAAGATCTTTGTTCTTGAGGCACTTTAATGCAATTCTCATCTAAATAAAGCTCCTTCTCAGATTTCATTGGCTGAGTGACAAAGCAGACTTTAAAAATGAGATAAGATTTCTTAAAATTGAATTTCCTTATTCATAATAAGTTGAACTAGAGCTAGTTTGAAGCATTTGCAAACTAGTTGAAGAATCAATAACTGCTCTATATATTTATATATAATAATAACCATATAACTCATGCAAATTTAGTAAAGTTCACTCAATTTTTTCATTAAGGTTTGACCCAGAATAAATTGATCTAAATGCAAATTTGATAAATATAATTTTCTCCTTGGATCAATCACAATGACAATGCACATTAGCAAGTTACTATCAGCCCGGTATTTGTCAAATTTTTCTTTTATTGAAATGCACATCAATCTAACAAAACCATCATTATCAGTTGCCCGACATTAAATAATACATTTAATCAGAATCATTTATGAAGGGAGAGATTAGGAGTTAGGCATATTGAACTTGAAAATATTTTTGAAGCATTCTCAAAAGTTTTAAGAATACATCTAATTCTATCATATATATATCCCAATCAGCATCAATCAAACCCTAAATTTAACCGTCTTTTCTAAGAAATTCATGTAATACAATTTTATAATGAAAGGCACAATACAGCATATAGAATGTGGAGTTCTATTTTGTTTTTACATTACCAGAAGGACCTCTACGAGTTGATACACCAATTAATCTTGCAATCTTACTTGATATTTTTATTGCACTGCTTGAGGCTTTTTTGAACAATCAAATTTAAAACATGCACACAACAATGGATATGAAAAATTTTCCTTTTAAACATAAACCTGTTAGTGCTCTCAAAATTCTTCAATATAATATTTGTTGCATTATTGTTGGCCTATGCATTATCTAATGTAATCATCATAATTTTTTATGATTACCCCACTGTATTATGCACTCACCAATGACATCAGCAATGACATGTGTGGTATGCGAAGGTTCAATGCCAATAAAATTTATAATAGAATGTTGCAACACCTAATTTGAATCAATCTAGTGTACTGTCAAGCACATGTACCCTATTGATTTATTTTATGTCCAATAATTAGATGTCAAGGATTTTTGATTTACAAACTTTAGAACTTTTTGAATCTTCTCTTTTTCAGTTTCATAAAATTTCAAGCATTCATTCCGTTAATCTTTCTAATTGTTCTCTTATAATTAGTATTAAAAGTAGGTGCAAATAAATTGTAATACGTTTGCTCTACAAATTTAAAAGATAACTCATCTGTAATAATCATCTTTGATTAATTCTCAAACAAATTTCAAAACTAAATTTATTTCTCATGAAATCTTTATCAAATGCATTGATCTCAACTTTTCAATATAATTATTTATCTTAATCTTAACCTATTTTTGTAAATGCTTAGGCTTCCAATTTTGATGGATGAGTTTTTTTCCTTCGTCAATCAAGATTTTGATTGAGTCTGTTTATTTTAATTGTTAAATCCATGGCTATGTGTTTAAAATTTATAGCTGGCTCTAAAATCTGAGTCAAATTTATATGGGATGTGCTATTATCTTATTTCCTGGATTTTCTCATATCGTTTATGCTGACTAGGCTGATATAAAACTAACTAGGCACATAATTTTCCATATTGGTATTATGAAGAAACAGTGAGCTAGACTTTGATGAAACTGGAGGAACCAGGGAACTGATTGTGTGATGCTCATTCTAGTAGGGATGTTTTTCAGATGCATTGATTGAAGTATGTGGGGGGAATGAGGGTGATCGTTGGAAGGAAGGGATTTCAACAAGGCTAAATGGTGAATGGTTTTGCATTGGCTAGATGTTTGTTAGAAGTCCAGAGTCTGTAGCTGTTTTATAAAGAATGATGGTAGATCTTGGGTTTGGTGATGGATTAGTGTTAAGTATCACCAGTTCTAGGTGGAAGTCTAGCTGGTGATGCTGATGAGTTGGTGCTTTGACGATTAAAATGGGGAGAGGATAGAGGATCGTCAGAGACCCAAGAAACTCATCATTGCTTGCTTTTATACCATTCTGGTGGTGTCCTTGGAAGAGGGCCAAGGCCAGGATTATATAACAAATAGAGGAGAGAATATGATCAACAATAATGTTGCTCCACCGTGGAAGATTGACAATGCCAATATGACTTATGGAGAAGATAAATGGCTCAAAGATCCATTTATGGATAAATCTTTAAGGCATGAGAGATACTTCAATAACTCTTAATTCAAATCATTGTATCTATTATAAATATAATTTTTCTCTATTTATAATCCCATTTACATGTCTTTAGGAGGAAAAATATAGTGGAACAGCATAATTTAGTAAACAAAAATTAAGATGTGGCATAAAATCTAAAAAGACTAAAAAATATGCAATAAATAACATAAAGAAAATAGTATTTTGATTTTATGTTGCATTAAAACTACGACCTAAGTTTGTTACATCTTGTGCCATCTCCAGTAATATATATAAACAGATTTTGTCTAAGTTTAACATTAACTCAGCATGACAGAAAATTAATATGCAACTACAAATCAAAGAGCAAGAAAACTATGCTAACATACAGATTTTGATCAAGGTACAATGTGCTATCACTTTGCTTGCATAATTTTAACACTTTGTTTTTCAACCTCTGCTCATAAGAACTGAATTCACTATGGAAGAGTAGAAGGAAAATATGATTTGTTTTTTTAACTTTATTTGTTAGCTCTAAATACATCAATATTTACTCGTTAGTCTCCCCTAAAACCGGCCAAAAAACTTTCCTTATATAATCTCCATTGGCTCCAAACGCTGATACATTAATTCTAGCGACTGTAAAAGTAAGTCTTACAGGCAGAATTGCAGCTTAAAGGCAACACGTTAAAGTTTGGGGAAAAGTGCTGCTTTAGGGAAGCGGGCATGTTAGAAGGCAAAAGAGTTTGCTTGTAGAATCTGTTTATTTGTGGAGGTATTAAAAAATTTGTGCAGGACCAGTCAATATCCAGCTGTAAACACCTTTAAGACGCTGTTAACCTTTTGAATAATCTTTTTCAGAACATTTGTCGACTGATTAAAC
Organism: Gastrodia elata; assembly: GCA_016760335.1. Taxonomy (NCBI): domain Eukaryota; kingdom Viridiplantae; phylum Streptophyta; class Magnoliopsida; order Asparagales; family Orchidaceae; genus Gastrodia; species Gastrodia elata. The sequence goes on from CM028684.1 coordinate 22,057,701, forward strand.
TATGAAATATGATAAAAGTATTTTCTCAAAAACTTTTATTAAAATATTATAAAATTCACTGTTAGCTAAACTCAATATAATAATTTTCTACACTAATACCTAAAAACTAGTTACTTGAGGAATAACGACATATTTGAGCCATAGCTAAACATTTTGCTAGTGAAATACATCAAAACTTATTGAAATAAATAAAATTTCTATTTTAAATATTTTTGATTAGCATCCTCATTGCATCCTTCCATCTATTGTATATTCTCATGGTTCTATATTTCAATTGTACTTTAATTTTGAAATCACTTTACAAGATCATTAGATGTTTATCTTGTACATCTGTTACATGTTAGTTGGTCTATCTTGATGTCAGTGTGTTTGAAGCTTAACTTAATTAGTTATTTATAATAAAAATTCCTTAATACATAGAACTGTTTAGTGAATAATTGAGTGGATTAATCATTTTTTGTACAATGACAATTATCTTTTAGGTTATTTCTTTTATACTTGAGATTGAGTGTTTTTGTGGTTCACATTATTTAAAATTTTGAAAATTGCCAAAGTAGTCTCTTGTCATTTTCAGTTTAACCTGTTCTGTTCTTGACTCTTTCAACTGCCTAATGTAGTTCCAACTACTCAATCTGTCCAATTTATTTAGTTAATTATTCATTTTACTATCATTTAAGCTATCATTTAATCCAAATAGATAAACAGAATTGACAACTTCGTGGGCTAAAATGAATAGCTGGGGATTAATTGGATATTTGGAATAGTTTGGGGAACTAAATTGGATATTCAATGATCTAGGACTAAAATTGTAAACCTAAAATAGTTTATGGGCTTTATTGATAATTGTTTTTTAAAAGTGTACCATTAGTAGACAGTGATGAGTTGTCTTTTTTGCTTTTATTCTGGTTAATTTTATTTATACACCAGCGATCAATTAATATCTCTTGTTTCTTGCTTTTGAAGCATGCAATATCAGAAGAGACATTTGAGGCATCACCATTAATACCTGCTCAGGGAGATGACCTCGATTCAATATCAATCAAGCAACAAGGTCCAGCTGAAGGCAATTTTAAGGCATCCCTAACTGATAAAGAAACTAGTGCAAGGGAAAACAATGTAGCCAAGATCAAAGTTGTGGTAAGTTTTTGATGCTTTAACTAAGGCATCCTTAGTTCTTTTTTGTTGTGTTGGCTGGGACTTATCGCTTTGAAGCCTGCTGATTTTCAGTTGGTGTTGTCTTTGCGTCTATCTAGTAATTGCATAACATTGCCTAATGCATGAAAATTTTTATTAGGCGTTGAAGATAACATCTTTTTGTGTGATGTCCCCTCTGTCTTATGCATCAATTTTTTGTTCTCCATTTTAAAGTTTTCTGTGTTTTGTGGCTCTTGTTTCTGAACTCTAATCTATTTGTAATGTCCTTATATTAAGTTATGCTAACATATTCTAATCTTAAAAACCTTTGATAGATCTTGCATTCCATGTTCTGAGTAATTGTTAAGCAAATTCCATGTTTGGCAAAGTTGCATGTTCTTGAAAATATTTTAATGTTGAACTGCAACTTTTATTTTACCAAAGGATCTTAGATTTACATGTGGCACACATCTAGCATATTTTCTTGGGAATTCTACCTAGCTGCTATCAAAATTGTTTAAGTTTAGGAAAGCTCAAGCATAACCTAGAAACTTATCACTCGGCTGATAGAGCGAAGATCAGCGAAAGTAGATTGAAACTATTGCAACCAAAATAGGAAGTCCGAACTTGAACTATCTCTGAAATATCACTTTTGCCCATCTGAACTTGTCAAGATTTGGGAGACTAGCTTTTTCTCTTCTTTGGTCAACTTTCAAGATGATAAATGTTATTAGGTAATAAGGCCCTACCTCGTTTGTTATTTTCATGACTCTACAATTTTCTTAATAAATATATCATAAATGCAAGCTTTTTTTTAAACCTCAAGCTGTAGGACAAAAGGACCGAATTTTACAATATATTGACCATTTTAATTTATAAGATTTAAGATCTGATTCTGTGCTTGCAATCTCTCTACAGGGAGACTCTTTGATTTAGCAAGTTCAAAAATTGAATAGAAGAAATACCAGAGTATAAGGATCATAGAGGCTTAAAAGGTTGCCTAAATACTTCACATCTTGTACTATAAAATTTGTTTCATTGTTTCTTTGAAAGTTAAAAGAACCAGATCTAACAAGAATAATATTAAAAATAAAATAAGTCCATTTAGAGGAGGGCACATAGAAAGATCGATGGTGGATGTTGGTGTCCAACATTGTTAAGTGAAGGGGCACAAAAATTTGAGTATGCCTCAAAAATAATTTGAAGGCTCATCGTAGAAAATAAATTTAATCGTCACTACAGTCAATTCAAATTAGTTTCCAGATCTGTAATGAACTTTTGGTTAGAAATCATATTTTATAATCATCTTACTGTAGCATCATTGAGGAAGTTTTCACAATCAGAAAAATCACAAGCATTGATAGCTCATCGAATCCAGGAATCAGAACTCCAAGTGTGTTGTTCTGATGTTGGTATTGGAGACTAGTTGAGTGAATAGCTGTGTGACACATTAGCTTTACCTGGCAAAGTTCAGTAAGAGAATTGTGTCATTCCAAACATGGGAGTGTGTATGACCGTAAAACCAAGACAAAAAACTAGAAGAGCATAAAAGAAACTGAGAGGAGGAGAAAATCACACTAAAGAAGGCTGAGATTTGTCTTGTCTTTGGTCATATAAAAAATATTTAAATTATAACCCAATTAGAAAATTCTAAATTGATTAATACAATTTTAGAGCTTGGAATTTCTAATCTAAACTTGAACCGCCTATAAATAAAAGAAGCTTTATGGGAAAGCTCAATGTTGTCTGTGTTCTGTAACAGTAAGAAATGCCTTGGAATGAATGCAGGAGCTAATTGTGATGCTAACTGAGCATTAGTGTCGGATGAAGCCAGATGGTAACATACAACGACGAAATTGCATATATACACCGGGTGACCTAGTTTAAGTCGCGCTAGAGTGTTGTCATCATGAGAAGACTCAACGATGATGAACAATTACTCTTTCAAGGCCTTGTGAGAGTCAGTTATAATTGCAAATTCAAGAATAAAAAGAAACTCAAAAAAGAATACGTTAGGAAAGGAGATTAGATAACTTTTGAATAAGACAACATTGTTAATGGAAAACAATATTTAAAATGATGGGGCTAAAATTGGACATTACATCGAAAGATAATGATCACATTTGATACATGTCGTCTATTCTATTGCTTGCTAGCACATTTGTGTACACTAAATTTGTTTAAGCTTTCAGACATGTGATTGTGATAACACCACTATGCTTGGCTTCATAACTCGTATTTGGATAATGTCACACCTTCAAAGTGATCATTAGGTATTTAACAGCTCTCATTTCATTGTTTAAGTGTTTGTGTACCTGAATGACTTCCTTGAGAGGGGAAAGCATAGCCTATCGGCAAGTGTTTTAAAGCTGCACCCTTTTTCTTAGAGGGTTTTGACATAAGTGTTTTTCAATAGTTTTAAGTGCTTATTGATTTTATCAAATATTTATGCTCAAAATCAATTAAATTTTACCTATAGTATATCTTGGGGTATACAATATAATTATGTTTTAGAAATAATTTCATAGTGTAGATGGCTTCCGTTGAACAAGTCACAAATGACAACAAGGAGGTATAGGAGATCTAAGTTGAATCAACACTAGTGAGAGACATTATTTGATTTCATGGAGGACAAGAAAGGCTTCACTAGGCCTCACACCCTTAAGTTGACTCAACTTCTAAAGCTGAAGCAAAATTTAATCAACTTCCTCATGATCAAAGTAGATACTGTGACCTTACTTCTACCCGTGAGTTAAAAAGATCAAAATTAACTTTCTCAGCCGAAGATATTTATTTGAATATAAGAATCTTCCCCTACGGCTTTGGGCTATTGCTACCAAGTCACATAAATGATACTTGTGTACTTTCTAAGCCTAGTGTCGACTTAACTAGTTCTAAACTTCTATTGGTTGATAAAATTATATGAAATGATGATCCATCGCTACATCACATTAGCAGTAAAATGCATGTTATCATTCACCCAATTAAAATCAATTGACAAATTAGTGAGAACTTATAGGTGATTGATTTTGTGAACCCACGTAGTTAGAAGGATCTTTTTGCTAAGATCCCTAAGTCATTTCACACTGAAACTCTCTTTTTGTTTTTGAAATTGTTATCAACCACGTTATGAAGATGATGAGCTTAAACATCTACTAGTGTGATAAGAGAGACTAGGGTTATTTACTGAATTGGTCCATCCACAATTTAAAAATTGCCCAATTTAGTCCCTGGATTATTAAAATACTTAAAATAATTTTCCAACTCTTTTTAAAAGTTCAAATTATTCCCAATTTAACTTTTTCATTCATTTTGAATGGAAAAGCCAAATGAATGAGGGATATTTTAGTAATTAGTTAGAATATCTAATAAGTTTTTCTATATCAAAATTTTAAAAAATAGTAGTAATTCTTCCTGGAGACTGAGCTAAGAGGCAATGGAGTAGCGATTTAAAGGGTCAAAGTTGGTTGCTACAGAGTCTTTGTAGGACTTCGTTTCAGATATGAGAACTAGTAAATATGACTCGAAAACCTTCACTTTGAGGCTCAAGGCCATGGTATCACAGAATAACGTTTTATCAATTATTTACATAATAATATCAAGTATTGAGACATCATATGTGAAGAAGGCAAAAGAACAATAAGAAAGGATGGTGTATTGCCATGCGGCATTTAATACCATCCCGAACTCATCCATTGCCTCGCCCTCTGCCTGGTTGCATAGCACTCTACGAACGTGACGACATAGGTGATGCTCCTCTCACTTAACTCGCTTTTACCATGGACGACAACTCCCGCCAATACTTTGTCCTTGCCTTCAACAAAATGCTCATTGCCGATGCGGCCTTAGTATCCCTGCTTGAGAACCCACGCCGCTTTGCCTCTGTTGTTGTTCTACCGACTGCAGGACCCATGCATGCATCGTCACGCTCCCGCACCTGCCGTAGTGGAAGTGCAGGCGCTGCATCAGTGTGAGTGGTTCACAAGGTGCAGAGTGTTGAAGCTAGAAGTCACTATTTTGCGGCAAGTTGACGAGAGCTGTCATCACTCCCTTCAAAGGTTTCTTTGTCGACCTCCTTGACACCGAGATCGGTGCAACCACCTGTGACTCTTTCAGTTGTTGATCTTCTCAATTCTGCTTATTCGGAGAGTCACCATTGTTTCTTAAAATTTAACATAAATTTTTTTATATAAATTTTAGCTAATTACTAAAATGCCCCTCATTCATTCAACTTTTCCATCCAATGTGCATGAAAAAGTTAAATTAGGATTATTTTGAACTTTTAAGAAGAAACGTGAGACTATTTTTGAGCATTTTAATAATCAAGATACTAATTTGGTAATTTTCAATAATCAAATTACAATTAAATAAATAGCTCAAGAAGTAGGGACGATTTTTTGTTGATGTTTTAAAAGTGTAAAAAACTTGACTATCAAGATCTCTTTTATTGTGAGGAATGAAAGTTAGAAGTTAAAGTTGTTCCCTGAACTTTTCTGTCTAAGAGCCATAGTCCAAAACTGAATGACCATCTGAAGGCCTCCAAGCCTTGCCTAATAATCCTCGAAAAATCATAAAGAGTTACTTGGCTAGTATTTTGATAATGTTAATTTTTATTTTTCCCTTTCTTTTGATAGCTGTCAAAGGTCAAACACACCCAAAAGAAAAGCAAAGTTAGTTGAAGGGACCCCTTTCCTCAGGCCAAGAAACTAAAGATCAAGGGCCTAGAGGAAATGGCAACCCCATGCAAGAAGGATACAACCACCAAGGTTGTTACTTACCATGGGGCTGATAAATTGAGTGATGATGACCCTCTACTTTTGCTAGAAGAAGTAACAAAGAGGTGATGAAGAATAAGCCTTTTGAGCAATATAAGTGTCTTCTATTCAAAGCTTACTAGACTTAATCACTTGGTCATCACTACAACAATTTTACTGACAATTATTCTCTTAGATGACTCGGGTGAGAAATCAAGGCTGAGTGCAGTTCTTTTCCAAGGAGGACGAGTGCCTCACCCCAATTGCAACAGTTTAGTTAAGATTCTCTAGTATAAGAGGGAGCCTTCTATAAGGCACCGAGTTTCCTTGGAGGTATATCTTGAAGCCATGTTCACTATGGTTGAGGGTACAAATATAGAGGAAGAAGACAACAAGTATGATGGCATAATAAAAGTAGTTCTCACGAGCAGCATGATGAGCATTCTGGTGCTGTGATGTGAGTGCTCAAATAGTAAGAAAACTTAGAGAATATTAATAAAGAATTTTGCTTAAATGTGTATGAGTTCAAGGCTCAAGTGACCAAGTTATCTACAAAGATGGAGAGCAAAGATGCCACTAGCTACAACTAAACACTCAACTAATGGAAATTTTAGTGTTAGTTAAAGAGAAGGAGAACATAAGTAAATAAAAGGCTAAAGAGTCAGTGGTGGCGCCTGACTGCTTTTTACAACTAAAGGAGAGAGATTGGGAGATTCATCTTTGAACTATTAAAGCTCAGTTTTAGGTGTCTTCATTTGCCTCTCCTTTATACAAGTTGAGCGTCAATGAGAAATATAAGGAAAGATGGGCAAGGAGTTACTTGCGCTGAACGTCGACAGCTGCTTCTCTAACAAAAGGATGCTAGGGGTACCAGATTTGAGGAAGCTATTTTTCAAGTTAGTGAGTATCCAGATTATATCCTGCCATTAGAATATCAATTGTATAGGGGAGTGAGTGGTATGTTCATCTTTATCAGACAATTTATTTTAAGCATAGTGTTTTGTGCACAATTACATCCTAGATGTTTGCATATTATTTTGTTCTACTGTTTGCTAGGATACTATTTATGCATTGCTATGTGACACTTGTATTTGTTTGCATGTTGGTGAGGCAATGGTGTGTTGAATGTGCTTGTGAATAATTTTATCTTAAGTGTTATCTTGCCTTTACCTATGTAAGCCTTGTATCAAGCACAACACCACATCAACAACACGCTGATAGACTAAACCAATTTTCTTGGAATACGTTCCCTCGTAGGTTGCCCTTACCCAATCCATTATTTATCACTAGTTTTAGGGTATCATCGAGTGATCTCATGGTAGGAAGTAGGTCTATTTGTTCAACAAAAGGGGCTCTTCTAGGCACTAGTCAACACAAGCACATTCAGGGATAGGGTTGAGTGGCAAGTCACTCAATTCAATTGGCTATACCTTTTGTGTGTTCATGTAATAGTTTAACCAATAAAAACCAATCAGTATTCAACACAATAATAAATAATAATAATTAATTGTCAGCCATTCAAAGTCATTTCAAGCTGTCCCAATACACAAATAATTTAAGAAACTATAGATTCAGATAAAATATTTCTCATTCTAAGAGAAGGGAGTCTTTATGGTGACAAAAGGGGTGATAACACGATCAATTGAGTCTTCCTTAGCATATATATTCTCATCTCAGGCCTCTCCAGACTTTGTCTGTTAAAACAAAACTTTTTTCTCCCTCTCTCAATAAAGAATAATGTATTTTTGGATAAAAAAACTTGACAATTCAAGAGAGTTCATCCTCCCTATGTTTTTAATTTGCTAGTCTATTTTTTGATCGAGTCTTTTATAATTAAAGGTTCATCCCAATTTAGAAAAAACTTGTATTGCGTAGGTTAATTTGAGACTTCAATTTTATTAAGTACTAGGCCACTTTGTTTAAATTTAGTGTATTTGAACTTATTTTTGAAGTACAGAGTTACTTGATCATGTTGTCTTTTTATGCTATAGAATGTGGCAAGTTTTAACTCGTCCAACATACTTAGTTATGTTGTTGAGTGTCCTCATTGTTATATTGGAATTCAGAAAGATTAAAGTAAGGGGTTTGAGCTCTTTAGTCTTAGAAGTAAGGACAATCAATTTCTCGTGTGTCATTACTTTTGTTCCAAAGCAAGGGAAAAGGGGTTTCTTTGATGGTTGAATTAGGTGTCAACTTATGGGCTCATAAGACATTAGGCCTATCATCAACTTCGATTCTTTTGAGTGCCGAACCTTTTCTTGAGCAATTGTATAGATACCTTGTTATTCGCTTCTACTTTACTATTTAACTAGGGCTGATGGATTGATGCGAACCTAAGTTGGACCCATTTCCCTTTATTAATTCTTGCAACTTCTTGGAGGTATATTAAGGCCATTATAAGTGATTATGGCTAAGAGGAATTGAGGGAAGGTTTGGTTCTTGATGGATTTTATAATAGCTTTGATATTATTTTAGCAAGTGCCACCGCCTTAACCTATTTGGTGAAATAATTTAATAATGTTAAGAAATTTTTTTGTTAATCTAAGGTCGATGGGAAAGGACCTATATAAGGTTCATTACCCAAAGCATAATGGGCCAAGTGGATAGGATGACCTGAGTTAGGTAACTGGTTGTTTGAGGATATTAATGTACTGTTAACAACTTTTGCAACATCGAGCTATTTCCTTGCAGTTCCTTATAATGAAAGTCCTATAACAAGACCTTGTCTAAGGACTTTTTGAGCCAAGCTATCTCCACCAGAGTTATTTCCATATCCTCTCTAGCATAATTCATTAAGGATTTGTTTGGCATTATTTTTGATGATACACATTTGATCCATCCATCCATAGGATTGCTTTTTTAGGGTGTTATTATGCAGAAAAGATTGCTTGGTGCCATTAACGAATGACTTGTCTTTCAATTTATTGCTCGATGGGACCCGGTTCTTCAGATGTCTAGCATGTCTTTTTAACTAGAATTGAGAGGGAATTTGCTCATTCAAGGTGGAGACCCTTTGGTTTTGGATTATAGTTGGGATACTTATCTTGCATGGGTTGTGAAGGGGTCACCATACATTGCCACTAGATTGGCCACTCAGTTCTTCTTCTTAATGACATCTTCAATGCTAAAATTGCTAAATATTAGGATTTCTGCCTATTCAGCCCTCAGGTAGAGTTGAGGGTGAGGGTGTCATCTTTGGCTTCATAGGTGCTAAAGGACTCGGTCCACTATGAATTGTGAATTGATGAATATTTTTAATTGCCTGAGTTATCCGTTTTTTTTCTTATCTTATGTCTTTCCATGTGTTTCAAATACTTTAGGAAGAAGGGTTCCCCAATGCCTTGCCTTTCTCAATCTTCTTATTGGAGTTCTTTCGATGACTTGCAACTTCTATGTCGTTAATATATTGTAACTCTAACCAATTGTTCCAGCAAGGATTTTGGAGGCTTCTTGGTGACTGAACTTAAATCGAGACTTTTTCAAGCTATTGACAGAGGAAGGTCGAGCAATACGCTTATCCTCATCAGTTGCATCACGAGTGGCCTGAGTTAATTTGGGAGACATTCATGTCTCTGTAATTATAGCTGAGTATGAGAAGGCTTTTGGGGTTTTTTAGCTGCTATAAAGTGACTGACGAAAGAATTCACTTATTGAATGAAACTAATAATATTCTCATGTGGGAGAGAATTGGAGCCAGTGCCTTGCTGCCATCATTATGGTGGTTGCAAAGAGCCTACATTTGATTTTGTCTCTTACTTTGTAATGGGAGATCATGGCTTTGAAATGATTGATATGATCCTCAGATCAATTTTCATTTATAGGTTTTAAAAATGGGGGTTTAAAACCTCTGGCATCATGGCCAACTTTATCATTTGGTATCAGGGGTTTTGAGTTCTTTTCAACCTCGGCCAAGTAACACTAGTGAGTATTTTGACGATGGGCTCCATCACAGGGTGTGTTTCTTTATTTATTCATCAACATGTAATAACTCCTCATTTGAAGTTTCCTCATTGTTTCTTGCGTGATATACTCTTTCAAGGCTTTAAGTGGTTGTGGTTAAACTTTGCTGGAGAAGCTTTTGATTCATCAAATCTTGCTGCCAGGTGGACTGGCTGGAGGGTTGTGACAAACCCAGGTCTACCAGCAAGTTTTCGCTCTAACTTTAGCATTCTTTCTCGCTGCTGTTGGATCGTTTGAGAGAAAGAGCAGTTTCAAAATATTTTGCTGGGTGGTTTCACTAACAACTTGTGCATCAGTGGTTGTTTTCAGAGTGCCATTGCTGTTGATCTAAACGCTTTATGCAATTTAGAGTTGATTCTTCTCAGAATGACTTTTAAATTTATTTCTGGTATTAGTATTGGAAATATGCCGAGTGAATAGCCGAGTGACTCAACAGCTTTATTAGACAGTTCAATAAGTGAATAATTTCATTCTAAAACCAAGACAAAATTATTAAAAGAGCACAAAAGAAATGGAAAAGTGGAGAAAAGCATACAATATATAGAAAGGTTCGGTCATTAAAAATATCTGCGTCTTTGGGAGAGTTTTTCTCCTAATATCTTCTCTATGCCTTATTTTTGGAAGTTTTACAATCGGCTAGGAGGCTGAGCTTTGTCGTCTGTGTAAGAAAAAGAAGAGTGAAATAATATTTATCAAAAAATCCATGTGGGCTGAAAAATAATTTTTATCTTATATAATATATAAAAATTACATGATGTAAAAGTGTCTTTAATCTTTATCAATCTAGTAGTATTTATTTGACAATGAAATGCAAATACAATACTAAATAAAATCATACTACAACACAATGATCATTGTATAAGCTGTTGCACATGCTCTGCTTGGATGCAATGCTGGATCTGTATAGGATAATAAGAATTGCTTAAAAGTCAATTATGAACTTGTTGTATAGGGAACTTTATCGTGATGCTGCATACCTGTAAGTGCTTCCATCTGAGGATAGAGATGGTATTGCTCATTATTTAGAATGATGTAAATATACTAAAATTGTTATCACAAATAATAACTTCACTGATGAGAATGAACATTACCTATTATAGATGTAGTATAAAGTTTCATATTTTGACATTCTTAATAGTATATAGGGCTTTTTTAAAAGGAGAAATTCTTCAGGAAGTATGGCATAATTTAGCTTTCTGACTGCTTTATTTCTTAAAGAATAAAATTTTTATTCAAATATAACATTTATATTTTTTTTAAAGAAGAAGAAAGCTATCCTAAATAGACCATTTGTTTACATCAGCAAGAAAACAATGATGAAACCCTTCGAAATATTTTTCTTGAAGATTTAGAAATCATCCAAAGAATTTTGGTTTTACCTAAATTTTCAACTCCAGAATTAAATGTCATTAACTTATCTGCACCTCTTCAAATATCACCTTACTTTTCTGTCCAATGTGCTGAAGTCTTGGGTAACAAATAACAGTTATTGCAACTGGAGATTTAATTAAGATTTAACTAATCCCAACCCAATCTGTTGGCCAGTTTTCGTTGGTTATAATTATAAGCTATGATGAAGCCCGGCCTGGATCTTCAATTATGGATTAGTTTTGAAGATCTTCTTATAGTTTAAAAAATATAGCTCTTAATTCACATGATTGATACATCTGGGTCTAATTGCAATGATAAGTTTGGATTAGTTTTGAAAAAAAAAATTATAGTTTAAAAGGAAGCTCTTGATTCACATGACTAATAATTCTGGGTCTAAAGGCAATTGATAATTTTGGCTAATTTTACATAATTATTCTAGTAACTTCCTTAATATTACTTTAAAGATGATTAAACTTTTTTTGCTAAATAATAGTGAAAATACTTATAAAAAAAATTGGAAAATTCTATTTTTTTTTTTAAATTAAAGTATATTTAAAATAGAATTTTGTCTATGATTGATGTTTTGGAAACTCTGAAATGAGTTTTATGTTTAATTAAAGTTCATCAGCATATCAAGTTCTACTAGCACTCTTACACACTTCTAAGCCCATATGAACATGATCTTGAGCTTTGTTAAGTGCCATGATTTTTTTCCAATGTCTGCGAATTCATCACCATGTGATCTTGTAATCACTCTTATGAAACCTTAGTAATATTAATTATATATTTGATTTTATCAAAATCAGCTCACCCACATGTGGGCATATTGGGTCAATGCTATTTTTTTGTTCTCTTTATAGTAAATTTATCAACCGCCCACCTAAGGGGTGCTTATTACTAATGCCCATAAGCTTTTTTGTTTTTTCTTAAATGCATTACCTTTAAAAGGAAGCTCATTATCTCTCATTTCTTTCGTTAGCCTTTAGTTTTAATAAACTCTCCATTGGCCCTCTCATTTCTGCCACAGTCAATTTGTGGTCAACTTTACACCATTTGCATATTGGCATATCGGGTATTATACAAAATGAATATTGAAGTTTTGGTGATGATATCTGACCACAATATCCCTGAGGCACTTGTATTAACCAACCAGTTAACTTCAAATGTTTTGCTTTCATTGTGCTGTTTAATATTTCCAAGGTTATTCATGTCACAACTTTATATTAATTGATTGTACATCTTTTGACCGACAATTATTGGCTTCATTGTTTAAGGAGCATGCTCAAGCAGTTTAAATTGACCAAACATATAATTCAATGATTTATGAAGAAGTGCACTGGGGAAGGATCAAGATAGTACAATTAAGAGCTTGGTACATATTTGAGGCTTTTAATTTTTCCATGTGCTCTTCCAGGATTTATGTTTCATTTTCTATTTCATAGCTTATAAGGTGCCCAAGGCACCGCTTCCACTTCCTATATTCTTTTACTCCCCACTTTGTTTTCTAACATAATTCTTAATGTGGGGAGCTGTTGAAGGCCACATTTTTATTATTATCAATTTTTGCACTTGCTAACTTGTCGTTTTCTTGCTGGAGCTATAACTTAGAGGGCTTCATGTTATTTTTACTGTTGCTTTTCTTTCTGAATTTGAATAATTATAAGTTGTGCCTTGAATTGAGATTCTTTACTCTTTCTATATACTTTTCCAGGTTCGTAAAAGGCCACTTAACAGGAAGGAAATTTCTCGAAAAGAAGAAGATATTGTAACTGTAAATGAAAATGCATATTTAGCTGTGCATGAGCCTAAGTTAAAGGTTTGGTTTAACCATTATCTAACTAATTTTTCACGTTTATGACTTTTAATTATTTTACCCAAATGCTTGGCTTATGTTTATAATGGTGTTGATGATGATTGTTGTGGGGTTTATGCTTTTAAGTTACATAATGATTGTTGTGGGGTTTATGTTCTTATGTTACATAATGATTGTTGTGGGTTTATACTTCTTAGATCTACATTGGTTTTACTTCATGAGCCTGCCTTGTGCCTTAAAATTAACATATGATGGCAAAATGCATGCATAATGGTGAAACAATTATATCTTAATGTTTGTCACTTCAATCTATGGGGGCTGAGGATTTTTGTATGTGTTTAATTAGAAAAGGTCATTCTTATTTAATATTGAAAATCATTAAATGTTGAACAAGAAAATCATTCTTTTCTTAATTTGTTCTTACTATTGCCAAAACAAGGATATGTTGAAGAGGTGGAAATAATTAGATATATTAAGATTTATTAATTATGTTTTTTGTTTGTTTTAGCCTCATCGGTCAAATGTTTTTAATGGATTTTTCTTGAGCATTTGACTGTTTTGCATGCTTATAAAGCTATTTTCATGATTCTAGTTCATTAGATTTTCATTGTCACAGTGAATAATTATTGTTGTTAGTTTTTTGAATTTGCTTCATTGAAGTAGGGGACTTTTTTTCTTGGACATATACTAAACTTTAATTGTGTATTACTCAAATTGTTAGATTAATATTCCATTTAGTCATGTTGTATAAATGCTCTAATCAAATGTTACGTTAGCATGGTTATGTCATCACTATAACAATCTGATTTGCTTTGATTTAGTAAATATATGTGATGTCTTTGCAGCCCAAATTTAATGTAAAGCAGATAAGCATATTAATTCATGTGCTTGATGTTCCATCGCTTAAATACAATTTGTGGCATATAATGGTTTAATAAAGGGTTTGTAGGTGGTGTAGGACAAGGAGAGCACATGAGGAGGACTTGGGAATTTGCACAACGTGTTGAGGTTGAGCAGGAGATGCATTCGTGTTTGTCTATGGAGTCGTGTTATATTTTGGGGGTCATGTTTTAGGTTGTATTATTTATTATCCCTGTTGGTAGTATTGTATTTTGTTTGATATTTTATATATTTTACGGGATATGTTGTTAGTACCCATGCATTATATTTTATTGTATCACTTGTTTTGTTTTATTTATGTGTCTGTCGGTGGGATGTGAAAGAAAACCTTTTGGGGTGTCTACTTCCTCATATAGATGTTGTATCATCTTTGGAAAGGTTATTGAAATTTGATTATAGAAAATAAGGCTCCTTGCTCTTAAGTTTTGGTGTGGATAATCAAAACCATTGGTCATTGTGTATAATTGATGATCTTCAGGGTCATTCTCAAGGGCCAAGGTGTGGACAATTTTGGTATTTACCCTTTTATTTTTTCATTATTTTCTATTTGATCCCATTGTATTCTCTATTACCTTACCACCTCCATTTTATTACATTAAAATTCGATTATGTTTTGGCTATCAAATACCCCTCAAACAAAACTTATGCCAAATTTGACACTTTTAATTTGTTGCTCATAAAATCTCTCAAACAACCACCAAATATAATCAAATAAAATTGATGCTTTATAGCTGGTTGAAGGGAGGGCTTTCATTTATAGATTTCCAACATATACTACAATATTTTCTTAAAATTTCATCCAGTTTTGACTTATTGACCCACCAAATGCTTTTCCGAAGTTGAACGATCATTTGAACACTTAAAACTATTAACTTCAATTTTGCACATCTATCTTTAATATCAGAGTAGGCTTTCACACATTAGTGCATAGGAAAAGTTGATCTACTCATCAAGATCTTTTTAACTTGATTTTTTGAATATTTTTAAAATTTTTAATTGTTTCAGCTGTTACGGAAACTACTTGTTGAAATCCACCATCAAAAACCACCGTCAAAATCGCTACGCGGTTCTCAGCTTGTTAACTGGACCAGAATCGGCCAAGTCCGACCATAAACGACTAGGACATCCAAGTCACGACATGCATCAACTACTTTCAAAGCAATTTCCAAGCATCCGTAATCACTCTCCATCTTCTTGCATTTCTTGTATCACAACTAAGCACCATAGATTATCTTTCTTTAAATATACCAATAAAAGCTATGACATGTGAATTTCTATGTTTTGATGTATGAGGTCCATCCCCTACTATTTTAAATAAAGGTTACAAAATTTATGCTATTTTTGTGGATAAATTTTCTCAATTTACTTGGCTCTTTCCATTTAAAAAAAATTTTGAAACAATATACAAATTCATCTACCTTCAAAAATTCATTGAATGTTGACTCAACAAACACATCAAAATTCTCCAAACTGATGGCGAGGGAGAATATATAACTCAACATACTTCGACAATCTTCTTAAAAACCACTTAATACATCATCAAATATCATGCCCATACACGCCATAACAAAATAGAGTTGTAGAACTCAAATATTGCCAAATCATTAAAACATTTAGCCCTGTTGCCAAAATGCCAACCACAAGGCTTCTCTTCACAATAGAATATGTAAAAACTCAAACGTTTAAGCACTATTATATTGTCCGATTTGTCATGAAATATCTCACGATTTTTTTCTTAGAAGATAACTTTCCAGCAGGTCACCCAGCTTGGGAGTTGCTCCCACCTGAGCATGCTTAACTTTAGAGTTCTTATCAAGAACTCCACAGTTATCTGAACATGCACCTCGATATTTATGAGTTTCACTTAATACTACTTAAGGGAGTCATTACAATCTTTCAACTTAAGTAACTGATGCCCTCGTCAGTATCCCCACACAGATCCAATAATCATCCATTGGGTAAATAGGACTAAGGTGACCCCTACATGCTTAAGAGGTGCCCACAATCATGTAGCATCTTAGCCATCATGAGTTCAAGAGATTGCTCACATGTAGTGGTACTTTGCTCTGTATGATACTTCGCTCCTATCTGACACCCTATGGCCTTCTCTGATATTTTTTGTAACAACTCAAACTCTTAAGCACCAATGTATTGCTCGCTTTGACCTTAAAGGCGACGATTTTGTCCAAAATGACCCAATGCCTTCCTACAACTCGACGACTTCAACGCCTTCCTACACGGAAACCTCTGTGAAATAGTTCATATGAAGCAACTTCTTGAATTTATGGATCCAAAACAATCCAACTACGTTTCTAAACTCCAAAAAGTAATCTACGGCCTCAAACAATCACCTCGACAATGATATTCGACTATCACCAACTTCCTACAGTTCAAAGGTTTTAGATCCCAAAAAGCTGATCTTTCTCTCCTTATCCATGACACCACCCCTGACAAAATATTTCTTCTAATCTATGTGGTTGATACCCTCACTAATAGCAGCCATCAGAACATTTGTGTCACATATGCATATGTTACCTATATATATATGAGGTGAAATGTTGATTGTACGAAGTAGAAAATATGTTCCAGTCTTTATTACTCTTCTCTTTTTCCTCTCTTGATATTCTCTACATGGTATCAGAGCAAGGTCTCTCCTCCACCCCCTTCTAACCTCTATCTCCATCAAGAACAGTCAAGAATCACTCCTCAAGAGCTCTCCTCAAGAACTTTCCAACCTGCCCTCTAGCCCTCTTTGTTCTCAGCACAAGAATCACAGCTAGCCAGCTAGCCAGCCAACCAGCTAGTCAGATAGGTAGTCAGCTAGCCAGCCAGCCAGTTAACTAGTCTATCTCCATCATCACCATCACCATCTCCATCTTGCTCACGCATCTCAAGTTCCTTCCTCTCCAAATGCTAACTGAACTATTCAAGAACCAAAACAACACCCTCTCAAACTCAACTCCTTCCCTATCCAAGAATTCCTCTCCCTCAAAAATGATCCAGAACTCTACCTCCTCAAGAACCCACAAGAACCTTCTCAAGAACCATACTACAATCATGGAATCAACCCACACACTCTCAATCATGTAGTAACCAATCCAACCCAAACAACACTACTATAACCTCCCTTATTCAAACCCTCACTCATAAATTTCACATGAAACATTGCACCCACACTACCTTTCTCGGCATTTAGTTTACAAAACCACCCTACGGTCCAATCCTCAAACAATCAACCTACGCATCCAATATCCTCAAACCTCTGGATTGGCCCAATGTAACCCAGCCCTCACTCCCATATCCACTCAACAACCCCCCACAGCCTCTACTCAGTTCAACCACCCCAAGTAATACAAAAAAATTGCAGTTCCATTCAGTACCTATCCATTACATGCCTTGATCTAACCTTAGTTTTCATCGAAGTATGCCAGCATACACAACCTCACAGACACTCACTTCAACCAGGTCAGTTGCATTCTCCATTATGTCAAAGGATCACTTCATCTGGGCTTCTCATCATCCCCGGGAACATGCAACTCAAAGCATATGCCGATTCAGATTGGGCGGGGGACACCACCAACCATAAATCTACTATCGGACGCTGCATCATTTTTGGCAACACTTCAATATCATGGAGTGCTTAAAAGCAGAACAATGTCTCCTTCTCGTTTATAGAAGCAGAATACCGAGTGCTCACCACGACAACCACATATATCTTATGGCTTCAACGCCTTCAAGAATTCGACATCTCACAACCCACTCAGTTATTCTGTGACAACCTATCAGCTTTAGCCCTCACAAAAATCCAATCATTCATGCAAGAATGAAGCATGTCGAAGTTGACTGTCATTCGACTCGTTAAAATGTTCAGAAATAGGAAATTGAAATTCTGCACATCTCCACTGAGGATCAAATAGCGGATATTCTTACCAAACTGCTCTCCACCGCTCGATTCAACCAACATAGGTCCAAACTCACCACCTCAGTCCAAGATGGCTCATTTGCAGGGGGATAATAATGATATCAATTTACACCAACTAGAGGCTGGACGCCTAGGCGACTGAGCTCCGCCCAAGCACAACCCAGATAGACAAAGGGTGAGTGCCCAGGTTCGTCCTAGCACAAGTTTTGCTTGCGCTAGTTAGAGGCTGGGCGCCCAAGCGCCTGTGCATCTGTTAGCTGAACCATGAACAGCTTCCATTGTATCTATATGTGCTTATTGTATCTATTGTAGCGAGTATTATAATTATCAAGAACTATTTCATCTTGCTCATTTCTTTCAACATGAAGCGGCTCGACCCTAGTTTTGCCGTGTAGCAAACACACGCGCGCATGCTAGCGCAAACACACGTAGTGCACACATGCTCGCAGGCTAGCATACACGAACACGCCTCTTCTAGTGTATGCGCACGCGCCCACGAGCATTCGTCACTTTCCGACGTTTTGTTCTCCACCGTTCTAACTTCAATTTACATGCCATTTGTATTGTTGGAATCCTGAAAGCGATGCATATGCTTCTGTAGTAATCATGAAAGGATCTCAACACTCATATAAGAAGGAAGAAAGCCATAAATTTTGACACATGAGTGGTTATCCCTTTGCCCTCCGGCGAGGTTAGTCATATTATTTTCTTACATTTTAAGTTATCTACAGTGTGGACTTTATTTATAATATTGGCTTCTAGGTATTTACAAATCAATTGCAAGTTGTGTTCTTGCCTAATTGTAATGAACTCCACCTTACATAAGCCATCCATTTGACCCCAAGACTTACCTAAACTTTTGAGTGACCTATTGTGAGTGTGTGTGCCACTAAAACAACCTTCCTAGAGTATGTTTGAGCTATATTTAAATTGAAATTAAAACAATTGCTAGTCACTTAATTTGTGTTAGCTTTAATACATTTTTTAAAAAAATATTTGGTTTACAAATTTCATATTACATGTTTGTTAAAATTTTAGCAAATTTAAAGGCAATATGGTTAGCCAAGAACCACATGGGAATGAGATGAATTAGCGAGTTGAGGCTTTAGAAGTTTCTGTAGCTATGATACAAATTCAACTAAGGAAAATCGTAGAAGCAATGATTTTGTGAAATAATCAACAACCCAATCACCCTGCACACAAGATAGACCTAGGGCATGACATGACATAGCACCTCAAGATAAGGATGAGCATTTTTATGAGGTTATGCCCAATCCAAACTATAGAAGTGGTAGCATTATTAAGGAAGATTATTTTAATGATGATCTAGATGATATGCATCCGACGAGGGGATACTGGACCTTGATAGGATGAGAACTAACACCTACAAGAGTAGGCACACATGAGAGAGAACACAATGAGTGATTTTTTGAGTAAAATCAAAGCAGAGGCTCCTACTTATGATGACACCTATGATTCGATAAGTATTAGATTGGATGACACCCATTTGAAGAAATTCTTTGATCAGCATGATCTTGATGACTACCAATGAGTTACCTTTGCTTGCATGAAATAGATTAGCCATACAATAATATTTTGGAATAATTATTTTCAAAAGGAGTTGAGATGTGGTTGTAGGAGAATCACATTGATAGAAATACAAGAGATTTTGAGTGATAAGTATTTTCTCTAATAGTATCGTATAAAGAATTGTATAAAAAACTACTTAAACACATATGAGGATCTAGTTGCACTCATAGACTCAAAACTTAGATTGACAACTACCAAATAAGTTAGTGCTAGGATTGAGGGTGGACATTTGTCACCAAAAAGAGAGGAATAACTCACAGACTATAGAGAATGCTGTACATGATGCCCTAGCTCAATTTAAGGCATCATCCTCTAAGTTCAAATTCTCCACTAGTGGTACTAAGAGTGTTCCTAAATCAACTCATCTCCTAGTACACCGGTTATGACATCCGATACTCAGATGAGCAAACCTATAAGAGATGTTGTATGCTATAGATGCAAGCAGAAGGAGCACTTAAAGCATAAATGTAAAGCTATTTTGGTAATTTTATTGATGAAGCAAAGATGACCTGAGAGAGGATTTAGAAGAGATTAATGAGGATGTTGATAATGATGAATTGTTTAATAGTGGTACATTGTTTGAGTACATCTTTAGCTGAAGAGGATTGGAGATGTAGAAATATTTTTAGTATATTGATGATGTGCAACAGAGTTGCATGTAAGCTTGTGATTGATTGAGGTAGCGCTATGAATGTAGTTTCTACATATGCTCTAAGAAAGGCTAATCTCCAAGTTGAGGCATACTCGAGTTCATTCAACATTAGTTGGGTGAACCACGCCTCTCTTCCTGCTACACAAAGATGTTTGGTGTTAGTAAATGTGAAGGCCCGATGCTGGTTCGGTAGAAACCGTTCTGGCATTGGGTAACTACTCACCGCAGGATCATATCAAGCAATTTGAGAGAAAAAGAATGCGCATATAAAAGTGAATGATATTTTTCATTTAACAGAAGTTCTTATTACAAGTTCCATCAACGTACAACAAAAAAAAAGCATTTCAGCGCCGTCGTTGATCTTTTGAAAGTTAAGGTTCTTGTTTAACCTCTTCTAGGAGCACCTGACCTGGTATTGTACAGAAAATAATACAGGGATTTGAATTCCCAGTAATTAGAGAATACTCTAAGTACAACAGTATATAATAACAATTTAATTTCTAAAGGTGCGATTAGCGGAAGTAAGGTGGAAATAACATACAAGATGGGTAAGGCAACTGCGCAAAATAAGTAAGCAAAATTCTGCAATAAGTAGTTATCCCAAATAACGGTTACTGATGTCATTTTCCAGTAACTAACCCCGAATGTTACTGATATCATTTTTTCAGTAACAACCCCGAATGTTATTAATGTCATTTTCCAATAACAACCCCGAATGTTGCTGATGTTATTTTTCCAGCAACAACCCCGAATGTTACTGATGTCATTTTCCAGTAACAACCCTGAATGATACCGATGTCATTTTCCGGTAACAACCCCGAATGATATTACGTTAGTTCCGGACAACCAACCAAGCTTTAAAACGAAATTTGGCTCAAAGCAAATATGCGAGACAAAGTAGTAAAAAAATGCAAAATGTAGTACATGTCATATACTGGGTACCTTTAGTCTTTAAGTTCAAAAGTTCAACAGCTCGTATGAGTGACAGTTCGCTCAATTTGCATTTTAAGTTCCCGATATTTTTAAGTTAGCTTTTTAATCAAATGATTTAGGAGTTTAATTTCCTCTTTCATTCTGTTCTTCTTCCGCTTTTGAAGTTCGATTGATTTAAGTTTAGAATTAAAGCAGTTATTAAAGTGTCTTAAGATTATGATAGAAAAAAAAATCCGAATAAAATGACTGATTTGGCAAAAATAAATAATAGTCATTTATAACAATTTGAATCGTTCTCATTATTATTAAATGAGAATAATTTTCTTGTGAATAACTAGTTATAAACTTGACAGTTATAAGGAGAGTAACAAGCTTTAGAGAAAACGAATGTTTTCTTCTAATTTCCTCCTCTTACCTTAGATTTAGGATCGCCGGAATACGAAGAGAGTTGGAATGGGTCGGCCGAAGGATGGCCGAGGGTTGCTGGAGCTGCTGCGGGGGCTGTCGGGGGTTGCTGGGCTGCTGGAAGGGGCTGTCGGGCTGCCGGAAGGAGGCTGGAGGGGCTGTCGGGGCTGCCGGAAGGAGGAAGGGTTGGCTGGATTGGGGAAAGGAGAGGGGAAGGGATGCTGGAAGCTGTGGGGAGAAGAGGGGAGGGGATGGGGGTTTTATAGGCGCACGTAGTGGCGCCAATCTTGCGCCAAAATGGCGCCTGGTCGGTCCTGGCGCGCGCCAGGGAGCCTTTGGCGCGGAAGCTTCTCCCGCCAGAAGGCGGGAGTGGGGTCGGGGGGAAGTGGTCGGCCCTATGGGCCGACAGCTTGCGCCAAAAATGGCGCAGGCAGGCGCCGAATGTGCGCCAGGCTTCCGCCTGGCGCGGAAGCTTCTCCTGCCTGGTGCTGGAGAAAAGATCGCAAGGTGCGATCGAAAAACAGGGGGGGCGTATGAAGAAAAACAGAGGAAGAATTAAAAAAAAAACTTAAATTTAAAATCTTCTCAAATTTCCATCGTTCGCCATCCGAATACAATGAAACTTGACACCGAGGTGTGTTACAACATGACGAACACCCTCACGCCAAATTTTTTTGATTCGGAGCAAAATTTTATTTTATTTTAATTTTAGGGGTTTAAAACTTCGAAAATTTGCCACGATCAAATCGACGCTCAAATTTTGATGAAACTTCTCGAGCAATTTTTAAATAATATACTTAACACGTCGACACTGAAAATGATGAATTCGGACACGTATTTCAATATTTTTGATTTTTAGAATTTAGAATTTTCAAGGCTAGAACGAGAGCTTCCGTCTTTTGGATTTTTCCTGAGTTAGAGCTCTTTGATCTTTAAAGTTGTTTCTACTTATTAGTAGTTTTGTTTGCCCTAAGGTGAAATTCCCCGGGATCCTGATTCCTAAGGCGGGATTCTGACCTAATTTGCAAAACGACTTTGGGTCGTTACAGTAAAGCTAGGAAATTATGAGAATAGAATATTGTGTGATGTCCTATCCATAAATATAACACACATGTTATGGGGTAGACCATGGATTTTGAGATGAATGCCATCCATTATAGTCGTGAAAACACATACACTTTCAAATGAAATAATAAGATTGGTAAACTCTATTCCACCAAGCCATATCGTAAGACACCTCCCACATCTTCTAGTACTACATCAGGATTATTTTCTTCGCCCGTGTTTGCTCCATCCACATCCTCACAAAAGAGTTATACGGATGCGACATTCATCCCATCAAAGACAAAGAAGGGGGCTAGCTTCGTCTTATTACAATTGCCACATCATCTTTAATTTATGAAGGGGTTTAGTTAATGCATGTTAAGTAAGGTACTATGGATAATGAAGAAGCTACCATTTCTCCATCAATTGTTGATCTCCTTAAAGATTTTCTAGAGACTTCCCTTTATGATCTCCCAGATGAATTTCCACCCATCCATACAAGAGATTCAACATGCTATTGATCTAGTTCCAAGTTCTCAACTTCTCGACTTATCACACTACTGCCTTACTCCTGTGGAGCAAGCTGAGCTCCAACAATTAGTAGAAGCCTTACTCCAAAAGATTTCTTACGAGAAAATTGAGTTCATGTATCACATCTGCACTTTTATCTGCACTTTTACTCACAAAAATGATGGTACATGGAGGATGTGCGTTGATAATCATGCTATCAACAAGATCATCATAAAGTATTGTTTTCCCATCTTGATGCTAGGTGATATGCTAGATCATGTAGCCAACTCTTGTTTATTTTCAAAGATTGATCTTAGGAATGGTTATCACCAAATCAGAATACATCCAAGAGATGAATGGAAAACAGCCTTTAAGACAATTGATGGGTTGTATGAGTGGTTGGTGATTCCATTTGGCTTATCAAATGTATCCAACACATTATGCACTTAATGAATTCGACATTACGTCCATTCTTGGGAATTTTTTTCGTTGTGTACTTTGATGATATGATCTTTAGTATAGATGAGAGACATCATTAGTCATCTGGTTAGTGCTAGAAAAACTGAGGGAAGAAATGTTTTTTCTTTTATAAGAAGTGCCTATTCATGCGGACCGAGCTGACATTTCTGAAATTTATTGTCTCGAATTAAGCTAGATCTATCCAAAATTTAGGCATTGTTGGCTAGCAAACTCCAAAGAACTTTCGTGATGTTAGAAGATTTCACGGCCTAAGCATATTTTCTAGAAGGCTTATTAGGAACATTATTTCAATAATAGCCCTTATTATTGATATTATCAAGAAATATAAGTTTGAGTGGTCTCTTAGTGTCGAAAGTGTCTTTAGCTAAATTAAGAAGGTGATGGCTACACTCCTGCACTAAAGATTTTCTATCTTCTTTAAGGTGTTTGAAGTAGCATGTAATGCTTCTGGTATTAGGATTAGAGGAGTTCTGTCCCACGATAATCATTCTATTGCCTATTTTAATCTTCTGAACGAAGCTGTACAATGATATTCAATTATGATCGTGAGTTTTATGCAATCATCCGATTGCTTAAACATTGGAGGTATTACTTAATTGAGAATTCATCCTCCATATGGATCACCCTACTCTTAAACTTATAAATATGCTAAAGAAGTTAAACCTTTGGCATGCTAAGTCGATAGAGTTTATACAAGATTTAATCTATCTCAAACACAAGCTTGGATCTCAGAACAACCTGGTGATGCATTGTCTATAGTAGCTTTGGTGGTTACGTCGCTCACGAGTCAAATTCCTAACTTTGATCATGTATGAGAGAATATGTTAGTTGCCCTGACTGTCGTATTATTTACACCAAATCTAATGAAAGTATGTTGCCTTCCCACTTTGCTTATCACATTGTAAATAGATATATTTTTCGTGGGTTGTTGTTTTGTATTCCTCGGACCTCCTATATTTTTTTATTCAGGAGTTACATGCGGATGGTGTAGCAAGTAACTTGGGGAGGGATAAAACTATCCATCTTGCAGAGACCAAATTTTATTGGCCTTTTTTAAAGAGAGATGTGAGTAAGTTTATCTCTTAGTGTTTAATTTACAAGAAGGCCAATGCTCAAAAATAAAGGATGGGAAATAAATCGCTTTGCCTATATCGAACCGACCTTGGGAAGATTTATCAATGGCTTTTATATTTGGACTTCCCAAAACCACACGGCATCATGATGGCATTTATGTGGTGGTCGATAGATTCTTCAAGATGCTCACTTATACAGTGTCAAAAATTAAATGATGTGTCTCATAAAGCAAAGCTTTCTTTAGGGAGGTGGTTGTTTCACAAATTATCGAGCACCATAGTTTCATACAGGGATATAAAATTTTGTATTGTGCTTTTGGAAGACCTTATGGTGGTTTTTAGGCACTGCACTTAAATTTTCTTCAATTTTCTACATATAGATTGATAGTCAAACTAAAGTGGTAAATAGGTCTTAGGAAATTTGTTAAGGAGTTTAGTATGAGAAAATCTATGAACATAGGAGTTACACCTTTCTATTATAGAAATTTCCTACAACAGTACTATGTTTAAGACTACCATGAAGACACATTTTGAAATCATTTATGGGTATAATCTTAGGAAAATAGTTAACCTAGTTAATTTGCCCAGCCATGCATACTCTGATGCTGCCTATACTTTTGCCAAGGATTTTTATAAACTACATCATGATGTTAGAAACCAAATTTAAAATTTTAATGAAAATTAGACATCAAAAGCTAATGTAACTAGGTATATTAGGAATTTTAATGAAGGTGATTATGTGCTCATTTACATTTGCCCAAAGAGGTATTACATGACACAATATAAGAGATTTCATACTAGAGCGACAGGGCCTTAGAAAAATTAGGTCAAATGCTTATTGGATTGATTTTCTTTCAAATATGTTTATAATTCATGTATGCAATATTGATGATTTGATTTCATATTCAAATGAGCTTTTATAAAAAAATATCAGTACTCTAGAATGGCAAAATAGTAAATCATTTATTAAAACTTTCCAACCATTCTTTGTCTTAGATTGATGCTTTTATTTCTGATGAGTTTGTTGCAAGAGAGCAAGGTGAGCACATGTTTTTGGTAAGATGGAAAGATGCACCACCATCAGAATATACTTGGCTGACACACAAGGAGCTACATAGGCTCAACCCCGACTTGAGGACTATATTGATTTCATCTCTATCAAGCGGAGTTCTTGTGGTGGGGAGAGTCTGATTTAGGACATGGAGCACCCATGAGGAGGCCCATGACTTGAGCATTTGTATGATGTGATGGAGGCTGAACAGGAGCTGCATTCGTGTTTATCTGCGGAGTCATTTTGTGTTTTGACTCATGTTTTGGGTCGTGTTATTTTTGACCCATGTTGGTAGTGCTGCCTTTTTTGATGTTTTATACTTTTGCGGGATATGTTGTTAGTACTTGTCATTAGTGTTGCTTTATTTTTGTTGTGTCGCTTTGTATTTTGTTATATTTATGTGTTGATTGGTGGGATGTGAAAGGACACATTTTGGGGTACCTACATCTACGTATAGGTGTTGTATCATCTTTAATAGATTAATGTAGTTTGATTCCATAAAAGAAGGCTGCTCGCTCTTAAGTTTTGGTGGATAATCGAAACGATCCGTTGGTGTATATAATCGACGATCTTCAGGGTGCGTACTATCCTTAAAGGCCAAGGTGTGGATAATTTTGGTATTTACCTTTTTATTTTTGCACTATTTTTTGTTTGATCCCATTATATTCTTTATTACCTTTCATCTCTATTTTATTTCATTGAAATTCGATTTCGTTTGGGCCATCAAACACTTCTCTAATGAAACTTATGCAAAATTTGACACTCTTTCACTACGCTGCTCATAAACCTCTCAAACGTTCACCGAATCTTACAAAATAAAATTCTACCTATTCTTGATCCTAGTGATCTGGTGAGGATGTGAACCACTCAAATAGCTCACTTTGTTGTGATTGAGATACATTTTAGCCACATCTATTATTTTAACTTGTTCTACATGTTTTTTTGTTTAGTTTGCGTATCTTTTATTTATTAATTTGCTTTACTGTTTAGAATAGTTGTTGCATTTTATTTAGAATTTTATTATTTTAAGGAAAAACATGGCTAATGGGAATGGTTTAGATTAGCGAGTTGATGACTTGGAAGTTTTAATGGGTACGATAGAAAACCAATTTAGGCAAGTACTAGAAGCACTAAACATTAGAAATAATCAACACCCCCATCACCATTTGAGTACACCACACATCAAGAAAAACTAAGGATGATTGTACTTATGAGATTAGGCACAATTCAATGGCTACATCTTTAGGAAATTTGATTTTGAGGATGGTTGATGACACATGACTAAATCATTGAAAAGGAGAGAATCTATGGGATACTTAGGATTGTTCCACCATTTAGACTTGGTACATGTGAGAGAGATTACCTTGATAAAGCTATATTGAGCATTATCAAAATGAAAGCCCCTACTTATGATGACACCCACGAACCTGATCATTTCTTAGAATGAATGTCCCAAATTGAGGAGTTCTTTGAGTGGCAGTCTAGATGATTACTGGCAAGCCACATTCACAAGAATGAAGCTAATTAGTCATACTATGATCTATTGGAATAATTATATGAAAAAAATGAAAAGTGGTCATTAGAGAATCTTGAGTCGAGCTGAGGGAAATTCTTAGGGACAAGTATTGCCCTTGTTATCATCATAAGCAATTAACACAAAGTTCTTTACACTTTGGTAGGGCATCGTGTCAGTTGCTGAGTATTTAACGTGTTTGAGGATCTTGTTGCAATGATTGATTTCCAAGATTCAAATGGGCAAATTGACAATAACTTTGAGTCCTAGTCAAAGGCAGCATTCTTAGGGTTATACCCTCGATTAACACCTCCAAGTCTATTCAGAAGCTAAGCCGTTCACCTAGTGCACCCACTAGGACACCTGCCACCCAAATGGGTATATTTGTGCATGATGTAGTTTGTTATAGGTGCAAGAAGAATGAGCAGCTTAAGCGTGCAAAGCGTCCTATCCACTGTAATTGTTGAAGAGGAAGAAGAGTAAGATGATAAGTTTGAGTTAGCTCATGGTGATGACAATGTTGATACTGTTGATGAAGGTGATGAGATGTATCTGGGAGTATTGATATACCTAAGTAGATCATTAGGAGAGGAAGATTAATGGTATAGGAGTATTTGTTAGTGTATCGATCACATGCAATGACATTGTATGTTAGATGGTAATTGACAGTGGTAGTGCAATGAATATAGCGTCCACACATACCTTGGGTAGGGCAAAAATTCAAGCTAAACCACATCCAATCCCAGTCAATGCTAGCTAGGTGAACAATAGAACTTCCAATTATACAATGATATGTTTGGTTCCCATCAAACTTGGGAGTTATAAAGATAAGGTATGGTAGGACATATTGCCCATGGATCTAGCACACATTCTTTTGGGTTGGCCTTGCCTTTTTTGTATGGACATCATACACCATGGTCATGAAAATATATATGTATTCAAATTTAGTAATAAGATCATAAAGCTTCATCTTTCCAGGTCCAATCCAAAAGGCACTACACTTGATTTAAGGTCCCTTCTTTCGACATCCACTCCACTAATTTTACACCTACATTTTTAGTATTCAAGGCTAATGTTGATGTGAAATCTACACCGCCACAGCCGAAGAAAGCAGCCAAACTTCAGCTTATTACTATTTCCACTCTTTGATTACATTCGATCCTATTTATAGTGATCGATAGGCTTTTTGAAATAACTCATTTTATCATATATTCAAAAATAACTGATGCTTCCCACATAGTAAGACTGCACTTTAAAAAATTAATTAAGTTATATGGTTTACCTAACACTTTTATGTCTAACCGAGAAGTAAAGTTTGTTTCATATATTTTGAAAACTTTATGGTGCCTTTAGGGTACTTCCTCAAAGTTCTCTTTTGCATTCCACCCACAAATGGATGGGCAGACTAAAGTAGTTAAATTTTAAGAAATTTATTGAGAAGCCTTGTGGGAGAAAATATGGGTACTTGGGAGCTTCATTTGTTAATTGATGAATTTTCCCATAATAGCATTGTCTTTAGGACAACCAAGTAAACACAATTTGAGATTATTTATGGGTTTAATCCTAAAAAGTTGATAGATCTAGTTAGCCCGATTAGTCATACTTATTCAAATGCTGCCTTTACATTTGCAAAAGATTTTCATAAAATGCATCATGAAATATGAAATTAAATATAGAGGAATCGAATGGAAAATACGCGACTATGATTAATGCTATTGGATCAAGTAAACCATTTAATGTATATGATTTTGTGCTCATTCATATTCACCCGATGCGTTATTCCACGATAAAACATATGATGCTACATGCTAGAGCGACTAGACCATTCAAGGTTATTAGGAAGATTAGTTGAATGTATATTTGATTGATTTGACACCATATATGCTAATCAGTCTTGTATTTAATATTGTTGATTTAATTCTCATGTAGGAAAATACAAATGCTTTTACATGAATATACTAAACCCTTATTCTTTGATATTGATGCTATAATTTTTGATGAGGTGATCACAGATTAAGATAGTGAGCACTTATTTTTGGTAATGAAAAGATAAGCCATTATCAAAAGACACTTGGTTGACTTATATGGAGCTACAAAAGCTGGACCCCGACCTCTTGAATGACTATGTGTATTTCAACTCTACGGAGCAGAGTTTTCATGGAGGGGGAGATTTTGATGCAACACAAAGGCCTATACAAGAGCTAGTGATGACACAAGCATATTCGATGAGCTTGAGGAGTACATGGTGATGCTATGTTTCAGTTTTGTGAGTTATTGGGTGGTGATGAATTGTGTTATGTTATGCCTTGTTGTGTTGTTATGTCATGTTGCATGTAGACCCATCTTATTTATGTATTTTTGTGGTTATTTTAGTATTTATTCTATTTTCTTATGTTGTATTCAACGATCATATAGAAATATTAATTAGACTTGTGTCGAGAATGCAAAAGCTTATCTAGGGAGGTTTACAGGGCCTTTTTGCATTTTAGCATCGCTAGGTTAGAATTAAGGTTTGGCTGTTATGAATATCTCATGTAAACCCTATATCCTTGGTTAATGAAGTTTGATTCCAGAAAAAGCTGCTTGCTATTGAGTTTGTGGACAACCGAAATAATATGTTGGTGTGCACAATTGGCGATCTTTAGGGTGTGTATTCAAGGGTTAAGGTGTGGGCAATCTTGGTAGTCATCATTTTCTTTTTTGGTTATTTTTTGTTTGATCTCATTGTATCTTCTGTTGCCTTTTGTTTCCATTTTATTTATCAAATGATGATTTATTTTGACTATCAAACACCCCTCCAACAAAACCTATGCAAAATTTGACACAATTTCATTTCATTGCCTATAAATCTCTCAAACAACCACAAAATCTTACTAAATAATAGTTTATAGATTCATAACATTTCTCTTAAAATTTCATACAATTCCGACTTCATTTGACCTACCAAATATTTTTTCGGAGTTGAACGATCATCTGAACAGTCAAAACCATTCACTTCAACTTTGCACCACAAGTATAAGTTAAGAATTGCCAGAATCCTTGACTGAGACAAATATCTTATCCTCTTTGTTTGCTTATGTGCATGGAAGTTCAGATCGAATAATTGAAAGTGGTGGACTTCTGTAATGATTCTCTGAATGTGTTTCAAGTAAAAAACAAGACAGCGCGACAAGGCATTTTCTTAATTTAAAGAGGGAGAAGAATAATTCACAAGGTTTATTGGACGATCGGCAATTGTAGTTTGAGGGCCATATAGCTGGCATAAGGTGAAATACGTTAAGAGACTGTCTGGTTGTACTAGGAGTGAATGAACTATTCTTGATGTTGTTGAAGACATAAAAATGTTAAGGTCTTGTCAGCAGAACATAGCTACGATAAGATTTCAGTATGGTTTCAACACAATGTCAACAGCAATATGCAAAACACTGAAAGCAGTCATTATATGTGTTATTGTTTGTTGATTTGTAATTGACACGTCTCTGATTAATTTTCTTGGAGTGCTAATAGGAAGATTAATGCTTAAAATCAATTGATTAATATCTATATCATTCTTGTTTCAATGCGAGTCTGTATTAGCTTTTCTTGTGATAAATATTATAATGTTGGACAATGAATGATGCATTTGACTATATGATTTTATTGCCAGGTTTTATTGCTTGAAATTGATGCAGGAAACGTGAAGCACTGATAATATTATCAAAGGATGAACCAATAATCTTGATTGGAATTTTAATTATGTTAGTTCTCATAACATAAAAGTACGTGTAATCCTTAAATGCTATATTCCTGTCACTAAACCATGACACCAGCATATCCATTGTAAAATCTTAAGGATAAACATAAAATGGGACAAATTTCTTTCTCTTCATCAGAACATTTGCAAGCCTGACATTTTTAAATTCCGATCATTTGAAGAAGAGTTTCTCTACACATACAAAATATCTGCCAAAATTTCAGCCACATGCAAGTAAAATGGGCGCGGGATGCGATCCACTTGTGCACATCCCACACAGGTGATGGTGGGGGGATTGTACATGCGATTTAAGTTTGGTTGATGTTTTGGCAGCAAAAGATTATTCTTTGAAGAAACCATTAGCCTGCTGAGCTGAAACACTAACTAGTTATCCTGTATTATTAATAAATTGTTGGATCAATCCGTTTTCAATTCCATCTTAATCCCCTTACATTATTTTTCATTTATTATTTTTTTGAAGTTTTAAAGGAAAAGTTATTGGGAAACCAGTCATCGCTATCTATCTGTGTTGCAATAAGATCTTCCAATTCTGTTTATAAGCTTTCTAGTGTTTGAACTTTAGCCTAGTTTCCTTGGTTATTTATGTTTATTTTACTTTGAATCGAACCATTATTGATTTAATTATGTGATCATTTTTTGCTTAACTATCATCACTGCATGTGTGCACTCTTAAATCAATAGATTGTAGCAATTTCTTTTCTCAGACAATTTTGAGTTGTACTTATCCCCCGATAACATTGGTACATGGTATGCAAAGTGATTTTTAGCATCCCAATTGGAGTGAAATTCTGAAGTGAGGTTCTAGGTGTTAATGGAACAAGAAATTACTGTACTTGCATAATCTAAAATGATAATTGAGTGAGATATTAGTACAAAACATAAGAGTATGTCTGGTTGGGTGTAAAGATGTTCAAGTAAAAGAAGGGCATGTCTTATTTTATGAGCATTTGATTCGATGTGAAGTATTTTCATAATGCAACATTATGCATTTGGTATATACGGATAACCAAAATGTGTGCATTTGTCTTTGAAGAATTGTAATGGATCATATGGTCGTTTTGTTTTTGAAGAATTGTAATGGATCATATGGTAGTTTTGTTTTTGAAGAATTGTAATGGAAAGAGTGTTATCTATGTAACTCTTAGTTCAAGAGGAATCTTGATTGAGCTCAAAGCATTTTTCTAAAGAGGATTATGTGAACAAGTGGTTAAATGGCCCCAAGGCTTAAGCCTGGTATTTTAATCGTTGGCCTACATAGGACCAGTCATTTATTTACTCAAGTGGTTAATTTTTGTAGAATTGCAGCTAGGCGTCACTTATATATAAAAAAACTCATAAATAAAAGCTGCGATTTTATTTAAAATATGGTGCAGCTACTTTTTAACATGTGTAATAATATTAATATATTGTAGACTTAGCAAATAAATACTTATTAAAACAATAACTAATTATAGAATAAATATTATAAATGATGATTTAGGTACATAATAGATATGATAATTATTTTAATTAGTTTTGCTTAATTCTGGAATTAATTAACTATATGCAATTGATAATAAAAATAATTGATAAGTATATAACTAATAATTAGTACTTGATAATTAGTAATTAATTATTAAATAATTTGTGAATAAACTATAATTATGTTTATAACTTTATTAACATAATGATTATACTTTTAAATATAAAATACAAATTTGACATAATGTTTCATCTTAAACTTTTCTTATTTTTTCTCAGCAAAACAACTTTAGTTAAGCACTTACCAGGCTTACAATAGTTTAGTTCATTTTAAGAATCTTAAGTCAAACTAAGTTTGAACCAATCAGCCTTTTAATCTATATAACAATAACTGAGTTTGCAAGAAATTTACTGAACTCTAGGATAATCCATTACTGATTTGGATCCTAATTTATCCCTGGTAACTAATCAAACTGATGGGACCTCTTGTTCATTGGCAGTGTGCAACGATAATAAATATTCTATTAAATATGTGTATAATGCTATTGCTTAAAGTTTCTTAAATGAATAACCGGTTTAGAAATCATTAAGACAAATTAGGTGTGAACATTGAATATATGAAGAGACATATACAAGTAGTTCATTCATCAACAAATTAATTTCTTTGGCATTATATAATATTTAGCAATGCTCTTATAGTTAAACAAAGCTCTACAATAATAAAGTGGACGTAGTTTTACCTCTATTTCTCTGCTTTTCTAGCAATTGAGCTACTTCTATCCAAGCCACTGGTGCCAATGAGATTTTTGTTATGGTCACATTAGGAATTCCTTTGGAGAGGTAGCCCGTGTACAAGCAGCACAGTGAATGTCCTATACTCCATAGGGGTATAGCTGCAACTACTGTGGGAAGTAGTGAAGATTCTTATTTTCACACCAGCTCTCCCTAAATTTCCTTTTCTTGATTGCTAATCTCTTGCTCTTAGTGCTTTTCAAACTCAATATTTGTTGGTATTTTCTGATATTTTTTGTGGTGAGCTAACATAGAACATCTCTTCATTGTCGATTATTCATTTGACGTGATTTACATTTATAAAATTTTGTGTTTACAAATGTTTATACGTGCATACATCTATAGATAAATGCATATATAGCACTGGCACCAGTTTATGTAGTGTTTTACTTTTGAAAAAGCATTTTCAGCTCTAGCATTACTCCTACCTGTTGAATTGTTGTAGTTTTAAAAGGATTTTATAAATGAAATTCCACAAATTTTGTTTTAGCTAATAGATGGTTTGTAAATGGTCTGGCATATTTATCATATTGTGATCATTCAGGTTCAAAATATTAGGAAGGCCATTTATTATATATTCATTGGCCTGACATGGGTAGAGCCTTAATAGTGATTCTGTTGATGATAGTTGATGGACTCTTTACTACCACTCACCCACACCCTTCCCTATCATGTAACCCCCATTCCTGCACTCGTCATAAACTGAGGTGCCTTCTTTTGACTGCTCAAATAAATATCTTCAATTTTATAGAAAAAAAGGATTCATTCTGGCTATTTTGGTGCAACAGCTTTTCTAGTATTTTCATATACGCATCTTTTTTATTTCCTTTTTTCCATTTTATTATTATGTATAATATAAGTAAGAAAAAGCACATAACTTCTTGTTTCTTAAAGCAGTGTACAAATATTTTTGCATACTTGGTTGTTCCTTTGCTTTGAAAGTAAAAGAATTAATTATTATTTAATCATATGTATTTGTAGCCATGCTCAAATTTGACCTTCCAGCGTATCTTTTATTTGGATATTTTAGCTATCTTTTTATTCTTGTTTTTTTTGTGGAAGGTGGACTTGACTGCATATGTGGAAAAGCATGAGTTTTGTTTTGACGCTGTTCTTGATGAACATGTTACAAATGATGAGGTATTATTCATTACTCAGTTATCTGCATTTTCCCATTTTCAAGTCAAATTTTTTTTAGTAATTTTCCAAATTAATTTGCCAGTTTAGGCTGTGTTTGGGGGAGCTATTTGACTATTGTGGTTTATATAAAACTCATTTGTTTGATTTTTATCGTTTGGAGATCTACTTTCTGTCCAATTTTTCTGGAAACAGCCCCTAGGAAAGGAATTCTCATGAAGTGGAGTGTAGCATGACCTCTTTTTTCTGCTTAACAGATGAGAATATCATGATTTTGTCCCTGACCCTCAACCACCACCACCAATATTTGTTAACTCATTAATCTCTTGCTACTCTGCAAACCCCATCGACCACCGACATCTATCATTGATGTTGTGCACAGCACTATGACATCGTTCCATTCAAACATTAGCTTTCTCTACTGTAGTTTCACTTGAGTTTCTTTTGCAATAACTGCATAGTAGGTTCTTAGACAATTACAGTTGCCCCATATAGTTTTAGTTCCAAAGTATTCAATTTGGCAATTTTTGTCCTCCTATTCATTAATTAGTAACCAAATATTCATATTAATGTCAATTTAGTTCCTATTTGATGGGATTAAGTTAGGCTCACATTGAAGTTCAGCAACTAAATCAGACTTTCAATTGATGGAAACTAAGTTGGCCAAACTGCAATAGTCAAGACTACTTTGATAATTTTCTCTTATTATGTCCTTGTATCAGCTACAACATTCATATTATTTCACATTTTCTCTGCATTTCCTGTTGAATTGACTACAGGTGTATCGAGTGACTGTTGAACCAATAATACCAACAATATTTAAGCATACAAAAGCGACATGCTTTGCATATGGTCAAACAGGTGGGCTGATCTATTAGACATCCATTATATTTTTTTGCAGTGGCTTTTTTTGCTAATATTCAAATTTCACAGTATATTTTAAACTTTCAATTTTACACCTGAGTATATCATTATTTTCTTGCAATATCTTTACTATTTTAGAATATTATGAATCATACTGGGTTATGAATATTCTTTAGCTTGCAATTTAAAAATATGATCAGTTATTACTGGACATTTTCTTTAGTGTGCATAACACTTCTCATTTTTATTTCCGTAACTGCTATATTTAGACTTTATCAATTTCACTGAATTCTTGATAGTATATCTAGTGAGTTGCTATATGTTTTGGATTTATGCTCCATATCATTTCACTTGATGGTTTATGATCCCAAAACTTTGAGTTAAGTGTTTAATTTGATCATATATCATTAATTTAAGATGGAAACTGTTAAATACGAAGGTCAAATATGTTCTTTTAGAATTTAGTTAATATGAAAGGTAAATATAAATTTTTTCTTAAATAAATATCATAATTTTTGGTGATTTACTAGAAAAATTATATAAAAACTCAAATTATTCATTTTATTTTATTATGTTTGTAATATTAAGTCTAACTCACAATAGTTAAGCTTTATTCTGTATTCAATTAGAAATAAGATGCAGAAAGAATCAACGAAAGCTCAGAATCTACAAGCGTTTACGACGTCATCGACGAAGGCTCAGAATCAACAAGCGTTTACGACATTGTCGACGAACGCTCATAATCGACGCAAATGGTTGACGCGGGGAAGACAAGCAGTGTTGACGTTGTCGACGCAGAGAGGATTGTTTGAGCCTTCGTCTGACTGTCTGCTCTGCGTCGATGATGTCGAAGCTGCTTGTCTTTCCCTGTGTTTCTCTGCGTCGACCGTCTGCGCCTTCGTCGGATCGTCTAAGCCTTCGTCGATACTGATTCCAACGTCCACATCGCTTCTGACGATTACGACGTCGTCCGCGCTTCCAACGTTGTTGAATGCAGTTATTTAATAGAAATGCTCCAACCCGTGCTTTTAACTAAAATAAAAAATTGCCTATATGGAATTTTATTAGCTAAATCCTAATATGGCATTTACTCTACATATTTAATGGTTTCCATCTAAATTAATGGCATAAGACCAAAAAGAAACATCCGACTCAAAGTTAGGGGACCAAAAATATTATTTACAAGAATCAAGAACTAAAATGAACAATTTGTGAGAGTCATGGGATCGTTTTGACAAATTTTTCTTTGTTGTAATTTAGTCCCTTAACTATTTTATGTGAAATCACGTGTTTGAGACTAACGAAAGATCAAATTCAATGGTTGGGGGACTAAATCAATTCATAAACATTTTGGGACTTAATTTGTTAAATTGAAGTAATTTCCCTTCTGCATTTATATATTATGTTTTTTGTCATCTTCTGTAATTTGGTTTATTAATATTTTGATTGGGGGGATATCAGGAAGCGGCAAGACATATACAATGAAGCCATTGCCCCTTCGTGCTGTTGAAGATATTGTTCGACTGCTGCGCCACCCAAGCTATGTGAACCAGAGGTTTAAACTCTGGCTTAGCTATTTTGAGATCTACGGAGGGAAGCTTTTTGATCTTCTCAGCGATAGGAGGTAAATTTTCTCCCTGATATTGAAAGTTGTAAATAATTAGGCTAGTGATATTTTGTACAAAAAAAGGGAATAAGTGAGCTGTTGCAAACATAGAATACGATTATTAAGAGAATTACACCCCTTCATAGGCATGACAAATCATTCATTTTTCAATCTGCTGCCCATAATTTGTCTTTTTTGGAGGGCATGCCTATTTCTTACTAGTTTGACATCAATCAACATTTGGATGTTGCCTCAAAGTTTAAATAAAAATCATATTCTTCATGAGCACTCTTTATATTTCATCATTCAATTTCTTGGGTGCCTATATTTTAAATGATGCATGTCACTCATGCTTGACCAAGTTCTTATCAGGAAACTCTGCATGAGGGAAGATGGCAGGCAGCAAGTCTGCATTGTTGGGCTGCAAGAGTTTGAGGTTTCGAACGTGCATATAGTCAATGAATATATTGAGAAGGGGAATTCTGCGCGAAGCACAGGCTCGACTGGAGCCAATGAAGAGTCCTCAAGATCTCACGCTATCTTACAGCTTGCTATTAAGAAACACAGGGATGTTGTCGAATCACGAAAGCAATCTGATCCCAATGAAGCTAACAAGGGTGGGAAGGTCATCGGGAAGATCTCTTTTATCGATCTTGCTGGAAGCGAGCGTGGAGCCGATACCACTGATAATGATCGCCAGACACGGTTTGTCTCGTTGAAACGGCTCTAATTATCAATAATATAATTTGGTAATAAATAATTTTTTCATGCATATATATATAAATTTATATTTGTATTTATGTGTGTGTTTTCATGTTTTCATTTGTAGGATTGAAGGAGCAGAAATAAACAAGAGTCTCTTGGCTTTGAAAGAATGCATTCGCGCACTTGATAATGATCAAATCCACATTCCCTTCAGAGGAAGCAAACTCACAGAAGTGCTTCGCGACTCCTTTGTTGGGAATTCAAAGACAGTTATGATTTCCTGTATTTCGCTCCTAATGCTGGTTCTTGCGAGCACACCCTTAATACTCTCAGATATGCAGACAGGTACTTGAGAAAATTGCTCCATCTGCTGTATTATTATACACTGTCATTCATTATTTTATTATTATCGTTGTTGATTTTTTTAAACAGAGTTTAAAAGCCTCTCAAGAGTGGAAACTCAAAAAAGGACCAAGCTTCGATTCCTTCACTACCGCCCGTCAAGGAATCTTTGACAGCCCCCTTGTTTTTGTTCACAGATGAAACAGAGCATTCTGAAACTCCTAGAAGGAATGCCGAAACCTTTGCATATAATTCTACTACAGTTCCTGATCGGAACTCATCTGGTTCCGCCCCAAGCCAGGCATATAATGGGAGAGAGGGACTGGGCACCTGGTTTGTCTTCCGAAGGGAAAAGATTGAGGTTAAGACATTCTATGGTGCTTCCTCTAGTCATCATCATCATCGGTTATCTTTTGATGGTCAGGATGAAGATGAAAAGGCATCAAAAGTTTCGCCACCACGCAGGAAAGCCACTAGAGAAGAAAAGCTTGAAAAAAAGATGGGGTTGTCCCAGGAAAAATACTTCTGATGGGACAACCCACAAGCAGTATCAGCAAGCAGCAAAACGAGCAGGAAGCTTCATTGGTTGACGGAGATAATAATGCATTGCTTGAGGTGCACTTGAAAAGCATTCATTCATCGGCGACTAGTCTCTGCTCACCATTTTTAATGCAGCGCTGAGCTCTTTTTTTAAAATGCAGGGAGAAAGAAGCTTTAATTTGTGCTCATAGAAAAGAAATCGAGAACACAATGGAGATTGTTCGAGAGGTGAGTTTTTCTCCAATATGTTCTTTACCGTACTTGCTAGCTTAACTAGAGATTAAGGTTGTGTATGTGGCAGTTTTCTAATTGATACGCTTTATATAAGCTCTTTTTATATGGTTGTGTTGTTTGGGGAGCTGCTTTTATCAGCTTCTCCAGGAAGCATTTCAAGAAGTAATTTATTTGCCTTCGAAAACTTGCAGGAGATGAATTTATTGTCAGAGGTTGACCGGCCGGGAAGCCAAATCGACAGCTATGTTTCGCAACTTAGCTTCCTCCTGTCACGTAAGGCTGCTGGCCTCGTCAGCCTGCAGGCTCGCCTGGCTAGATTTCAGCACCGCGTAAAAGAGCACGAGATACTCAATCGCAAGAAGGGTTCCAGATAATTTGATTCCCCCTTCTCCACTGTATCTTCTTTTCTTCTTATTTCATAAGAGGTATCCCTCATTCAATCCTATGTATTGCTTCTACTGATTGTAATTGCCAAAGATTTTTTCATTCTTAAAATGCACATTGCTGGCAATATTGTATGATTCTACCTGTATCTTTCTTTATTTGCTTGGCTTGGCCGTTTTTCCCTTTTGGAGGGATTTCAAAACTTAAAATAAGCAACTCTCGCTGCCATTATTGTAATTATTGAGTAATAACCTCATGATTATTGGTATTTTTATTTTTAGAAGAATTGCTAATGTTTTGCTATAGTCATCATAGTTTTTTAAAGGGGCAGCAGGGCTCAGAGCAAGGAGCTATTAAGAAAGGAGATAGAGAAGGATGAAATGCAGTCGAGTTTCCTCTATTCCTCTCAGCCTAAGCATCATAACCTTCAGAAGATGAGCATTGGG
The DNA here is from genome assembly GCA_016760335.1 of Gastrodia elata. Classification (NCBI taxonomy): domain Eukaryota; kingdom Viridiplantae; phylum Streptophyta; class Magnoliopsida; order Asparagales; family Orchidaceae; genus Gastrodia; species Gastrodia elata. The sequence continues at coordinate 22,097,071 of CM028684.1, forward strand.
ATTGATTGAAAGCCAAACCATTAGTCATTTACCTAAGTGAGCTTTATCAGCCTGGTTTTTGACAGATGGATTACAAAGTGCAGCTGAGGCTTTTGGGAACATGTATTCCTATGTAACATTTGGACTCAAGCAAAGCCAAAAAGGAGAATTTGACTGAGCCTTCTTGCTCAAGCTGTGCATGGGAAAGTCATCTACTGATATTTGTAATAACAATTCAATTAAATGTATAATTTATAAATTTTATGGGCCTAATTGGTTTAATAGTTCTAATTAGAGCTGGTTTCGAGTCGAGTTCGAGTCGAGTCAGCTCTAAGTTTGAGTTCGAGTATTTCGAGTCATTTTAAATAAGGCTCGAGTCAAAATGTACGACTTGAATCAACTCGAAAATTTTTTAATCGAGTTCGAGTTGAGGCAAAATGTCTCGAGTTAGAGTAGAGTTCGAATTTGAGTTTTTGGTTAAATTGCTAGCCTTAGTTCTAGTATATATATATACTAGTCATATTCACATCATGTAATTAAACAAATCATATGAAATATGTACTTTATCTTCTCTTTCGCTCTCGCTCTACTCCCTATCGGGATTTCTACATGGTATAGGAGAGAACTCCTTTGTCGCTCTCCCTTTGCCCTATTTCTTAATCCCAATCTAGAGTTTGACGAATTCCTCATCGATACTGATCTCAAACTTGCTGCACTCTCATCGATCCAGACCATGGCGCATTCCTCGTCGCTTCGAATAACCAATGAGATCTAATACTATCCCTCTCTTCATTCTTCTAATCTCCCTCAGTTTGATTTTGTAGTCAATGTCTTCATCTCTGATTCGAAGAAACGATGAGCAGTGTTTGCCCTAATCATCCCTTTGGGCCGATTCTGCACTCAGATTGACTCCGCCTCCGCATCGACATCTCTCCTAGCTCCAATCTTCGAATACCTTCTCCCTGAATCGACAAATGTCGGCTCCCAATCTAGCGCTACCTTCAGATCTCACAATACCTCTTTCACCAAATTCAAGTATTTGAAATTCCTTACGTTCAATATCGAAAATACCATCCATATTCCCCTTATACAAGATAACTGCTCAATATGAAACCTCAAGCACTTCAGCTCTTCAAAGCTAATCACCTTCATAGACATCTCAATGGATTCGATCCAGCTTCGCATCCTTCTAGTTCTAATTACACATCATTGTTCTCTAATGATCAAAATCTTACAGCAGCCTATAGTCCATCTCCACCTCTATCCTGCCCTACATTGTTGAAGCATCCACCTATGCTGATGTATGGACCACCCTAACCAAACTTTCTTCAATCAACAAATAGTTCTCGAGATATCCAAGTCAAGAACAAACTTCACAACAGAGTGTATGAAAGACTGATCTATGCACAATTACCTTTCGAAAATCAAAGTCGTCGTGAACAAAATCGCCGCAGCTGGATTCAAAGTTGATTAAGAAGGCTTTATCCTCTACACACTTAATGGACTCCCCTCTCTTATTCAGTATTCAAAATCTCCATTCATACAAAGTTGATGCTAATAAGCTTGGACGACCTCTACTCTCTTCTTTGTAGGAGGAAATTAACATTCAACTGATCTCCAAAAAAACTTCAAGTCGGTCACCTCCGCCGATACACAACCCCAACATTCATCTCTCATTATTCCCAAGTCACTTTCGGGGAATGGGATGGTTTTGCCGAGGATGAGGTCGATCAAACCGCGTCGTCACGAGGGCCTTACTCAACATTGAAAATTTACAAGCATCAGTACATCGAGTGTCAAATTTGTGGCAAGCCAGGCCATTCAGCAAAGGATTGCTGGTACCACATAAATTACTGATGCAAAACACCTCACTCCAATATGTGGCTCTACTACACGATGGTCAATAATCCCCCATGTGATTCCACGATTCCAATGCTTCCACTCACATCACCAATGATTTCAATAATTTATAATGGCTGAACCCTATCAAGAACTGATCAGGTAACTATGGGTAACTGTAATAACCAGTGTAATTAAGCAAATCTGATTAAACAAAATCAGTATCTCGAGATAGTTAAAAATAAGGTCAAACCAAAAATACAGTTGGATAGAATATATTCTTATGATCAGAATGCCTATGTTCGGGAGCGATCTAAATAACAGATACTCTTGAATTAATTTTTGAATATTTAAAATTCAAAAAATTAGGAAAATTAAATACAAATCCAAATATTGTAACTTAGTGGCATTGGATTAAGAATATTAATAATAGGTTATGTAAAAAAATTTTGTCAAATTTAAAGCTCCTGATTAACCATAATTAATTTTTAAGGTATTGATATTCATAAATTAATATATAACAAATATAGCTATAAACTAAGAAAACAATGAAAAATACAAAAAAAATAATTCAATTTCTCTCTCTCCTCTCTTTCCTCTCGTAGCCCCACGATCTCCCTCATGCACGTGCCTTAGGGAACGCAATAGGTGTCAGTCCTTGAGCTTGTGTGTAACAACCACGACCGCGACCACGAGCCGTCGGCGGGTCCCACGATCGACTGGCCAACCGACGGACTAAGCCTCCCCTCCCCTTCCTCTTCTCTAAGAAGCACCTTACCCCTCCCCATCCCCTCGCATAGCCGAGCCCCTCTCCTTCATTACCAACCCGACAACCATCGCCTCCATCTCTCCTCACTCTGGCCTCCTTTGCCACTGATCAACCCCCCTCCCCTACAGGTGTAGGTAAGAGAGAGAGTTTTTTTTGTCTGATTTTTTTGCTTCTGTCGGAAAGGGGGGAGGCGAGGGTGGTGAATGAAGAGAGAACAAGAACAACAAGGAGGAAGAAGAAGAAGAAGAAAAGACGAATAAGAAGGGCAAGGAGAAAAGAAAGGGATATAGGAGGTTTATTAATGATAATAATATAGGATAATAAGAATAATAATAATAATAATAATTTTTCAATGAAAATAATAGTTATTATTATTATATTATTATTATTAATGATAATAATAAAGTTATTATAATTATTATTATAATTTGTTTACTAATAACTTAACCAAATAATGAGTAATCTAGCTTACTAGAAATATGTTGTAGATCCATAGAAAAGACTCATCAAATTCCAAGAGTTTAAGTACAATTATAGATGGGTAATCGATACTTTCTTAGAATGGCCTATGATTTGAGAAAATTATGGAGCTTGGGGCTTTTAATGCATAGCAGCAATAGAATGATATGGATCTTATTGAGAGAGTTAGTTTGATTAAGAGCTCGTCACACAAAGCTAATGATAAAAGATAAAATAAAAAATACTATTACTGCATTTTTCAGCAAATTATTCAACACATTTGATGATATTTATTATTGCATTGGAGCAAATTTTCATTTTCGTTTATACCTCATATGATGCTAGAATGTATTTCTTACTAAACTTTTATGTACTCCAACTTGAATTGGTAAAAATATTTTCTAAGAATTGAAAAAGAGTAAGAAGAGATACTATGCAGGAACGTCAGCAAGGAAGTGAAACAAAGCCCAAAATAAAATTTTGGTTTCTTTTATATAAAATTTGGGATCTACTTTTAGAATATATATATATATATATATATATATATATATAAAATTTTGGCTCTATAAATAATGATTTTTATTTAATAAATAAAATTATCATTTGATATTATTTAAATTAAAAATTATTGCTTGGAAATTTTCGACATTGATTTGCGGGCATCACAAATTGATATCAAAGCAAAGGTTGATAAAATTCAAGTAATAATTTAAATAAAGCCAATTGATTTTATATTAATAGTAGGGTAAAGTCACAAGTTGGGGAGTGTAGTGGTAAAAGGCTTAACAATAGATTGCTTAATAGTAAATCTATTTTCTTAGAAGAAGATGGATATTCAAGATCAAAACAATGGCTCTTCTCAAGAAGAAAGAGGTCACCAAACTAACTTAAGTCTCAATAATTTTATAGAAGCAGTATATCTCTTTAGCAATAAGGCAAATCAAATGTTATAGTTTATGAATATGATGACATAGCTTATCAACAACCAACTGCCTCAAGCTCCACTACATGCACCAGTTCCAAATGTTATATCAAATAAATATATGTAGACGTTTCTCAAGCTTCTAGCTCATAGGTTTGATGGGGGGTGTTGTGTTATGGAGACTTTAGGGTCCAAGAACAGCACAGCGCGCTGCCACGCACCGTAGCGCGCCTCAGTGGTCAGCAACTGAGAAACAGTTGCTACAGCGCACCACAGTGGAAAGCGGCGCCATAGCGCGCCGCAACGGAATCAGACGCGGGTGCCATAGCGCACCGCAACGGAATCAGACGCGGGCGTTACAGCGCACCGCGACGGATCATAGGGTCCATATTTAGTACGGGCTCCGTAGCGCGCTACAACGGATGCAAATTCAGAAGTCGACCGCTACGGCGCGCCCGTAGCGGCCGACAGAGTTCTGAATCGTTCCAGGTCTCGATCTGAAAAAATCTAAAGGGGTATTTTGGACTTTTTGGGTCCGAAATGGAGCTAGCTACTTAAGCATAAGTAGTGGTGGAAAACCTAAGTGCTTTTCAAAGGCTTTTGCAATCATTTTGGAGGTTTTAGTGGCTGTGGAAAGGAGAACCCTATGGGAGCTGCTGTCCAAGGCAAGTCTTGCAAGTTGATAAAGCTACTCCAAGTGATAGTCTCTATTGCTCCTCTCCATTCTAGAGTAGAGCTTAACTCTTGTGCTGAGGTGATATAGTTTTTGTAACTCTGTAACCTTTGAAGTTTTCATAGTGGATTTTCTTGTTGGTGTGGCTCTGCAGTTTTTTCCCATTCTTGGCTTTTCCACTTATATCTTTGTGTTTGGATGATGGTATGTGCTGCGATCTTTCTCTTGTGATTTTGTGATTTCCAGACTTGCTTGGTAACCGTCAACGCATTCCCCGATCCTCAAAGGATTAGAAGATTTCATGTGTCTCAACAACAACATTGGGTACCCATTTTCAAGCAGAAGAATGGATACAAAGAGTTGAAAAAGAATTTAAGTGTGCTAAAAACTCAAAAGAACAAAAGGTAGCTCAAGCTATATACCTCTTCACCGAATTAGCTAAAAAATGGTGGAAAGTAGTGAGGATTACTACTTTCCTAAGAAAATTTGAAGACGACTTATATGGATAGAGTTTGTAAAAGTTTTTCTAAGCAAGTTTGTACCACAATCTGTATGACATATAATGAAGGAGTTCCTTCATCTAAAAAAGAAATCCATACCATATCAAAATAAAAAAAAGAATTTAACATTTTGGCTAATTTTGCACTAGAAATGGTGACTATTGAAGATGTGTGGTGCCATCTGTTTCTTAATGTGTTGAGAAATTATTATCGATAAAGTTTAACTCTCTTTCAAATATTTGAGTACTCTCAACTTATTGAAAGATAAAACTGATGGAAAAACTAGAAGAACACTCCTATAAATTAAATAAGAGGCCAAGAGCACCCATCCCACTACTAGATATGAAACCACACTTTTCTACACCACAATGAAGACTTCACAATGTTCAAAGCAGTATACCACAAACATTAGATGAACTTTTGCATGTTGATCTTGTGGTAGAAATCATTCTCCTGGACCGTGCTTTACTAGAATAGGGCAATGTCACTATTGTGAGAGGAATAAGAATTTTGTTAAAGATTGTCGTGCCAGATTCACTATAAATGAATATCGACTTCCAAGTAATAACATAAGAGTTTCAGAATTACCTAACATAACTTCAAATAAAAGGATAAATAATATTGCTTCAAATAATGCAGCTAGGAAAATCTCCACTCAAGCTAGAGTTTTCTATTTATCTCAGCCAGAAACAAGAGAAAAATCAGATGTTGTAATCGGTAAAATTTTATTACATCAACATCCTTGTTTAATTCTTTTTAATTCTAGAGCTACACATTCTCTTATTGCATCAAGAATAGTTCAGAATCATTCAGTACCTGTAAAAGATTTAGCAACGCCACTTAAAGCAATTATACATTCTTGTGATTTCCTAGAAGCCACTACTCAATCCCTATGTAAGCTATAATTTAATGAAGGTAAATGGAAAGCACTTTTGACATTATTCTTAGGAGGCACTAGATGAGTCAAAATGATGTAGTTATAAATTGTACAAATTAGAGAATATAGTTACATCACGAAGGTAAGAAAGATGTTCATTGGACAAAGAAGTGTTCTAAACAATCTCATTCATGGCAATAAAATTGGAAAGATAATGAAAAAATGGGTGTTCCATTCTCTTAACAGTACTTATAAATTCAGAGAATAAATCAACAACATACAAAGAAACTTTGATAATTCATGATTTTGTAGAAGTATTTTTTGATGAACTTCTCAAGTTATCTCCATGGAGAGAAGTTGAAATAATATTGAACTAATACTTGGAACAACACCTATATGAAAAGCTTCTTATAAAATGGCACTAAAAGAATTATTAGAACTCAAGGAGCAACTATAGGATCTAATGGAAAGACTCAACCAAACCCTTGAAGATCTTCTATGACTTTGCGTGTTAGATTATGAAGGAAGTTGGAATGATCACCATTCATTAATTGAATTCATTTACAATAACAACTTCTAAATTACAATTGGAATGTCTCCATATGAACCTCTCTATGAGATTTTGTATAATTGAAAGTTAGTTCGCTCAAAAGAATTACTAGATTTGGAATTCCAGAAAAATTAATTCTGATGTATATAGGCTAATTTAAAGTTTTGAATTGAGTTTGACAAGTAGCTTATAAACTTAAACTTTCGCTACACTTAAGTTTAATTCATGATGTATTTTGTATCTCATCCTTAAAGAAATGCATCTTTGAGCCAACCATGAGAATGGAAATTGAAGAAATAAGCATTCAACCAAGTCTTACCTACATTGTGGAACTAGAAAAAATCTTAGATCATGATGTTGAAAATTGTGAAGCAAAACCATTACTATATTAAAGGTACAATGGGAAGGTTATCGAAAAGAAGAAGCAATTTGGGAGGAAGAATCCAACATAAATAAATATTATCCTCAACTTTTCTCCAAATAATTATGATGTCAAGACACCATCTTTTTCAAGTTGGGGAAAGTGTAATAACTAGGGTAATTAAAAAAATATGATTAAGCAAAAATCAAAATACCAGGCTAGTTCAAAATTAGGTCGAACCAAAAATACTGTTGGATAGAGAATATTTTTATAATTTTAATACCTAAGTTTAAGAGCAATCTAGATATATATACTCTTAAATGTTTTGAATATTTAAATTTTAGAAAATTAGTAAAATTAAATATAAGTTCAAATTCAATAATTTTAATGTCGTTTGATTAAGAATATTAAGAATTGGCTATGTAAGAAGTTTCATCAATTTTGGAGCTTTGGATTGACCATAATTAATTTTTAAATTTGTAATCTTCAAAAATTAATATAAAATAAAATTTAGTGCGGGTGTGTTTCTCGTCAAGATACACCTCTAAATCAAATTTCGTTAATTTTGGAGATCAAATAATGAAAAAATATGAAAAATTTAATTGAAATAATTTATTTCAATTATTTTCCCTCTCCTCTCTTTCCTCCACTCCATACAGTCCACACATCTCCCTCACATGCGTGCCCTATAGCACGCGGCATGTAATTTCCTTGAGCTGTGCGGCGGCGTGTTGTGTTATTGAGACCATTTAGTTCATCAAGGAGATACTAGAGGTGTTGTTGTGAGCTTTCGGGAGGTTCCGAGACAATTTGGAGCAAGAAGTGTGAAGTTTAGAAACAACACAGGCATTGCGGCGTGCCGCAGCGCGCTCTGGAGATCCCAACCTAAGACGGAGGCGCTATCGCACGCCACAGTGGTCGGCAAAAAGAGAGTGGGTGCTGCAGCGCACCGCAGCGGGTGCCAACCCGAGACGTGGGCGCTACCGTGCACCGTAGTGCCTGGCGAAAATATGCTTCAATCCAGTTTCGCCCTAAACAAATTGGAGGGCATTTTGGACCTTTTAGGGTCTAAATTTTAGCTGGGTACTTAAGCAAATAAGTTGAGAGGAGAATACAAGGTTGGCATTTTTACTTGGAAGCACGTGCTAGCTATGAGGTGGAGATCCCTAGGTGAAGCCCTAAGGAAGCTGCTGTGCAGATATCCCTTGCATGTTGGAGGAGAGACTCCTAGTGGTGGGCGCTTCCTCTCCTCTTCTATTAGAAGTAAGAGCTAGTGTATTTTAGCTAAGGAGATAAGCTCTTCGTAACTCTGTAACCTTCAAGTTTTTATAGCAGATTTTCTATGGCATGACTTCATAGTTTTTCCCATTCTTTGAGTTTCCACGTAATCTTTGGTGTTTGGATATTTTATGTGCTGTGATCTCTTGCATGCATGTGTCGTAATTTTATTTTGTAGTTTGTGATTTCAAATTACTTGGTAACCATCAACGCAATCCCAATCCTCAATCGAAGAGAGCGCACTCTATCAAATCACTTTAGCTGTGGATATTGTGAGTTGAAAGTTCTTCATGCTCAAATTATTTCCAACAGATGGTATCAGAGCGAGGTTACCCTATTGGTCCTTAGAAGGGTTTGTTGTTTGAGTGGGAGCAATGGCTGAAGAGATGAGACATAAGACTGAGAAATTTAACATAACAAACTTTGTATTCTGGAAAATGCAGTGGATGACCTGCTGTAAAATATCAGAAATTATTTATTAATATTTAAATAATTTAGAACTCAAAATCGAAAATGGAGTCTGCCATTGGAATCAGTGACTCCAAATTAACTAGGAGTGTTATTCTGAGAATATTTGAAAATCATTGATTTTCCCAGATATTTCGATCACTCAAAAAATTTGTTAAAATAGGAATCTAATTTAAGTAAAAAAAAAATGTAATAAAAGTATCCTCTTATAATATCCATTGAAAAGATCCTACTGCAAAATTTGAGCTTATTTGGGATCCTGGATTGTCCTGAATAAATTCATGAAGTATAAATTTTAAAGGCTAATAATATAAAAAATATAAATTAGAATTAAAAATTTTTATATATCTAAGTTAAGCATTATATGAAGCTATGTTTTAAGTTTCGTTAATTTTCAAATTTCCAATTTATCTTAATTAATTTTCCAAGTTTTTCACTTAAAAATCATATAAAATAAAATACTTGTCCAAATTTAATAATTTTTAGACGCATGCGTTCGCCTTATTAAGACGGTCGTTTTGATACCAAGTTTGTAATTTTTGGAGCTCAAATGACTTCAGATCTTGGCTCATAAATTCCAGGCGTTGATTTTAATCCAACGGCTGATAATGGATCTTAGATTCCTCTTAAAACCTTCAAAACCTAATCCTATTTTTTTTGCTATCAGCCGACAACTTCTTCATTCTTCATTTCGCAAGCTGATCCCTATCTTCTTTGCACACCCTCACGCACGACCGAGACTGCCTCCTCCCATTCGCAAGCCCTCACGGGACGCGTGGCTCGAAACCCCTCTCTCTCGCACGACGGCTGCCCTCGCCCTTATCTTATCATACGAGGGTTCCTGCGAGGATAAGAAGGAGCCATAGGCGAGACTCTAGGCGAAGAAAGGCAACAGCGAGCCTTAGCCGACGCTACCCCGATCCTCCTCCATTTGGCCGAGAGCCTTCCAAGCCAACAACACTTCACTCGCCAAGCGCTTTCACTCACCGACGCCTCCCTCTCCATTTGGCCGAACTCTCTCCATCTCATCGAGAGCACCTTCTAGCCGCATATTAAGGATCAAGGTACTCCATCTAATTCTCCTATTAAGTATTGTTTATATGAAAATAACTTGATTGATTAATAGGGTTCAGAGATATTTTTGCGATGTAAAATGCATTTATATAAAGCTAACTCATTTTTTTATATATATGTGACTATCTTCTTAACTGTAGTCAAAAGATTCATACGATATTATTTTTGTATTAAGCTCTAATCTATAATTAGTTAGACCTAATCACATATAACCTTTGTCAAAATAAGAACAATATATAATGGATGGTCACACCATAAATTTAAACTGAATATTCTGATTTACTGTCAAAATAATTATTATTACTATAACTTATATAGTTGCTATTATGCTAATACTGAAAGCATCAGAGGTACCAATGGAATACATATGAACTAAATATATTTCTCCCGATTCTTCCATCAGTATTATTTATATAAAATCAATGTTAAATTAGGACTTTAAGCTATCAAATGAGAGATTCATTAGGATCTGTTTTCAATATGAAAGAACAAAAGAATTAAGTTGCAAATAATTTCTTACTTATAAGGAAATGATTGAATAAGAAGTTGCATTGTTGAGAGTTTGATATAAGATTTTCAATTTTATTAAACAAAATATGTTTGATACAACATCATTAATTGAGTATAGCATGCTGAATGTAATTCATATGCTAAAATTTATGAAAATATTTAAGGATTTAATATCATACTTTATTCTAGTTAATTTTAGAATGATCAAACAGCATTATTAAAATAGTAATTCATTGATTTAAGCTGCTTAAATAACATAATTCATTATCGTTCATCCATTTCATTACTTATATTATTCTTTAAGATGTTATGCTGCGTATTTGCCATCAGTTATGTATCAAATTAATGATTGCCATCATAAAGTTCAAAATTCTGCTATGAATTATAGGACATATAAATACTGTCACATATTTCATCAAAAAGTTATTTTTTTTAAAAAAACTATAAGACAGAATGCTGCAATTAGTATTATATGAGATTTAATTATTGATATCTAAGTAGAGTAAAGAAAAGAACTTTGTTATTATCAATTTCAATAATATTGTCTTTACTGAATACAACGTCTATGCTTTAATTATTGATGTTAATATAGAAGGCTGCAATAGATAATGCAAAACTACATAACATAAATGGTATTAATGTTTAAATGCTAATTTCACATCATAGACTGATCTTTGTTGTACTCTACGTGCTGTAGTGAGTTTAAAGTGATTTAAGTACTTTTATCTATCATGTGTAAAATCATATGCTGCTATTTGTTATATGAAGTTTAAAGATGCCAATTATTTATGAGATTCAAACACTATCCTTAATTGCAAGATGAAACAAATGCTACCATATATTAATTAGATCCAAAAGATGTCACTAACATACAAATCAATTGCCGTTCATTCATTTAATAAAATCAGTTGCTGTTCATCCATTTAATAAGTAATCAAATGTTGCTTTTGAAATCATATACTATCAATCATTCTCAATATCATTGCTGCCATCAGTTCTATTATAAGATCTAAATATTGTCAAATAAGTTACATATTAGATCAAATATTGTTATAAATGCTATCATCTTCTTTCTTAATATCATATGTTTACTTTCAGTTCTTAAGGGGATTTATCTGCTGTTATTATAGCATGGTCTCATAGATGCCATTCAGATATATTTAAGATTTAAGATGTTCTCATGTATCAAATTGGTGCTGCCATTTGGTTGTAAGAAACAAGAAAACTGATGATGAGCATTTGTATTGTCATTCCTTTGTAAATTAATTATATATAAATCATGTGTTGACTTCTAATTCTAGGATTAAGATTAGCAAGATCAATAAAGATCAGAACTGCCATGAATTTTAAAATGATATTTTTGTTATTTCGAATTGATACTTCCATCTAGTTTAATAGAAGTATGTATTGTCCAATTCAATTGTATAACAAATACTGTCCCTTCTCTTACAAGTATCACATGCTACTATATTCCATAAAAATAAATGCTACTCTTGTTTCAAAGTGATTTAAATGCTAGCAAAAAATAAGTTGAGTGCAATTTGAAATGATTAAATGATCAAATACTATTGATCTTTTCATTGAATATTGTTATCCTTTGAAAATTCGGAGTAAAATGTATCAAATACAGTTAGTTAAGTCTATATGATCAAATGCCTATATATTAGGAGTATCTAAATATTCGTTATAAATGCTGTCATGAATAATATGATATTTAAATTCTTCCATTCAATTCGTTATTATTCATTTCAATATGAATCAAAAGTTATTATTTGCAAAGTGAAATCAAATATTGTCATATCTTGCATATTTCAATTTATGGGCTCTCAATTAATTTACATAAATCAAATGCTATTAAAATACATGTGATCATATGCTGCCATGTACTTATATTAAGATCCACATTGTTGTCATTAGTTTCAATAATGGTTATGTATTTTAGAGAAAAACCAATGTTTCTATTATGTCAAGTTCTGCCATGTATTCATGGTATTCAATTGCCACCATTTGAAATTGTAAGAAATTCAAATGCTGCCCTTCTCTTATAAGTAATCAAATGCTTTTTTTTTTTAAATTTATTCTTGTTTCTTTATATAAAATGCTAACTTTAACAACTTATTCTTTTCAGGAAATATATTGTAAATACAGAAAATGCTAAATGAATGCTGTGTGAAAAACCACATAAAAGCTGCTCTTATAAATGTCAAAATTTTACTTCTTGCATTTTATATAGTATATTTAAACTATTTAATATAGTTTAGTATATGTGAAATCATATTAGAATTGGAAATGAGCAGTCCTGTAAAAAGGACTAAACTCTATTTAGAATTACAATTAAACTCTATTTTAGAAACTGGAAATGAGCAATCCCGAAAAAAGGATTGAACTCTAATTTAGAACTGGAGATTGATTGTGAAAATGGAAAATTTGAACAAAAAACAAAGGAGATTCTACCGAAATTTTTAAGAATTTTAGGACTTAGAAAATTTATAGGAAATATAGATGTTTTCACGTGTTTCTAAAAATTTCATATAAATTATCACTTCATTTGAAAATATTAGTCATAAAAAATAATTAATTAAATGAATCCAAATATCAATATCATAAACCTATTATTATAAAACACTATTATAAAGCAATTAATTAACGACTTAAACTACTTTTGGCAGATCAAACAAATTAAATTGGTTGATTTGAATCAAAAACAGTCAGGTACGTAAATTTACTTATAAGTCTTATTTCAGTATTCTTTTTTGAGCCATTTTCCATTTGATTATTATTTGCACCTGCTTGCCGCATTTTAATCTGTAAAAGAATTATATCAAAAAGCATGTAACAAAAAAAATTTATATATATTTGTGGTGTATATCTTGGAGCGTGGAACGCAACACTGATAATTTGTGACAGATTGGGCCTGCTGGTAGCCCCTGGGAGTTATATGGAGGGATTTAGCCTCTTGTAGAAGTTGGCAAATCCAGAGGAAAGACACACCATCAGTTCCTAATTTGAGTAAGCTACCGACGGGTGGCGAGATAAGCTTCCTACAGATTATGCCTATTGGGTTTACCCATTTGGGCTTAGGGGTCTCCGGACTCGACTTATTATTACATAAGCTTTTGATAAAATTTATTTCATATATGTTGATTTTCACAGCTATTTTGCAAGGCAGAAATTGCATTTAGAATTGCGTACTTTATTTGTAGTCTTTTTTGTTATTTTCATATGTGATTCTACCTATTATAGGATGCTAGATTTATTCTTATAAGAATAAGTTGCGTACTCCTACCTGACTGGTAAACTGATATTTTTCAAGTTTTGATAATTAAAAAGCTTAGAAGATCTGCAAATTAAAAGATGAAGAATTTAAAAGAGCAGAAGAATGTAGATATTTTATTTAATATTTTGTAAAATTCAAACTGTTGTAACTTTTCATATATGTTTTTGGCTCTATGTATAAAAAGACTGTGAATTTTATTATTTTATTTTATGTTCTTTTTGAATTATAAAAATGAATATATTTTCAATTGAGATGAATTGTTCTTTAAAGGACTCTCGAACTTCGATCCCCGATCATCACAGAAATTGGTATCAGAGCGGAGTTTGAGACAATTTAAAGAATGATTCATTAAAGAGCCAACATTATGAATACAGTTTGAATTTTACTAGATTATTAGTAGTTGACTTTTAAGTTGGGAGAGCTAATATTATCATTCCTAAAATTAATTAAAATCCTATTCATCTTGATTTTAGACACTTTAAACTAACCTTGGATTAAATGAAAGATCATCTAGGTTTATTTGTTAAAATATTAAGGGTAGCTAGAAAATTAGTAATAAAATTCATGTATTTCTAAATCCAAGATTACATAAGTTGAATTACAAGTCATTTAATAGTTTTAACAAGATGTTAAGATTTCTCTAGATTTTATGGATACTAAAGTCACTACAGAACTTTGGTGACTTTGATTCCTAATTGCCATATGAAGGTAAAATAGTTGTAGAACATAAATGGTATTTTGTTAGATCCTTAAGCTAATCCTCACAACTAAAATTTAATAAATTTCTATCAGTGAGCCTTCTCCACAAGTTTGAATAACAGCTTATATACTACAGTAAGTAGTTTGGAATAAACTAAACTATCAGATTCATTCATAATTTATTATTTATGTTGAATTTTATTTTATAGTCTATTAAATATTTTTCCTAAACATCATAGAATATTTTAAATATCTTAAGATAGTAGGTATTTAAATACCCAAAAATCTATAATAAGAGCTTACCACTCTCATTGGACAAGAATACAATATTTTGGAGCTCACAGATGTAGTTTTTTTTCATTCCTTAAATTTTCAAATAGTTTAAATTCCTGAAATCTTTAAGCAACAGTTCTATTACTTATTTGACAAGACTTGTACATCCTACTGAGTTTAGCATTTCCTTCATCTATTCGAAATATAATCTTTTCAGTGAAACTTCAGTTTCAATTAAGTACTAAAGAAATGTTCAATGCAGAGCTGTGAATTCTTGAAACCTTAAAGTAGACACAAGATTTATTTGATATAAGAATATTAGTCCCCACCCATACTCTACTAAATATATTAAAAATTTAAAGTTTTCGCATCAAATACGGTTAGTTAAGTCTATATGATCAAATGCTACTATATATTAGGAGATCTAAATATTCGTTATAAATGCTGTCATGAATAATATTATATTTAAATTCTTCCATTCAAATTCGTTATTATTCATTTCAATATGAATCAAAAGTTATTATTTGCAAAGTGAAATCAAATATTGTCATATCTTGCATATTTCAATTTATGGGCTCTCAATTAATTTACATAAATCAAATGCTATTAAAATACATGTGATCATATGCTGCCATGTACTTATATTAAGATCCACAATGTTGTCATTAGTTTCAATAATGGCTATGTATTTAGAGAAAGCCAAATGTTTCTATTTATGTCAAGTTCTGGCATGTATTCATGGTATTCAATTGCCACCATTTAAAATTGTAAGAAATTCAAATGCTGCCCTTCTCTTATAAGTAATCAAATGCTTTTTTTTTTAAATTTTATTCTTGTTTCTTTATATTAAAATGCTGACTTTAACAAATGATTCTTTTCAGAAAATATATTGTAAATACAGAAATGCTAAAATAAATGTTGTGTGAAAAACCACATAAAGCTGCTCTTATAAATGTCAAAAATTTACTTCTGCATTTTATATAGTATATTTAAACTATTTAATATAGTTTAGTATATGTGAAATCATATTAGAATTGGAAATAAGCAGTCCTGTAAAAAGGACTGAACCCTATTTTAGAATTGGAATTAAGCTCTATTTTTAGAACTGGAAATGAGCAATCCCGAAAAAGGGATTGAACTCTAATCTAGAACTGGAGATTGATTGTGAAAATGGAAAATTTGAACAAAAACAAAGGAGATTCTGCCAAAATTTTTAAGAATTTTAGGACTTAGAAAATTTATAGGAAATATAGATGTTTTCACGTGTTTCTAAAATTTCATATAAATTGTCACTTCTTTTGAAAGTATTAGTCATAAAAATAATTAATTCAATGAATCCAAATATCAATATCATAAAAACCTATTATTATAAAACATATCATAAAGCATTAAATTAAGGACTTAAACTACTTTTGGCAGATCATACAAATTAAATTGGTTAATTTTGAATCAAAATAGTCAGGTACACAAATTTACTTATAAGTCTTATTTCAGTATTCTTATTTGAGCCATTTTCCATTTGAGTATTATTTGCACTGCTTACCGCATTTTAATCTGCAAAAGAATTATATCATAAAGCATGTAACAAAAAGAATTTATATATATTGTGGTGTATGTCTTTGGAGGGTGGAACGCAACACTGATAATCTGTACAGATTGAGCCTACTGGCAGCCCCTGGGAGTTATATGGAGGGATTTAGCCTCTTGTAGGAAGTAGGTAAATCCAGAGGAAAGACACACCATCAGTTCCTAATTTGAGTAAGCTACCGACGGGTGGCGAGATAAGCTTCCTACAGATTATGCCTATGGGTTTACCCATTTGGGCTTAGGGGTCTCCGAACTCGACTTATTGTTACATATGCTTTTGATAAAATTTATTTCATATATATTGATTTTCACGGCTATTTTGCATGGCAGAAATTACATTTGGAAATTGCTTACTTTATTTGCAGTCTTTTTGTTATTTTCATATGTGATTCATACCTATTATAGGATGCTAGATTTATTCTTATAAGAATAATTTGCGTACTCCTACCTGACTGGTAAACTGAATTTTTCAGGTTTTGATAATTAAAAAGCTTAGAAGATCTGCCAAATTAAAAGATGAAAAATTTAAAAGAAGCAGAATAATGTAGATATTTTATTTAATATTTTGTAAAACTCAAACTGTTGTAATTTTCCATATATTTTTTGGCTCTATGTATAAAAAGACTGTGAAATTTTATTATTTTATTTTATGTCCTTTTTGAATTATAAAAATGAATATATTTTCAATTGAGATGAATTGTTCGTTAAAGACTCTCGAACTTCGATCCCTGGTCATCACACCTGCTATACCAGAAGAAGTTGTATATTCCATTGAAAGGAACCGACAAAAAATATGTAGCTATGCCTGATGAAGAATGGGAATTTCTCAATAGAATTGCACTAGGTTTGATTCATTTATCATTATCTTTTTCTATTTCTTTTAACATTGTTAATGAGAAAATCATTGTAGATCTCATGAATGCCCTGATGAGGATGTATGAGAATCCATAGATTTGGAATAAAATTTTCTTAATGAAGAGATTGTTTAACATAAGATGATGGAAGGCCATTCAGTGACTGAACATCTCAATGGGTTCAACATGGTGACGAGCCAGTTAAGTTCAGTGGGCATCAGTTTTGATGACGATGTCTGAGCTCTATTATTCCTCTCTTCATTGCCAGACAGTTGGGATGGGCTGGTTACAACCATCAGCAATTCATCAGGAAATACGTCATTGAGGTTCGACGACATAGTCGGGCTTATGCTGAATGAGAAGATGTGGAAGAAATCTTATGGATAGGCATCTACCTCAGCACTGAATGCTGAGAGCAAAGGAAGACACACTGAAAGGAGACATAACAGAAATAGATCAATATCTCGATGAGGAAAATCAAGACCCAGAAAGGCAATGCCGAATTGCTGGAACTGTGGAAAGGCATGTAACTTCAAGAAGGACTGCCCTATCTTGAAAAAATCAAGTGGTGATGGTAAGATTATGAACCCCACTATAAATGTTTCAGCTGAGGAGGATCAGAATGCTTTGATCATCTCACTTGTCAACACAAAGTCCTGGGTGGTGGACTCGGGCACATCCTTTCATGTGACTCCAACTAGGAGTCCCTTCAAGAGTTACACCAAGGGTGACTTAGGGAAAGTGTATCTTGGAGATTATAAGGTGTGTGACATCATTAGCATAGATGATGTGGATGTTAAGCTACCAAGAGGTGCAGTTTGGAAGCTCAAGGATGTTAGACATGTGCCATGTCTAAGGAGAAATCTGATTTCTATGAGCCAACTAGCTAGAGAGGACTATAACACTTGCTTCACTAAAGACTCATGGAAGAGCACCAGAGTGTAATCATTATTACATTGGGCAATATGAAAGGCACATTTTATCTGATCAATAAAGTGTCTGATACTATTGTAGCTGCATAAGAGATAGATGCGGATCTATGGCACTGGAGACTTGGCCATATGAGCGAGAGGGGGTTAAAATCCCTACAGTCAAAGGGGAAGCTCCAAGGACTGAAATCAGTAGACTTGGATTTATGTGAAGATTGCGTGTTGGGCAAACTGAAAAATATTTCATTCTCCAAAGTTGAAAGGGAGCTGAAAGGCAAGAAAATTGAGTTGGTGCATACAGATGTATGGGAGCCAGCTCCTACTTCTTCCATAGGTGGAGCTACATGTTTTGTCACCTTCATTGATGACCATAAATCTAATGTGTTTGATGTGTTTGAAAAGTGGATAGATTTGGTGGAGAATGAGATATGATTAAAGCTTAAGTGCTTAAGGTCTGATAATGGCAGCGAGTATTATGATAGAGAGTTCAAGGAGTTTTGTGCCTTAAGAGGCATCAAGAGGGAGTTCACAGTCCCTAGAACACCACAACAAAATGGTGTTGCAGAATGAATGAAAATGACAATCATAGAAAGAGCCAGAAGCATGAGATTGCATGCGGGTCTCCCAAAGCATTTGTGGGCTGAAGCCGTTAACATGGCTGTATATCTAATCAATCGGGGACCTTCTATACCCTTGAATGAAGGGATTCCCGAGGAAGCTTGGAGCGAAAAGGAGGTGAAATTGAACCACCTCAAGGTATTTACCTGCTCATCCTATGTGCACATTGATGTAGGATCCAGGAGCAAGCTTGACGCAAAGGCGATCAAGTGCACATTTGTTGGATATGGCGCGGGCGAGTTTGGTTATAAGTTATGGGATAATCAGAACTAGAAGGTCATCAGAAGTTGGGATGTCACTTTCAATGAAAGTGAAATGTACAAGGATTTTATTAGAATCAAAACTAACTCCAAGGATGATTCAAATGGTGAGCCCCGACATATAGAGATTGATGATAGTATTGAGCTAGACATTGAAGTTCAAGAAGAATCTCAGGAGGGAATCAATGTTGAACCACAAATACTCATGCTAAGAAGACCACAAGAGTCACAATACCACCATAGAGGTACTCTCATTCCTTGTTCTATTTATTACTAATAGATATATGTAAATTAGAAAGCTTGGAAGAGGCACTTCAAGTTGAAGATTCAATCAAGTGGAAGGCTGCTATGAATGATGAAATGCAATCACTCATGTGAAATGGTACATGGGAGTTAGCACCCTTACTAGTTGGGAAGAAGACCCTTCAGAACAAGTGGTTTATAGGGTAAAGGAAGAGCTGAATGGGAGCAAGCACTACAATGTGAGACTTATAGTAAAGGGTTTTCAGCAAATACATGGGGTCAACTACAGTGAGATCTTTGCCCCAATTGTAAAGATGACAATCATTAGGGTTGTGCTGAATATTGTTGTAGTTGAGTATTTGCATTTGAAGCAAATAGATGTTAAAACTGTATTTCTTCACAGAGAGCTGGAGAAGGAGTTGTACATGCAACAACCTGAAGGGTACAAGGCTCAAGAGAAAGAAAAAGCTAAGCTAGTGTGCAAGCTCAAGAAGAGCCTCCATGGATTGAAGCAAGCACCAAGGCAATGGTACAAAAGATTTGATAGGTTCATATCTAAATCAGGGCACAAGAGATACCAGGCGAATCACTATTATTACATAAAATAGTGTAAGTCCTCATATATTATTCTATTATTGTATATGGATGATATGTTGATCGCTAGATCGGACATGGATGATATAAGGATGCTGAAAGATCGTATGTTAAAGTAGTTTGACATGAAGGACTTGGGGCCAGCCAAGCAGATTCTTGGAATGAGAATCAATAGAGAAAGAGGTACATGAATTCTAAAGCTGTCGCAGAAAGAATATGTTGAAAATATGCTGAAAATATTCAACATGAGTGAATGAAGCCAATAGACACTCCCTTAGCAAGTCACTTTAGCTTATCAAAGGAGCAGATGCTAAAGTTTGAAGAAGATAAGGAGCATAGGCTGAAGGTTCTCTATGCTTCAGTAGTTGGGAGCTTGATGTGCGTGATGATCTCTACGAGATCAATATTTCCCATGCAGTGGGAGTGGTTAGCAGATTCATGAGAAACTCAAGAAAACACCATTAGGATGCAGTCAAGTGGATCCTAAGGTATCTGAAAGGTACAATAGGCAAAACTTTATGCTTTGGAAGATCTAGCATTATTTTACTGGGTTATGTAGATTCAGATCCTGTAGGAGATGTTGTTAGCATGAGAAGCACTGCATGTTATGTGTATATGTGTAGCAGTGAGCTATATCTCTAGGCTACAAGATATTGTATCTCTATTTACCATGGAGGCGGAATACGTTGCCATTATAGAGGCAAGTAAGGAGATGATCTGGTTGAAGAGTTTCATGGCAAAATTGGGCAAGGGGTAGGAGGATGTGAAGGTCTACAGTAATAGTATGAGCGTTATTCATTTAACAAAGAATGCAACATTTCATGCCAAAACAAAGCACATTCAACTCTATTACCATTTCATCCGGACATTATTGGAAGAAGGACAGCTTGGATTAGAGAAGATCCACACATTTAAGAATTCAGCCAATATGCTTACTAAAGCTGTAACAGTGGAGAAGCTGAAACTATGTGTAGCTTCAGTTTGTCTCGGTATGTGAAAAGAGAGCGAGGGTGAGCCACACCACGTTCTTGATAAGAATTGAAGAAGACAATGATGAATCAATATTGAAAGAAGGGGAGTTTTCCTAAAGGCCAGCAAGTGGGAAATTATTATGTTATGGAGACCATTTAGTTCATCATGAAGATACTAGTGGTACTCTGGTGAGTTTCCGAAAGGTTCTGAGGCGATTCAGATCATGAAGTGAAGTCTAGAAACAACACAGGCGCTGCGGCGCGCTGCAGCAAGCTCTGGCAATCCCAAGCGATCGACAAATAGAGAAGCAAGCACTGCTGCACTTCGCAACAGGTGTCAACCCAAGACGCGGGTGCTATCACGTGCCGTAGCTGGTGCCAACCTGAGACGCGGGTGCTACCGCGCATCGCAGTGGGTGCCAACCTGAGACGCGGGCGCTACGGTGCACCGTAGTGCCTGGCAAAAATCTGCTTCAGTTCAAGTTTTGCCTTAAGCAAATTGGAGGGCATTTTAGATCTTTTAGGGTCCGAATTTCAACTGGGTACTTAAGCGAAGAAGTTAGGAGGAGATTACAAGGTTGGTATTTTTAATTAGAGGCTTGTGCAAGCTGTGAGGTGGAGATCCTTAGGTGAAGCCCTAAGGAAGATGCTATGCATGATATCCCTTGCATATTGGAGGACAGACTCCTGGTGGTGGCTGCTTCCTCTTCTTTCCATATTAGAGTAAGAGCTAGTGTATTTCAGCTAAGGAGATAAGCTCTTTGTAACTCTATAACACTCAAGTCTTTCTAGTGAATTTTTTGTAGTGTGGCTCCATAGCTTTTCATATTCTTGGGTTTTCCATGTAATCTTTGGTATTTGGATGTTTTATGTACTGTGATCTCTTGCATGTATGTACTGTAGTTTTATTTTTGTAGTTTTGTGATTTTAAGTTGTTTGGTAACCGTCAACGCAACCCCGATCTTCATTAAAAGAGAGTGAACTCTACTAAATCAATTTCATTGTGGATATTGTGTGCTGGAAGTTCTTCGTGCTCAAACTATTTCCAACACGGCGCACAACTCTCTTTTTATGTAGCCACAAGCCGTCGGCGGGCCCCACGGCCAACCGGCTGGGCTAAGCCCTTCCCCTCCCCGCCTTACCCATCCCCATCTCCTCACATAATCTGTAACGACCCAAGTCGTTACTAGAATAATTAGGACTAAATATAACTCAAAAATTAGAATCCTTAGTGACTTTAAAATTAGGGCTAGTCAAAAATATTATTGAATATAATATATTTTTGTGATCGTTATGCCTAAGTTTGAGAGTAATCCGGATAATGGATATTCTTGAATTAATTTTTAAATTATTTAAATTAAGTAAATTGGAAAAATTAAAGATAAGTCCAAATTTAATGGTTTTGGTGTCATTGGATTAAAAATATTATAAAAATAGTACACAAAAAGTTTTGTCAAATTTGGAGCTTTGGATTGACGGTAATAAAATTTTGAAGTTTTTTATTTTCAAAAATTATAAGAAATAAAATATTGCTCCAAATCAAAAAAAATTGGTGCGAGTGTGTTCATCTCATCAATTTACACCTCCGCATTAAGTTTCATTATTTTTGAAAATAATGGAAAAATGCGCAAAAATCAAGTATTGCTTAAAACTACTACTCATTTATTCAAAATAAATTATTTTGTTATTCATCAAAAATTTTGTTATTCATTATATCAATGAATCATTCATTCAAAATATGTCATCTTAAGTTACTTAATATTTAAGTAAACTTAAGAGTGATGTAAGAGGAGAGAGAAAGAAAAGAGAGAAAGATGAGATATAAAAAAAAAAAAAAAAAGAATTTAAGAGTAAGAGAAAGTCAAATTACTCATATTGAAAAATTAATGGAAAAGAGAGAAATAGGATAGAGAAAATGAAATATGTCTTATAAATACTTCTCCCCCTCTCCCTCATTCTCCTATCCTCCCCCACTCCCCTCCCACCTCCTCGTCTCTCCTCAGCTTCCCCCTTTTCTTCCTTAGCCACCACCAGTTTCACCCACCAATTTTCTGTAAGTCTCATCAACACTAAGATAGAGTAAGAAATGAGAAAGAGATGAAATATTTTCTTTCTTTTTATTTATTCTTCTTTTAATAATAATAATAACGTTATTATTATTATTATTTTTTATTATTATTACTATTATTGTAATTATTATTTTCATATATGTAAATTTTCATTTATATAATTTTAATTTCACTCATTTTCTTTCTAAATATATATATATACATAAATATATATCCTAATTTCTGTATATTTTATTTTAGTCATTTTTTTATATACATACATATTCCATAATTTATGCAACTTTTATTTCAATTATTTTATATATATATATATATATATATATATATATATATATATATATATATATCCTAATTTCTACAATTTTCAAGTTTGAGGCAGCGAGAACTAGGTTTCTGTCCTGAGAAACTTAAGGCATCATTTCGTTGCTCCATCCCGTCGTCCTCACGGGCGAACCTTAGGTTCATTAGGTCGACCCTATCACGGCCATCTTACCGAAATGTTGATCTAGGCCTTAGACCCCCGGGTTCAACCGGGAGGTCTAACCCTAGATCTGCCCCTTCTGCCCTCTCTCGGGAACGAAGCGGTCCGAACCGCGAGTGTTGCGGTCCAGGTTCCTCCGCTGAACAGGGATGGTTCGACCATGGGCCGCTGCATAAAGGTCGTGGGCCCGCGTCTACACGCGGCCTTCCTGTGTGTCATCGCGTGTCTGGCGGCGCACGGATTACGGGAATGTCGCCAGCCATCCCGTCCTTGATCTCAGCATCCTAATATTCTGCGCCATCACTTCCCGCCACATTCTGTGCCCTAGATTTCCGCATTTTCTTTTATTATGTGCTGATGATTAAATGTTTATGTTTAAATAATTAATGATATATTATTTCAATTTCGTTTAAATGATAACTTTAAGAGTATTAATCCAAATAATACAAAATTATATATCATTTTGATCACAAAAATGACTAGATTAATAATATAAAATTTAATTTTTGTTTTGGAAAATATTTTAATTAGTCAATATTTAGGATTAATTAATTAATTATAAATTAATTTCATTATTTCATGTGACTTAATTTGATCATTTAATATCCAAATTAAATGATCAAATAGTTCATTTTACTCACAAAAATATGAAGAACAATAATATAAAATCAAATTTACCATTTGAACCCTAATATTTTTAATCACTTTTTAACCCTAATTAGGAGTTATTAAAACCCTAATTTTCCAAAGTTGTCCAATTTTGACATACTTAGTGTCATTTTTCTCCTTATAATTTCAATTATATATTTATTATTTCCATTGGACAATAATTTATGATTTTAGGTTTTTAACTCTTACTTAGTGTTATTGTGATTGTTCTAAATTCCTAAATAGCATGTTTTAGGTTTTATAAAACCCTAGGATAGCTAATATGTCACATTAATTATCTCCATTATCAAATTAGATTACATTTTAGTATGAGCTTAGTTCTCAATTTTCTAATTATGTGAATCAACTGCCAAGTGCTTAATTTACCTTTCAACCCTAAGGTAGAAACCTTAGGATTGATTTGCAAATTAAATTATAGTTGATCCCTAAATATATATAGTTACACCCATTGAGTGTAGATAGATTCAATATCTTTGTAATGGTAAATTAGTGAATCAACTAGACTAGTTTAGTTACTATATTAAAATATAGTTCATTCACCCTAACCCTTAAAGCCTCCTCTTGAATATTTTAAGAGCTAGTACTAGAAATCCTAAGTCACTTAGTGTAATTTAGAAATCCTATTGAGTTCCTTAAACATCAATTATTATAATATTTAGAACTTGTAATTCTTAAGTCCTATCAATTAATTACCTTAAACCTTTCATTTTATTATAACTTAGCTAGATTAACACTTGATTGGTTAGATCCTTCAAATTATAACCTAGTTAGTGAACTTTAGTTAATCTACCTTAACTCCAACTTCTTAAGTTAGACATTTTCTTTATCTTGATCTCTTCTTACTAGATACCTAAATCTTGATTTAATTATTGCAATTGAATCTTATAGTTTAGGATATGAATAAGACCTAGTTTTTAATAGTATCAATTATATTTATAAATTATTTTGTCACATTATATTAATTGAATTGAAACTACTACTTTCAAAACCCCAACTACTACTATACTTACAATTAACTTGAGATCAATATCTCAAAGTTAATTGTGAGCTCAATTAGCTTCAATCATTAAGTAGATCATTAAAATTAGATAACTTTGGATATCACTTAGTTACAAGTAATGAATTTCCCTTGAATGCTTGCTTAGTTTTGAGCCTTATTCATTTGAATCATTCATATAATCTATTGTGCACGAATAAAACTTTCACCTTAAAATTTGTAAGGGTTTATATGGTGGATCAGACTAGGGCAAGCTGAAATGGAGTATTAAGGAGACATCGCATTCTCAGAGGGTGAATGTGAGTATTTTAAGATTTGACCCCGCTTTTCTTTAGTTGTTAAACAGACATGTTTAACTCCTCATTTCATTCTGAATATGCCCACAGAATGAGCACAGATTAAAATAACTTCAATTAATTAACATGTGAAATCTTCTTCAATTTTATAGATTGTTAAGACTCACCATAAATATTAGCTATATTACTTTCCATAGTTCTGGACTATGTGAATCTTAGACTGATAGTATAAGATCTTCCTTCAATTTCCTTACTATACATTTTCTATGATTTAGAACTATACTTTACAAGTTTACAATTCACTTAGATTATAGTGAATGTTGTAAAATTACATTTAAATGTTTCACTATTTTTTTTCCTTACTTAACATTAGTTCATTTGAACATATATATGCTTTACTGCATTTACTTTCATATGCACATTAGTTTATTTCTAGCATATTTAGGATGCTTTTGCCCTCGTTCTATTTGCAGGCTAGGATGTATACTTAAGTGAGTATTCTAACTCACTTTATTTTTCTTGTTTACTTTTCCTCACTTGTATGCTTACTATATTGCACCCATGCTTGTGTTTATTTTTGTAACTAGTAAGTGATATCCAATTATAATAATAACATGTTTAGCCAATCTTAAATTATACTTTGACTGTTTAGTCTAACCAGATTTTCTATTTCTTGGCTTTGCCCTATCATATTTAAATACCAAAATATGATAGATCAGGTGCATTTGGAGGCTAGTGGAGCTGGACTCAGTACTAAAAATTAATTGCTTTTGCTTATCATATACTAAAACTATATAGCTTAATATAAATTACAAAGTGAGCTATTAGTTTCTTACTTTTCTTTTAGTTTACTATTGGTTTGTAATAAATATTATTTACTTTACTTTTTTTATACTTTATTGGAGCTTAGATTATATTTAAATTCTTATGATGAATGAATGGATGAATGTATTGAATGGATGAATGGTTACAAATATATAAAAGTGAATATTACTTAAGTCATTAGTCGCATATCTACCTAGGATGTTAATTGGAAATTAATTTCTTATTTAAGTTGAAAAGCTTTTCTTTATCTACATGTATGTATTGAATGCTTGTGAATTGAGTATACTTTAGGATAGATAATTGCTACACATATGATTTTCTCCCTTTTAAACTTGTAGAATTATAAATGAACAATCCTATATAATAGATTGAACTTTACTTTAAAATTAGAAATGAGCAATCATATGAAATAGATTGAACTTTATTTTAAAATTAGAAATGAGTAATCCTATATAATGGATTGAACTCTATACTAAAATTGGAGCTAAAATGAATTGATTACATATTAGTTTAAGTTGTTTTCCTTTCAAATTATAATTTCCATTGGAATGGAAGTCTTGCATATCTACTTTGCAAGTGTTTCCTTAGCCATTTACAAAGGAGACTGCCAAAAATTTTAAGAATTTTAGGACTTAGAAATTTTGTTGAAAAATGTAGACTTATAACTCACATGTCAAATACTCAATAAATATCTAGAATTTCATATCTAAGATTGAATGTATTCATTTCAATTATTTTAAATTACATTCTCATGTATCCTTACACATATCATATGCTTAATTGTATTTTATTCTCACTTAAAAATCCATGTATTGTATCTTCATTTATAAATTACTTGATACCATTCACAATTTTCCTTCCATCTTAATTTAAGTCCCTCTTCTAAATCCTTGGCCAAACATAAAATCTAATGATTTGGATTAATTTTATTCTAATCTAGTATTAGGTATTGTGGTGACGTATCAATATTGAGTTAAGTGATTCTCAATATTGGGGTCGTCATAGTGTGTGTGTGTGTGTAATTATTTTTATTTTTATTTTCTTATTTTTTTCTTTCTTTTTTTTTTATTTTTATATTTATTTTTTATATATTATTATAATAAATAATAATAATAATAATAATAATAATAATAATAAAAATAAAAGTAAAAATAATTATTATTTATTAATGATAATAATGACTTTTTATTTTTATCATTATCATTATTATTATTATTATTAATGATATTAATAAAGTTATTATTATTATTATTATTATTATTATATTGTAATTTACTTACTATTATTTTCGTTCTAGTTATTTTCATTTCAATTTATTATTATTATGATTATTATTATTATTATTATTATTTTTTTTTTTATTACTTTTATTATTATTATTATTTTTATTTCTGTAATGTATTTTTCCATTATTTTAATTCTATTATTTTTATTTATATCATTATTATTATTATTATTATTATTATTATTACTATTTCTACAATTTCTATTTCTGCCATTTTTATTTTAACATTTTCATTTTTGTTACTTATTATTATTATTATTTTATTTTTATCATTTTAATTAAGTCAATTTCATTTATGTCAATTATTATTATTATTATTATTTTATTAGTATTATTATTATTATTATTATTATCATTATTATTATTATTATTGTAACTTCCTTTCCTTTATTTTTATGTCATTTCAATTATGTTAAGTATTATTATTACTATTTTTATTATTATTATTATTCTTATTATTATTATTATTATTATTATTATTATTACAACATTTTCTTTTTACTATTATTTTTTGAATCATTTAATTAAGTTAATTTCCATTATGTCAATTATTATTATTATTATTATTAATTTGTTAATTTTCATCTAATTAATATTATTATTATGTATATTATTAGTATTATCATTTTTCTTATTATTAAATTATTATAATAGTAAAACAAACTTTAATTACTCTTCTTAAAATAAAATTATGTAATCAGATTTTTAAAGCACAAAAACCAACACAAAATCAGTTCAACAAAAGTTCTTACCTGGGTGCTGCACAACTGTAGGTATGTAGATTTTTGAAAGTTTTATATCAAAATTATTATGTTTGAGCCTATATTCTTTTTGTATAAAAATTTGATTATTGCATCAATACGCATGAACCACTATAAGGATCACAAATCTTTATCATGACAACTTGTGACGTATGTTTATGGTGAGTCTTTGAAGGAAGTTGAAATTGACCTATTAACAAATGGGGTTTACTAGTAACCTAGACCGAAATAAGGAGGGATCTAGCTCGCTATGAAGGGGTTGTAGATTCAGAGGAAAAATTCACCAAATCCCAAGAGTTAAAGTATAATTATCGATGGTTAATTGATGCCTTCCTAGAATATCATATGATCTAAGAAATACAAGAGAAGTTTGGGCTTTTAATTCTTAGCAGCAAGAGAAAGGCATGGTCTTATTGAGGGAGTCAGTCTAATTAAGAGCCTATCACACAAAGTTAGTGATATAAGATATAATAAAAATTTCATTATTACCTTTTTTAGCAAATTATGCAATACATTTTGATGATATTCTTTATTCCAAAGCTGAGCAAATTTTCATTTATACTTCATAGGATGCTAGAATATATTTCTTACTAAACTTCTATGTTCTCCTACCTGAATTGGTAAAGCCTTTTTCAAAAATTGAAAATGAGTAAGAGGAGATACCTCGCTGGAATGTCAGCAAGGAAGTAAGATGAATCACAAAATGAGATTTTGGGATCCACTTTTAGAATAAACAAATATATGTAATTTTGGTTCTGTAAATGTAACACCCCGTTATTATATTAGGCAATTTTACTAAATAACGAGTGTTATGATAATACTTAATACTAGATTACTGTATTTTAACTCACTATTGAGTACTATCTCTTAATTGCAGAGCTATGGGTAGAAAGAAAAATCATCATCCAATAAACATCCATCATC
Organism: Gastrodia elata; assembly: GCA_016760335.1. NCBI lineage: Eukaryota > Viridiplantae > Streptophyta > Magnoliopsida > Asparagales > Orchidaceae > Gastrodia > Gastrodia elata. The sequence continues at coordinate 22,125,942 of CM028684.1, forward strand.
TAGAATAAATGTATAAATATACATAATATGAAAGAAAGCCTAAAGTCATCACAGAAATAGAAAGATGAACATCATAAACAAGTTATTAATACAAATTGAATAAACTAAATCTCTTATACTCACATAGTCATAAAATAATATGGTAAATGCAGCACTTCCAAGAGCCTTATATTACTCATGCTCTTCTTTAGGTATAAGATATGATCCAAGTTCCTAATCTACTGTATTTAATTTATAATATGGTAGGGCACAACCAACAAAAAGAAATAAGTGATTAAACTTTAAGAAGTCTACGTATAATTTAAAAGTAAATATTTGTATTTTATTTTAGCAAATATCACAATAGTTATTTACAATTTTAATAAAGGCAAAGCATTTTGTAGGGGAATGAATAGAAAGTAGAAATAACACTAAAATCTAGTAGGTATGTAAACAACTCATATTAGACTGCTCAAATATGCATCAAATAGGTTAATAAAGTATATATGTGTTGCATAAGTATCTAAACAAGTAGAGAAAGTATGTATGTATCTAAGTTAAATAAATGATAAGTATCGATTAATGACAGTGTAGAAAAATATGTAAGTAACGGATATGAATATCTATACTATAAAAAATCATAAGTAAAACTGTAAGTAAATTACTGAAGCAACATATGTGAAGTATTTTCAGTCTTATGGACTGAATAATCTGAAAGGTATAGTCGTAAGTATATAGTAAACATTCATAATCAATATGATTATGGATATATAATTTTTACATTAATTTATTTATTTTTTATATATATTTTGTTATGCATGCACTATACATAATAAGTGAGGAGTTAAGCACGTCTGCTCAACTATAATGTAAGCGAGATCTTCTATTATTGCAGCCTAAACTCTTAAGCACCAATGTATTTTCGCTTTGGCCTGAAATGTCTCATGATTTTTCCCTCGGAAGAGGGCTTCCCAGCAGGTCACCCATTCTGGGAGTGCTCCCACATGAGTACACTTGACTTTGGAGTTCTTCTCAGGAACTCTACCATTATCTAAAAAGGTGACTCGATGTTTAAGAGTTTCACTTATTATTACTTAAGAGGGTTGTTACAATCTCCCCAACTTAAGTAAATGATGTTCTCGTTAATAACTACACACAGATCTAAAAACTATCCATTGGGTAAATAGGACTAGAGGTGGCCCTTGCCCATAATTATGTAGTACCTTAACCATCATGGGATCAAGAGGCTGCTCACATAAAGTGATACTTTATATTATATGGCACTTACCTCCTATTTGACACCCTATGGCTTGATCTAATATCATATGTAGCAGCCCAAACTCTTAAGCACCAATGTATTATCTGCTTTAGTCTGAAAGACCTCACAATTTTTCCCTTAAAATATACTTCTCAGCAAGTAACACATTGTAGCACCCCGCCCCTTAATCCACAAGATTAAGCTAAGGGGTTGTGTGTCACTTTGGTAAATTCTTCACTTATCATTAGAATAAGGTGTAATTCCTCAATCCACTAATAAGGGAAGGATGTACCCTATATAATGCAACAGAATCATTCACTAAGTATATACATTCATCAGAGTGCAGAAGTAAAGATAGTAAAATATGCTACATCTAATCCATCATAATACAAGTAAGAATTAAACATGCAGCTCATATTAAAATAGTACAATAAAAGAACATACATGAATATATGAATTATTACAAATATTAAATTAAGTCTTAATGAAAATGATAAAGCTCTCATCCTCACAAAAATAAAAGAGAAGCTAAGCTAAGGATCTCCAGTGGCAGCACACTCATCCTCCTGAATCTGACCTTCAGAAGACTCGACTACCTCGAATAATTCGGAGTCTATCATTATCGGTTTCACAATGATAGGGCATCAACCAAAGAAAAGGAAAGTCTGATTAGACATATTGTCTTAGTATATTTTAAGTTGTTTAAGTTTATGAGTTTTATGATATCACCATTTTACTTAGACTGTAAAATAAATAAAGCGTAAGGGTGCAATAAGCATATAAAGGAAGGATTAAGTTATAAATAAAGGCATTTATAACTAAGCAATATGTTAGGTAAGAGAGCATATCTCAACTCTAAAGCTGTAACAAGGTTAGGCATATAAGTATAAGTAAAATAAAGAAAATACTAAGAAAAAAAGACTCATCCTAAATATGCTTATGATCACTTGACATATACAGGTTAAGTAAGCGGGTAAAGTAAAGTCAAGTACGATGGTAAACATGAAATAGCGAATAGTAAATAGTAAACAGTAAACATGTATGTAATGACTGTCATATCAAAAGAGGGCTAATCTAGTATTCTGATATCAAAAGGATTCTTAGCATCAATACAGAGGCTAAGGGGACAAAATATTCCTAGCGTCATCTCAGGCTAGGTGAAATAACAGAACTGAAAATGAACTGACAAGGTAGTAATTATAAATGCAATAATATTTTAATTATTTTATTTTTACTTCTGTGAACATGTCCAGAAGTAGCTGAGAAGTCAAGCACGTATACAAGACTATACGAGTTCCAAACTTAGCGCAACACTCCTCACTGAGTAATGCCAAGTACTCCTTATTTCTCCTTACCCCTGTCCAATATGGTAAAATGTGCTAGATCAACAAGTAACTGAACCCAATATAAATGTTATCCTAATATTCTATATTTTTATTTTATGCAATAATAATATATTGTATGACATATTCAATGAATAAGGCACAAAATACAAGGAATGTGAAAGCACAAGTAAAACAAGAATGAGCAAGGGACTCTACTACACATGTTGATACCTGTTGGTATCTATTAAACCATTCTAACTATTCTAAGTTACACAAGTTCATGATCTTCAACTCCTACTATCGAATGAGACTTAGAAGCACAGTCTTATAAATTAAAAGTAATTAAAATTGATCAGGTTCTAATTTAATTCAATTAATAATGACTATAAGTTAAATAATAAATTATTATGCCATAATTAATAAATTTAGCCATTCTAAACTAAGATCTATTCAAGATTTACTAAATCTAAGAATTATGCATCAAACACCACAAATTGGAGTTAATCATATAATTCAAGGGGCAAATATAAGATCTAAGATTTTTAAGACTAAAAGTGACTATAGATTAACCCAAATCCTATTAAGCACAATCAAGTTTAATATAATGAATCTTGTAGTCTTAATTTTAAATTGAAAGATAAAAAAATCATAATTAAAGTACAAAAATCTAGAAATTAATAAAAGCAAGGTTTCATTCATTGAATAACTCATTTACTCAATGAATGAACCCTAATATAGGATATACTCCTAATCTTAAGAGAAAAAGGCCAAAAGTGAAGTGTAGATTCTAAGAAGCTCCTAATAAATAACTTAGAAAATTTTAAGAGTTGTTGATAGTTATTACATTCTATATCTTAATTGTTGGACTGATTTGTTTAAGGAGGTTATAATGTGAGGTTTAAACTAAGTTAGAAGCTTATAGATTTTACTTAAGAAATTTTCAAGTCCTTAATGGGAAATTTTAGCAAATTACTTAATTATGAGGTTAAGGGTTCTTAACTGATTCTAAATTAGGTTTATTACTAATTTTAATGATTTAAATGATATTTTGGAGGATAAAGGCACTTAACCTAAATCTTGGGCAAAATGACTGTTTTGCCCCTATTTAAGGGTCTAAAAAGCTACTTTTTGATTTAGAACCACAAAATGAGTTTTCTTATTGTCAAATGATTCTTTACTATCTAACATGAAGATAGACAGTAAGTACACCAAATTTGAACAAGTATTAAGTCCTATGGGTCAAATTTAAGGATTCTAACCTATAAGAGTATTTTAGTAATTTCACTTAGCAAAGTCTAAAAATTCAATTAGTTTATTGTTGTCTACTGTTTAAGGATTCTATAGAGTCTAAGAACACTAAATTCAGAAGTCTATTGAATTAGTTATGAGTATTTTAAGTTTAGGGGCAAATGTGTCATTTCTAGGATTAAAAGGGATCAAAAACATAACTTTTCAATTTGAGATCCAAATTCAGCAAACTCAGTGGCTATAGCTTTCTTATATTACATTGAGTAATTTAACTGGGAGTAGATCCAAATTAGAGCTCATTTGGCCAAGTTATGAGCTAATTAATGTTATGAGTATTTTAGTCAATCTAAGATTTCTAGTAGTCAAAACCCAAATTTTCTTTTAGTTTACTATTGGCACTAAATTTTTAACCTAGTTAACACCTTGAATTTATTAATTTGAATTACAAATGATCAAGTTATAATCATTTCAATATTAGGGTTCTATTTTTTAGAAAGGGGTCAAAATCTAATATTTTCCATATTTAAATATCACATAGAATTTTATATAGTGCTCAAATTTACTTGTGCCCTTAAAATTCGAAAAACTGTGAAGTTTTGACCATTTCAGCCGGTTCTGGACCAATCCAGACAGTTCTAGGCACTACGGCGCGTCGTACGCCTTCTGGCCGAAAGCCAGGCGCTACAGCGCGTTGCGCGCGGCAACGAATTCTTGCGCTGCAGCGGATTATGGCAGATTCGAACTCGAAGCTTGAGCGCTGCGGCACGCTATGGCGCGCTACGGCAGACCCAATTTCGAACCTCGGGCGCTGCGGCGCGCTGCATCGCTCGATGGTGATTTCACCGTGCGAAAACCGCAATGAGTCATCTTTCGAGCTCAAATACTCTCAACTTAGAGCACTTCATGTGCGGTGCCATATACCGATGGAAAAGTATTTTTGAGACCTTTTCATTGATACCAAAATCGGCATGAAAGAATTATTCTAACAAACATAAATTAAAGTTTTAGCTACTAGTATACAGAAATCGTGCAATTTTTTATTTGACAGAAATTTTAAATGAATGAATGGGCTTCGATCGGACTCATTCGAGTCCGATTGAGGCGCGACAAGCATGCATAGAATCCATACAATAACTTAATGAAAATATCATTAACAACACTTTGCTACATATGAAGAGGATAGCAGAAGGAAGAGTTTAGCAAAATAGTACCTTGGCCTTAGGAATGGAAGAAGAAGACTCAGTTGGTTCCTTGAGAGCTTGAGGGCTTGAATGATCCTTCAACAACATCACATCAAGAGAAAGATGGGAACTCAACTAATGGCCAAATGGATAGGAAGAGATGATTGAGCCTCCATTTAAAGGAGAATGAGAGCTTGGCTCTCCCTTGAATTCTCCCATCAAGTATGGAAGGGGAAGAGGGAGGGTTAGGAGTAATTACATGCATTACAGGAGATGAAGGGGAAGAGTGAGGGTTAGGAGTAATTGCATGCATTAAAGAAGAGGAAGGGGAAGAGGGAAAGTGAGGCCAGCTAGGGAAAAAGAAAAAGAATGAAATAAATATATTATTTAAGGCTTTTAAATTAATTTATTTAATTAATTAATGATTTAAAACTCAGATTTAATGGAGCAGGAAAGTGGGGTCTAGCCAAAAAGAAGAAAAGGAAGGAAATAAAGAGAATGGGTTTAAATAGATAAATAATTATTCATTTTTAATATTTAATTTATTAAAATTTCAGATTTAATAAACGTGTTTCGAAAAATCCTAATAATTCACCCCTAACTAAATTGGGGGTGAGGAATTCAACGGCGAAGTCAGATTTTGATTCTAATGATTATTTAATCATGCTAATTTTCAAGGTATTTAATTATATTAAAATATTTAATAAAATTCGACGACTTCCAAACGCGTCCAAAACAACACCCCAAGCTAATTTTGGGGTGACGATCGTAATGGTAAAGTCAGATTTTGATTTCAATGTCAAATTAAATATCTTAATTTATCCAGAATTATGTTTAGATGCAGATGATTATGTATTGTGTGTATCAAAACTTTGAACTCCAAATGACCCCGATCTTAGATCAACAATCCTAAGAGAAATACATCATGCTAGGTACACCCTATATCAGGTTGTACCAAAATGTACTAATAGTTGAAAGCTCAATTTTCGTGGTTATGTTTGAAAAGAAATGTTGCATAGTTGGTGGTTAGATGTGAGGAACTCAATCTAGTGAGTAAAGGCAGAACATCAAAATCTTGAAGTTTTGTTACAAACTCCATATATCCCCAAATGGGAGTGAAAAATATCCTTAAGAATTTCGTAGTTAGATTCCCTCGTACGAGGATGGGTTATGATTATAATTGGGTGATCATGGACAGACCTACAAAGTTTGGTCACTTCTTAACTACTTGATAAACAAATTCAATTGGCAAGCTTTCCAAGATCTGCCTCATGGAAATAGTGAGTTTATATGAAATCCCAAAAATACTATTTCTTATATAAATGGTTGTTTTATTCTCAAATGTTGACAGATGATGTAGCAAGATTTAGGATCACATATTTGCATGAGTACAACCTTCCATCCTATAGGTCCTTTAATATTTATGCATGTTGGATTTTGGAGATGCATGACACTGTACGATGCTCTTTATAGTAAAAAGTGCAATACTTCACTTGCTTGGTCAAAGGTATGAGACTGTCAACTTTTAGGATCATACTTGATTGCCCGAGCTACTAAGTTGATAGTTTATTCAACATTTTATGAAAGTAGCCTTGGATAGATAAAGAAAGTATTTTGATTACAGACATTGGCACAGTCAATATCAATCCCATGGAATTTGAGTTTGAATGTAGATTTGGCACCACAAAACTTGACCTGAGAAAAATAGTAACTGATTCAAACTCAAATCAAACCCGATATAACCCAAAATTGACCCCAAAAGTTTAAAAATCAATAACTTTGTGTGCATTGCATCGTTTTGCAAATATTTTGTATCAATGGAACTATCTTGATTAGAGCTATTTAATGAGACTAATTATGAAGCCTTAAACCTCCTAAATAGATAAAAAATAGTGAAAAATTTTAGAACTATGGTATTAATTGAAATTTAATTTAAAGTCATTATGGAGATGTTTCATTTTCAAATATTTCCTAGGTATGAGTGGAGTAATAAGAAGAGTTTCAACACATTTGATTAAGGATATTTAAGCAAATTGAAAATCCTAGGAGACTATTTGCTTCTTGCACCCCTAGCCTCCTAAAGCCTTTAAATATCTTTTAAAGCTTCTTGAACTCTAATATCACTCTTGAAAACCAAGCGATATCTCTAAAGTCAAGTCTATATCTCCATTTATTAACCTCAAGATGAGAGATAATTTTTTTCACCATTGTTGGAACTACCTCAAAAAGCTAGCTAGCAAAATCTTTGCAGAGTCAAGTTTACTAAAAGTGAATAAACTCCTTATTTCCAAGATCTACATGCAACTTTTATATTTCTATTTTTACAATATTAAATTTAGATATTAAAATAATTCTCTAAATCATCTCACCTCTTAGAGTTAAAATAGTTCATTATTAGACTATTTTAAATTAATTAAAATTATACTAAAATATTGAAATGCAATTCATTAAAATTATTCCCAAACTTCTTGATCCAAACCTAGCTAGTGGAGATGTTAACCATCTCATGGGAAGTATGAAGGATGTTGAAAGTGTAAGACCAAATCATTAAAGATAAGAAGGGTTAGATGAAGTATCTCATACTTATGATTATCTTATTATGCGAAATGCCAAACATGATAAATTATATCTAAGCCACTCAATGAATAATTATGTCAATAATGCATTAAATAATTCATTATACCTAGCTTTTGTATTGTTCTAATCATCAAGTCAAATTATTTACTATAATATTTATTAGAATTTTATAGCCTCGAAACTAAATCTATAATTCTTTAAGGAATTTTAAAAATTTTAATGGAATCTTAAGGTAAATTAATAAGAGAAATTATGATACTCCACACAATAATAAAAATTTAAGATTCTAGAAAGCAACACATGTTAGAATAATAATTATAAGTTTAATATATTTAATCCTCAATAAGTGGAGTATTAACAAAATATTAAGAGCTAACCTCTATTAAAAATGATAGAGATGGCTTTATATGCTTAATTAGAGGATATATATTAATCTTGAAACACTACTTGAACAATAATAAAATATCTATAAAATACTTAAGAAAATTAATTGTTGAACACATTTTAAGAACATCTAAATCATAAGTATAATCTAAAGATCTCATAATTAATTATAATTAATTTATAACAATAATATTTGTTAATTATTATATTATACATATCTATACTTAATTAATCATAGATAATTATAGTTTGTTAAGTAATTATATCAATTTTAATTATACTCACAAAATTAATTAGAATCTTGAAGTATGATAATAAACATTTAATGAATCAATAAATTATTAATAACTTGATTAATTTTTTTGATTATGCACAGATAATTCTCTTAAATAATTATTATTGCAAAATAACTAACTAATTATACTAAATAAAATTGATACTTAATTTTACTATTTCTAACATTAATCAATAAGGTTAATAATTACATTAATTAATTATAAACTATGTATAGTCAGATAATCATCTTAAGCTTAAAAGCAAAAGATTTTCATTAATCTCCAAATAATTTAAAAAAAAATGAAATAATCTCCAAATTTAAAACTAAAACAGAAAACATTGACCAACACTTGGCCCAAAATGAATTGAACAATAGTAGAGAGAATATTTTTGGCCATCCAAATTTATACAGCAGCACAAAAAGCAAATACCTGAATCATTGAAATATATTGAAGTCTGTAGGACCATTTCAAGAGCTTTTAGAAAATCATGAGTCACAAACATAAAGGGGCCAAATGGATTAAAAGAACTCCAGCGTGAATGAAAAAGAGCAGAAATCACAAAAGTCACAAATATTCATAGAAAGATGATTGTTCAGAAGGGAAAAAATCTGGTCAGCAAACAACCATTCTCACTCTTTTATCATCAGAGCCGTGCGCTTCAACTAAAGGCATCCTGTTTATACAATGGGGCTCTTGAAGAAGCCACCGATGAAGGCTGCTGCTTCCACAAGAGCACAGGTAAATAGCATGCAACCATCAGCCAGAAGGAGCACAAGGGCTGTCAGATTTGGCTAATTAGTAGCATCATCCCAGTTTGCTTCTCAGTTAGATGATGATGTTATAAGAACTGCTGTGATGTATGCTTTTAAATATGTATCTTCTTTTCTGTGCAAAATAATTCTCTCAAAACATATATTTTCTTTATTTTAAGCTCCAGTTTTTGTTTTTATTTTTGCTTTGTTTTTAAATATGCTTCGAAAATCCCTGTTACACAGCTTTAAGAAACAAAGCAAAATAAAAAAAAACAACTGGAGCTTAAAATAACGAAAATATATGCCTTGGAAGAACTATTTTGCACAAAAGAAAATACATATTTAAAAGCATACGTCGCAGCAGTTCTTATAACATCATTCAGGAAGAACAGTTACCAGAATATTCTTTCAAATTTTTATGGAACAGCAAAATATTGTGCAAACATCAAAAGAAGAATCATATGCATCCATACATATTGGTTAAATTGATACCTGTACATCTTTTTCTTCAAAGAATGAACCACAAAGTCTTAACAACAAATAAAAAATTAACAAACAGCACTTTGGAAAACAATTAACAATGCAAACAACAAAGCTAAAACAGGCATTACCTTGATAATTTTAATTACCTCCCCCTGTAGTTTTGAGTTTCCACCAGAGCCATTCCAAGCCATTTCTTTAGCACCTGCAATCCCAGCAACCTTCTCCACCTTCCCAAGCTAGTACATGATCCTTATAGCAGCACCAAAACAGTATACAACTGTCAACAGCTTTCTGTTCAGTGTATTTTCATCTAAAACAGCAGTTGTTCCTAGTAGCCCAACCTTCATTGAATAATTATCTTATTGTTGCTTCTCATTCAGAAAGGGTATCCGGTGAATTTTCTTCTTTAGCATCAAAGTGCAGCATCTGCAATAATAATAACAACAATAATAACAACATCAACAAGAATAATAATAATAACTGTAATAAATTCAATATCTCCAAGAGAATGGTTTACAATAAAAGGTTTACCCAATGCTGGGTTTTGAGCTAACAAGGTGAAACATCACTTCACCAGCTTTTGATTCGCGATCTGCACAACAAGGTTTACTAAATCAAAAGATTTATAAAATGAAAAGTGTTAATTCCCTTTCTGAAATCGACCACACATGCAAAATACATTAAAAGTCAAGCATACACAAGTAATATTCTGAAAAAATGACAGAAAATATTAACAATTTTTTTATTGGGGTTAACCATGAAAAGGACAGAAAAGAGATGTCAGGAAAAACAGAAAGCATATGCAAACTTATAAGAACAAGTTTAGTGCACGACGTTATGTAATAGAAAAAATGCATATGCACAGTGGTTTTCTGAACATATTTCATGCAAACAAAATTTGAATTTCCAAACTCGTTCATACGCTCATTAGGTAATAGAAAAAATGCATGTAACACATTGATTTCCTAAGAATAATTCATACAAACAAAATTTGAATATAAAAAATAAGCAAAAAAAAACTACTAGAGTTTCAAAATAAATAAAAAATAGATATGCCTTGGGCCAATTATTTTGCATGGAAAAGAAGATACAGATTTAGTAGCATACACATCAATTCTTATAACTAACTACATTCAGGAAGAACGGTTACAAGAATATTTTAAATATTTTTGTTAAATGCTTTATAAAATCACCAAATGTTTTTTACACTAAAAAGAAAAGCCTATTGCTTGGCATCGAAAAAAAAATACGTACGACTTGTTGCTTCTCATTCAGAATGGGTATCCAGTGGATCTTCTTCTTTAGCATCAAAGCTGCAGCATCTGCAATAATAATAACAATAACAACAATAATAATATTAGTACTGCAAAAAGTTATATACTTTAAAGGAATGGTTTACAGTAAAAGGTTTACCAATGTTGTTTTTGGTGCTGTCAAGGTGATAACAAGGGAAGACATCACTGCACCAATTTTTGATCTGATATGCACAAGGGTTTGCTAAATCAAGAGATTTATAGAACTACAACTATGGCTGAGCATGTGATAGCAGATAGTTGTGCTCTTCAAGTACTCTAGCTAAAACACTATTGTTATCAAAGAATATGATGTAACATTCTCGCATTAATGATATATAAAACATCAGTTATTAGCGATCATATAAAAACATGAAGAGTTAATTTAAATATATATATTAAAAGTCCAGTAGCCCCACAGTACATATCTTTAGCAACATTGCCTTAGTCCCACTACATGGAGTTGGCTAAATGATCCGTTGTGCACAATCAAATAGAAGTCCCTCCCTAAGTTCTAAAAAGAGAAGATCATTTCTAATGATTTTTTCCCACCATATCTTTCTTGGTCTTTCTCTTCTTCTTTTAACAAGGGTCATCAAACAATCTATGCCTAATATGATTGAACCATTTATGATGATATTGTTAAAACTTGTCCACTATCGAAGCCCCTCCAACCTTGCTACGAATGAACTCATTTTACATTTTCTCTTAGTATGTCCCACTCATCCACCTTAACATCCTTGCCTCTAACACAACTCCAAATCTAGTTGTATCAATTAATAAAATGTCTTCTACAAATAACATGCACCAATAAACCTCCTCTTGAATGTACTAAGTAAAAGCATCCATAACTAAAATAAAAAAAATATGAATGAGAGCAGAGCCTTGATATTATTCAACATAAATAGAAATATCTTTAGCAAGCCACCTTACGATCAAACGCATTTAAAGCCTCATTGTACATATCTTTATTAACATTAATATATACCACAAATTCTTTTTCCCTCTAAACTCTCCAAAAAGCTTCCCTTTATACTTTTATCATAAGCATTTTCAAGATCAATAAATATTAAATAAAAATTTTCTTTTCTTTCCCTAAATTTTTCCATCAAAACCTTTCATAAATGTATGGCTTCCATGGTAAATCTACTTGGCATAAACTAAATTGAATGTATAATCTTGTTACTCTTCATAATCTGTATTTAATCATGATCCCAAAGTTTCAATGTATGGCTCAACTTAATTCACTTATAACTTGCATAGTCTTAAGCATTGCCATTAATATTGTAAATAGATACAGCAATACTCTTTTTTTTTTCACTATTCATCCACTTCAAATAATTTCAAGTCTCAACTTTTCTAACTTGACAAACAAAATAATTTCTGATCCGAACTCAAATCAAACCCGATATAACTCAAATTTGACCCCAAAACTCTAAAAATTATTAACTTTGTGCACATATTTTGTATCAATGGATCTTGATGTTAATGAGAATAATTTGGAAGCCTTAAACCTCCCAAATAGAAAAAAGTTGGTGAAAAACCTTGGGAAATTATGGGATTAATCAAAACTTAATTTAAAGTCATTATTGGGAAGTCTAATTTTCAAATATCCCCTAGGACTGAGAAGAATAATTAAGAAAGTTTCAACACATCTGGTCAGGGATATTTATGCCAAATGCAAATTCTAGGAGACCCTTTGTTTCTTGCAACTCTAGCCTCCTAAAGCTCTCTAAATCATTTTTAAGCTTCTTAAACCTTGACATCACCTTTGAAAAGCCAGTGGCAATATCTGGAGTCAAGCCTATATCTTCTTTAATTAACCTCAAGAAGAGAGGAAAATTAGAGGAGAGAGAATATTTCTCAACATTGTTGAAGATAACCCTAAAACCTAGCTAGAGAGATCTTTGTGGAGTCAAATTTGGTATAATTGAATAACCTCCTTATTTCTAAAGATCTAGAGGTAACTTTTATATTTCTATTTCATTGAATATAAGATTAAAGTAATTCTCTCAATCATCTCGACCTAAGTTAGAATAATCATGATTAGACTATTTTAAATACACTAAAATGATTTTCAAATATTGAAATGCAATTCGTTAAAATCATTCTCAAACTTCATGATCCAAACTAAGCATAATAGATTGGATTCACCCTTGAGCCAAATGAATTAGTGGAGGTGTTAACCACCTCATGGGAAGTATGAAAGATGTTAATAAGGTAGGACCAAATCATTAAAGATAAGAAAGGTTAGATGAAGTATCTCATGCTTAAGATTATCTTATTATGTGGAATCCCAACTATAATATATAATATCTAAGCCATTCAATGAATAATTATGTAAATAGTGAATTAAATAATTCATTGTACCTAAATTTTTATAGATCAAATCCTTAAATCTAATTATTTAATATAATATTTATTAGAATTTTGTAGCCTCGACACTAAATCTACAACTCTTAAAAAAATTTTAAAAAGTTAATGGAATCCTAAGGTTAAATTAATAGTAAGAGAAATAATGATAATCCATATACAATAATAAAAATTTAAGATTCTAGAAAGCATAACATGTTAGAATATTACTTAAAATTTTAATATCTTTGATCCTTAGTAACTTGGAGTATTAACAAACAATTAAGATCCTCTATTAAAAATAATAGAGATTACTTTATAAACTTAATTAGAGAAGAAATTTGAATCTTGAAATACCACTTGAACAATAATAAAATATTGATGAAACACATTAAGAAAATATATCGTAGGATACATATTTTAAGAATATCTAAATCATAAGTATGATCTAAAGATCCATACAACAACTAAATAGATATTAAGGCATTGATACAATCAGTGCTAATATTTTTTTACTATATTGGTCATCAGGTATAAATATTTAGTATTACTATGTTTCTTCATACTATTTCTTTATAATTGGCATGTCTACTAGAGAAAGACTACACATTAAAGTTATTGTTAAAAAATTATTATTATTTGAGATAAATATAACTAACAATTACATAATTACAATTTACTATTTAATAAAATTATTTTTGCTAGTTAATTATGTTACTTCTATTTATAATAAGATAACTTTTAATCACATATAATTTAGTTAAATATAAGTAATAATATTCTCTTAATAAATAATAATAATTGATTATAATTAGTATACTACAATAACATTAATTAATTATGCAAAAATTTATAGCTATAACTAGTTATAATAGTTTGTTAAATAATTATATTAATTTAAATTATACTTACAAATTTAATTATAATCTAACAATTACAATTACGATAAAAAATGCTTAATGAATCAATATCATGAATTTTATTAATAATGTACAGAAAATAACACTTGCACAAATGATAATTTTATTTACTAATTATTACTAAATCGATTAAAATTAACAAATAATACTAATTAAAATTGATACTTAATTTACATTTTCTAACATTAATTATTTAAACTAATAATTATATTAATTAAATATAAACTATTATAATATTATTATTTGCATAATTAGGTAATCATCATAAGCCTAAATTAAATGATTTTCAATATTCTCCAAAAGAAATTAAAAAATTTTCAAATAATTTCCAAAATTAAACCAAAAAATAAATAAATAACAAAGGGACAATTTAAGCTAAAAACAAATACCTAATCAATGAAAAATATTGATTTCTAAGACCATGTCAAGTTACAAAGTGAGGAGCCGGCATGAACAAAATTACAAAAGTTAAGGGACCAAATGGATAAAAAAAAAACAGTGTGAAAAAGAACAGAAATCAATTGCAGGCTTACCTTTTTGCCTGCGTTCCAATTCATTAAAACGTTAATTTATTCAAAAGGGGAAAAATCTGGTCAGCAAACAACCATTCTCACTCTTTTATCATCAGAGCCATGCGCTTCAACTATAGGCATCCTGCTTAACATGCTATAAAATGGGGGCTTTTGAAGAAACCACCGATGAAGGCTGCTTCCACAAGAGCACAAGTAAATAGCATGCAACAATCAGCCAGAAGGAGCACAAGTGTTGTCAGATTTGGCTAATTAGTAGCATCATCCCAGTTAGCTTTTCATTTAAAACAATACTAAGTATATTAATATATAACTACATTACCATATCTGATCCATGAACCTCTCAATATCGACCTCATGATGGCTATCCAATTCAAACATACTTCAGCAAGTCAGCTCCCGTTCTGCTGTTAAATGATGCAGTAAATCATCTAATCCGGATTAATTCAAAGTTAAATGATGCAGGACTGATATGGGAAAATCCAGTACAAAATATTTTCATATAAAATAGCTGCAGTGTAAATATTCTGTAGTCGTTTGATGAGTATTTGGATGTTAAATTATTGCCATAAAAGAAAAACTGATTCATGAAGCCAGCTAGGCACCAATGGAAGTCGGAGATTTAAGCACAGGCCAAAAGGCCGGCAGAGCCCAACAGAGGTCAATGAAGTCCGGCAAAGCCCGGCAGAGGCTGATGTGGCTGCATTGTCGAGTTTAAAACCCTAGCTCGATCTTGAGGTGGGAAATGTCGACGAAGGTGAGTGAAGGCTTGCAGAATAAGCAAAGTCCGGCAAGACCAGTGGAATGACGGTGAAGGTCGGCGGTGGTCGCAGGAACACGGCGAAGGGCCGATCATGGAGGTCAAAATGTCCAGCAAGAGGGAGCAACAATTTTTTATTTTCCTCAACTGTAAAATTGTTAAGCTGCCCGTTTGGGCATAAAAAAAACCCTCAAATTGCCTTTTGAGGTACACTTTTAATTCATTACAACCAAAATGCAACAAATTAAATACATGTGATTTCAAAATGCAAATAATAGTTTTACTTTTCACCCAAAATGCACCAAATCAAATAACCCCTAAAAGAAAACATAATGTGTAATGTACAAAAAATAAGAAATAAATTTGCCAATCCACCGAAAAACTAAATTTCATCCTAAATCCCTCATTTTAAAAAAAATGCAAAATTTGTATAACGATCACAAGAGAGTAAATTTGTAAAATTATAGTCATTATGATTAATATTTTGCACAACAGAAACAAAGGATTCATGTAATTTACACTATTTAGTGGGATTAAGGCTTGGTGTTGTTGTTGTTGTAATTGTATGTAAACCAAAACTATTCAAAATCAACAAATATCACCAAAGCATTTCCTAGTTATATCTTCCCTTAAAACAATCTAAATTACCCAAGCAAATCAATAAAATATAAAGAACTTCAAAGTACAAGATTCTTTTGTAAAATCACAAACAAAGTCTCATGTATGAACAATTGATGACTAGCCCGAAATTGAGCTTAAAATTTTATTCATTCGGAAATTAGTACACAAATTGAGAAGTACAAGCACATAACACAACTCTGCAAAGTAAAATATTTAGGACATCTACTTTATGCAACTACCAAGTAAAATAATGTAAACCAATTCTAATTTTCTGCTCAGCAATCTCCCACATCCTAGAAAGTTTTTATATCTCAGGATGCAACTAAATCATAACAGATCCATCAAATAGAAGAAGCTAAGCAGTTGAAGAAAATACTGATGTGAGGGTTGATGTAGAAAATCTCAACCTTGTTTTACACACAATTGTGGATTGAATTTCTTCAGTCAGATGTATAAAATGAGTGCGGAAAATCAAAAACAAGCTTCACAAATCTACAAAAAATTATAAATTTGAAATTGAAACATATGAAAAAAATATCTATAAATTTGAAAATAAAGCAAATGAAGTAAATCTTAATATTTATTTGAAGTTTACTTAATATTAACTAGTTGACAAATGAATTTTTCTATTGAACGCTGTGTTGAAACTGACAATCACATAACTTTGTATTTGTTTTCCTATGATAATTTTCAAATGATAATAGAATTAAGTTATCAATTAAGTTTAACTTAATCATTATACACATTCAGTCCCACCTTCAATTTCTATCCTCGTTCGCAATTAAAACAGAAAACCAGCAACAGCGTCTAAGCATCACTTATATTTTTTAGGCAATTATGGAAAAACTTAATAGAATTGGAAGAATATCTGGTCAGCTGAAAACCAATCTCACTTTTATCATCAGATCTAAGCGCTACCACTAGATGCACTTGTTTGCAAGCCCACTGAAAACTTTTTGCAAAAGGTACCAATGAAAATACTTCCACAAAAGCACAGGAAATAGCTTGTAACAACCAGCCAAAAGGAGCACTAAGATTTACGATTTGGGCTGTTTTGCATCATCCCAGTATGACTTCAGTTACAACATTATGATAGGATTTGGCTCAAAATTGATAGGATTTGGCTCAAAACAAAATCAATTCAAGTTGAAATAAGCTAATGTATAATATATGCATATAATTTTAAGTATTTTAGTATGTTTAAATACACAATTATAAAAACAACTAAATAAATCACCAGCATCCATTAATACCCAACTCAACCGCAGCCGCAGATAGACAAAGCCTACAGCTACATATTTAAGTATTTTTAGTATTTTTTTAATAAAAATGATGTATTTTATAATTATAACAAGAATTGAATAGAATATAAAGGGAATTTGTGAGCTCAAAACATAAAAGCAAGAAGAGAAAAAAAACAAGTAACAAAGTAACAAACGGTCACTGAAATCCACAAGATCAAAGTCTCAGCAAAAGCAAAAAGAGAAGCATATACACTAGAGAAGCACTATCGAGCGCATCGTTTTCATTTATTGTAATTTGATTTCCGATTGGAATTGAAATTTTTCTTTTGTTTATGTTTCTTTTTCTTTGTACCTTTATAACTAACAAGGAAATTGAGTAAAAGCTCATAATCCTTGGATTCTTTGAATGAGTTCACCTTCGTGTTCCTTAAAATAGTCCATTACATAGTTATATATATAGTTCTTTGCAGGACCTACATATGCATAGCAAGCCTGGACGAATGAAACTCCATTGCATGTGGAATCATGTTCGAAGAAATGCCCCTTCGACGTAAAACAATCAAAAATTCATCAATAAATTCAAGATGTTTTGAACATACATCAACTTTCTCATCAAAAATCCCCCCATCCATTCTTTTCAATATCTCAAAAAATTTTCAACAGAACATCCTAAAGTTGTGATGAGGGCGGTCAACGTGTTTTGCAAGCATTCCACCAGCACCAAAAGGATCTATAGGCTAACCAACCAAAACACCCTCTGATTCTCCTGCCAACAAAAAGCATCCTCTGCAAGCCCGAGTGAATCAACAACTCCAATTATTTCCAAACTGACATCTTCTACTCTAACATCTACAGTTGTAACAAAGCCATCCAAAACCACAGTAGGGCCTACCATCGATGGCAATGTATTTTCTTCAGTAATAGCAACATTACCTTGAAACGCAAGAGTTGTATCACCAGCATTTCTCGTGTTATTAGTATTATTGAGAACATTATCAGCCAAGCCATCCTCTGCGACCCTAAGCACCTGACCTTCCTCACCTATAGAAGATGCACAACAACTTCCAAAGGGGCCAACCGCACTTCCGAAGGGAAAAACATTTGTCCTTTGGGCATAACAACCTACAACTAACTAACTATACATATATATATATATACCTATGTAATGCACGCTAATGTTGAAATAAATATTTGATATTAGTAATTCTGAATTTCTCGCTTATTCTGGTATTTCCCTCCTTTTGTGGGTCTCAAGGTTTCAAGCATCGAATCATTGAGTAAACTGCTTCAAGACTTCTAGCTCCCACAAAGTCAGCCAACCCTACTGCAGCGGCACGGAGTTGATTACAGTGAGATCTTGACTTCAATTGTGAATATGACTACCATCAGAGCAGTGTTGAATATCATCACAGTTGAAGATTTGCACTTGGAGCAAATAGATGTAAAAACTATGTTTCTTCACAGAGAGTTGGAAGAGCAATTATATATGCAATAACCACAGGAGTACAAGGCTCAAGAAAAAGGTAAAGCAGAGCTTGTGTGCAAGCTCAAGAAGAGCCTCTATGGCTTAAAACAGACGTCTAGGTAATGGTACAGGAGATTCGATAGGTTCATGTCAGAAACTGGGTACAAGAGGTGCTAGGAGGATCATTGCTGCATGATCAGATATGAAGAAGATTAAGATGCTGAGGGAGCAAATGTCAAAGGATTTTGACATGAAATACTTGGGGGAGGCTAAGCAGATTCTTGGAATTAGAATCAACAGGAAAATAAGTGCCGGAATTCTGAAGCTGTCTCAGAAAGAATATGTTGGAAAGGTGTTAAGTTCAACATGAGCGAGGCAAAACCAGTGCTAGCAAGTCACTTCAGCCTATCAAAGATCAAATACCGAAGATTGAAGAAAAGGAACACATGAAGAAGGTTCCTTATGCTTCAGCGATTGGGAGCTTGATGTACGCGATGATTTGCATGAGACCGAATATTGCACATGCAGTGGGAGTGGTCAACAAAAATTCATGGGTAATCCAGAAAACACCACTGAGAAACGATCAATTGGATTTTGAGATATTTGAAGGGTACAGCAGACAAAGTACTTTGCTTTAATAGGTTTAATATTACTCTACAGGGCTTTGTAGATTCATACCTTGCAGGAGATGTTGACAGCCGGAAGAGCACTACCGGATATGTGTTCACATTAGGAAGTGCAGCGGTGAGCTGAATCTCCAGGCTATAAAACATTGTTGCTCTATCCACTATGGAGGCTGAGTACATCGTCATTTCTGAGGCAAGTAAGGAGATGATTTAGTTGAAGAACTTTATAGCAGAATTGGGCAAGGAGCAGAAGGATGTGAAGCTCTACAACGATAATATGAGCGTGATTCGCCTCGCAAAGAATGTTGTGTTTCATGCCAAGACGAAGCACATGCAGCTTCAATACCATTTCACAAGGACACTATTGGAAGAAGGTCAGCTAGCATTGGAGAAGATTCACACTTCGAAGTATCTCGTTGACATGTTTACAAAAGTTGTAACAGTGAAGAAACTGAAACTATGTGTTGCTTCAGTTAGCCTCAATAAGTGATGGGAGGACAGGGCACACCATGTTCTCGATAAGGATGAAAGAAGAAATGAAGATCTAAGAATGAATAAGGAATTATCCCAATAGGTCTCCAAATGGAAGATTGTTAGGATGTGTAAACGATTTCAATCATCATGGAGGTGCCAATGAAGCTCCGGTGGGTTCCCAAGATGTTCTGGGACAAGTTGAGGGAAATTCAGGCGCTCCGGCGCTCCCCTACACGCCATGCAGTTTTTACAGTAGAGGCCCAAATGTCGCGGCGCACCGGAGCGCCATAGCGCCCTCAGAAGCCCAGTTACGAATCTAGACGGTCCCCTAAGTATTTTTAGGGGAATTTTGGGTCATTTGGGGTCCAAGCAAAGCCTAGGTATGTTAGGAAACATATGGGAATGTTTCCTGGAGTGAAGATATAGAGATCAACCCTAATTTGACATTGCAGATGTTGGTCTCCTTCAACCTAGAGTGAGAACTGAATATTTCTAGAGGAGGAGAAGTTGATCAAGAGGCTTTGTAAGCGATAGATCCTTATTGTTCTTATGAAAGTGAAGTTCTCTGTAACTCTGTAATCATCTTGTTCATAGTAAATTTTTTCTATGTGGTGTGGCTCCGTGATTTTTCTCGTTATTGAATTTTTCATGTAAAATATTGTGTTTGGATGCTTGTGCGGTTTATGATATGATTTTTGTGCTATGGTTTTACTATTTTGTGCTTGGATAATTTCGTTTGTTGCTTGGTAACCGCCGACGGTATCTCATCCGATATCATTTCCACATGCGCTAACAAATACTTTGTTCTAATAAACATTTAAGTTAATTCAAAAAAGGAATCTAAGAGTTGGATATGTTAGCAATTTATCCCACTTATTACTTGATGGAGAACTCATAAATTTAATAACCGATCTTCAATTGCATACCAAGCATTTTTATAATAGATGGTACTACGAGCATTATGAAAATTGAATTCTATCTAGTTAGAACATCTTTGTTCTTTTCTAGTACTTTCATGATCACCCTAAATCAAATGAATGTGAAGTATTATAAACTCTATTTCCATTTAACAAAGATATTTTTATTTTCATTCATACAAAAATGTTTAACATTAAAGAAATGTTTATAATCTTCAAAAATAGATCAAGAAACCAGGAATCACGTACTAGAAATAAATAGCCATTTTCATATCGTAACTTGAATTTTTACATCATAAAATTTCTTTGAATTGTGCATAAACACGCTGTACCAAAGAACAAAAATTTTCAGATTTTCTCAAATTCAACAGAGAACAAAAGTATTTCATACTCTATCTAAAGCTTATATTACATAAATTGTTTATAATACCATCATTAGTATACTAAATCATTCAACTAAAGCTCTTCATTCCACAAATATCACATGCACAGCTACAAAACATCTTAATGACACTCTTTACCCAGCAAAAAGCACAAGGTAAAGTGTAACACTACTAAATCCATTAATCGGTAATAAAGTTTGCACAAAGAAATGAGAAAGGTGAAATTTGTACAATGATTTCTATACCTTGGAGTAAGGGATGGTTTGCATTAACTTCAACACCAACTCTATCTTTTCCCATGCAGAACAAGGACTCATTTTCACAAAATATCTGCAAAAGAAATCTTCCATAACTGCAGACATGCCTTTGAAAGATTAATACCAGAGTTTATAAACATAGAGAGAGGATTCATTCACAAAAATTCCCATGTGGTCAAAAAATGATACAACCTAAATTGATCTTGCAGCATGCTGGGACTTTGCCATCTCTCTCAGGACAGCACCCACAATCGCAGCTTGTTCAAGAGATTCAGCCTTGTGCAGTGCATCAAGAAGAACAACACAAGTTTTGGCATTTATCTTACAGCCCCTTAAACGAGTTTCTTCAAAAACCACATATGCTTCCATTGCCCTATTAGCATTGCTCATACCTTCTATTAGAGTGTTGTAGCATACAGAATCTGGCACACCTCCATTTGCCTTAAACTTCTCAAAAAGTTGAACAGCCTCAGTTATGTTCCCCAGCTTTGCAAGCCCAGCGATCATGGTTGTATATGTGACCACACTAGGAATGAGCCCCTTTTTCAGCATTTCTTGCCAAAAGATAAAAGCTTTGTTGTATTTTTGCACTTTACAAAGACCATTTATAAGAATACTATAGGTGAAAGTGTTCGGGGAACATTTCATATCCTTCATTGACTGAAAGCATACTAAAGCTTCACTGACCTCCTCAGCCTTCACAAGACCATCGAGCAAACAGTTCCAAGTGTACACATTAGGATTTAAACCTGTCTGCATCATCTCTTCCATGATTAGATATGCTTCATCAATCCTTCCCACCTTCCCAAAGCCATCAATAAGACTGCTATACATAATAACATTGACCTTCACTCCCTTTGATTTCGCCTCTTCAAATAGCATGTATGCCTCATCAAGCCTGTCTATCTTTGCAAGTCCATCAATAACAGATCCATAAGTAACTTCAGTTGGAGGGTTACCCTTTTCTTTCATCTCCTCGAGAAGCTGATAAGCTTTGTCCACCTTTCCAGACTTACAGAACCCATCAATAACAGTGTTATAAGCTAAAGTGTCCAGCTTAAGGCCACGTTCCTTCATGTCATAAAATAACTTGTAGGTTTCCTGTGCATAGCCAGCTTTTGTCAGACCACTAATCAGTATAGAGTAGCTTGTCACGTTAGGGGACAATCCAAATGCTTGTATCTCCCCAAATAATTGTCGTCCTTTTAAGGAATCGCCAGCCTTAAAAACACAATCCATGTAAATGTTCAAGAGGGTAAGATCAGGACGACAGCATCTACGGCACATTTCTTTGTACATCTTATGTCCATCTTCCTTCCTCCCATGTTTAAAGAAATTTTTTATGAGAGAAGTATAAACAATAGCATTAGGCGCATGCCCAGCATCCAGCATCTTCTCAAAATAGTCATATGCCTCATCAACCTTACCCATCCTTCCCAACCCATCAATCAAAGAGCAATATGTAACACTATTCGGATTGCAAGCCTTTTGTCTTGCACTTTCAATTACTTGGAAGGCTTCGTCAAGTCTCTGAAGTTTACACAGCCTATCAACGAATAAATTTACAGTAAAAATATTAGGAAATAATCCAACATCTTCCATGATTTCCTTAACTCTAAAAGCATCTTCAACTTTTCCCGCCATGCAGAGTATGTCAATTATAATATTATATGTAGAGACATTGGGCTCTGCGTCTTTCTTCATTTCATCAAATACCCTAAGAGCCTCATCAACCATTTGTCTTTTCCTCAGGCAGGTTAAAATTGAATTATAAGAAACAACACTGGGAATGCATCCCTTCTCTCTTAGCCTCTCCATTAACTGGAAAGCCTCATCAAATCTTCCCACTGACCCATAGCCTAATATCATTGTATTATAAGCATATGCACATGGAACTTTTCTGACAAGCTCCAGTTGCTCAAATAGTTCAATTGCCTCATTTAGCCTATGTGCCTTGCAAAGAACACCAATCATACTGGTATAAGACACATCATCTGGCTCAATTCCTTGGGCCTTCATCTCATGGAGGAACTTCCATGCCATCTCTATCTTGCCTTCCTTGCCAAAGCAATCAATGCAGACATTATATAAAACAATATCTGCATCAAGTGACTGACTCTTCATCTCATCAAGTAACAACAGAGCTGTTTCAGGCTGCCCATCCCTCGCACATACGCGAACCAAAGTAGTAAACAAATGAACATTCACTTCATAGCCCATCTCTTGCATTTGATGAAACAAACAAAGAGCCAAATCCGCTTCATGAGCATCAGCAAGTGCACCGATCAAAGTTGTGTATGCTGAAAAGGCTGGGCGGAATTTATGTTTCCTCATTTTCTCAATCACGTTCACACCTTCTCTAAGCTTTCCTGACTTCATTGAATTAACTACAAGCTCCAAGCAAGCGTTTGGCGACGGCCCAACTCCAAGGAGGCTCATCTCCTCCAAAATTTTGTCCAAAAATTCATAATTTCTATGGCTGGACATTGACAAAAGAAGCGAGTTATAAACCTCCGCACTATGTGGCAGTTCACTAACCTTCTCTGACCATCGAAAAAAATCCATTACTGAAGGAAAATTTTGAAGCCGTCTCAAAACCCCGATGACGACTTCTGGACAGGGTTTCGGGTCAATTGCGGAGAGAGCGCCCTCGGACTCTGATCCCAAGGGACTGCGATCAAGAATTCTACAAATTTCCTCAACATTATGCCTTAAACCATCCCTAGAACCACACGCCGGCTGCAATGGTCTATCTGTAGAAAAACTTCGGTGAAGACTATCCAGGAAAAAGTTTAACAACACTTTTCTCGATAGTAAAAACGAACACGGTTCGATTCGTCGATAGAATGTCCTATCCTTTGACGAAGAAAGGCCTGAGTTCGGGAACCACAGTGGTTGAGTTGAAGTGATGGAGCCCAGCGGCGGTGCTTCAGCACCGCGGTATGGAGTTTGGAAGGCGGCTGTGCAACGAATAATCGAGCTATGGGAGATATATGGCCAGAGTCTGATCAAAGCCATGGCCGGCGGCGGAAGGAGATCTGAGGCTCTTTACACTTTTAAAAGAGCTTTGGCTGAGAGCTCCGCAGAGCTAGATTCGAGCAGCCGACCGTAATGAAAACACAACGCGCAAGCCCTAGAAAAGTGTTATCAACGGGGGATCCATTAACTATTTAAGAGAACTTCAATAGCTCTCTACGCTAGATTTATAATATAATAAAAATATTTTATAGCTGTTTAATTATATATTTAAAATCAGATAATTTATAAAATATATTTAAAATGATATAATTTAGAAAAATACTATACTTATATAACAATATAAACAAAAATGTATCGAGCACCAATTAAAAAAAATTTAATTTTTACATATGTCTCATAAGAAAATATATTCAATCAATAATTTACTTACATATTGAATTAACACATCGTTTATATATTTTTGTTATATATTAGTGTGTGAGTATCATTTCTAATTTCATCTCGTGGCTTCCGTACTGATTTGATTCGTCCATTCACCTCTTTAATATCAGGTCTCTTGAATAAGCCCTAATCCAGCAATGGTCGGAGACGGAGGCACACAAATTGAACCCTCCGAGCTCGATTGATCCCTCCCACTCTGCCACGCTCAACCCTTCGTTTTGGATGTGAGAGCAAGCTGAAGCTCGAGGAGATGCTCCAGTACACGACCAGAGGCTCTCCGACAACGCCTTCCTCACTGGTAGCAAATTCACGATGACTCACATCTCCCACCTCCCAAAGCCATGCTCCTCACGAGGATCGAAGACCACCTTCTTTCCTTATGTCTCAACACTCACGTCCATCCTCTAAGGAAGAACATATTTGTTGCACGTTGTAGTCCATCGGAGGTTTGTCAAATCAAAATTTGGGATTTAAGCATGGGCATGACGTTTTTTTCTGTTTCAGAGGTACTTGCATAGCACCCAAAATTCTTTTTTCATTAATTTTTTCGTTAAAAATTGATGATTTAGAAATGTGCATGTCTAATTTCTCCTCAAAATTTTTTATTTTTCAATTAATTAGATCAGAAATTGGAATAAAACAATTTTTATTACATATATATTGTTATTTACATATCCCGGGTTATTTGTCAATTTAGAGAAGCGAATTTCACTGGGTTCTACTTTGTTTGCAATTCCGTTTGGATACAAAGAGGTTTGTTCTATCACGCTCTCGCTTGATATTGATCAAGATTCAATTCGTTTAATTAGGTTTGCTTTTTTTTTTTAATACTTTATTTATTCTTTTTTTATGATGACTATTGAAGAATCTTCATTGGGAATTAATCAATTATGATTTTGCAGTTTTATGGGTTCGTATGTTCGTCAAAAATGGAAGCTTGCTCAAGTCAAATTATTTATAGTGCATTTGATGAATTTATGTTTTACTTTAAGTATTTTGTTAAGCATGTGAATAGTTTTATGTCTTGCCTATTTTGATTTTGTAAGGTTTAGATGAAGACATCAAGGAATTTTGTTTTTTCACAAAGAAGATAGTGTAAGCGTTATTATATGTTTTTTTTCACATTTTTGTACTAGATCTTTCATATTTCCCACTAAAGATGCAGCTTTCATTATTGGCGACATGTTGCATTGATTTAATAGTTCAAATATATCTTTTATTACATGAGTTTTTTTTTTATTATTTTTAAGAAGTTTGGCTTAGCATGTTCAATTACACCGGTGCATCGTTATTAACCCTGCAGATAATTTTAACATTGGATTAGAATAATGTTTTCTTATATTATATATTAAGCGTAAGTTTTTTACAATTACTCTTATGGAGGTTGCAAGAAGACATTTGAATTCTTAAATTAGAGTCATGGTCTTATGAAAGTTGCAAGAAGTTATTTGCAACTGCTCTTATGGAGATAGCATTTATATATTCGATCATTCAGTATGATTGCGTGCCTCATATTACAGGATCAATGCTTAGCCGCTTACCAAAATGCCAATTTTTGATATTTGATATGGTAGGCTGTTGCATCTTACAGTTACATTGATTAGTAATTTCTCGAAATCATCATTGAAAGGTTATATTTCTCTAGAAATTGGACTTATGAGCTCTTTTAAGGAATTATACGACACATTTTATTATGTTCGGAGCTATGTATTAAAATTGCATCTAATATATTAATTACTCTTCTTTTTGCCGGATTTTGAATCATAATTTCTATGTTGGGATAATAATAAACAAATTGGTATGTTGAGAATCTTTAGTATTGGATTTGAGTGTGGACCAGCTAACTAGCCATAATCTTGTTGAAATTGGATGCTTAACCAGCATCAAATTTCTCTGTCATTATCCCTTCTTCATCACTATCAGCTTCTCCCTAAAGGCAAGATCAGTGTCATCTTGCTTCATAGATCTCCAACCTCAATCAACACTGCGGGTTGTCACCGTACTCTCTAAATTAGCTTGGTGAAGCACCTTGACGCTATAGATTGTGCCATAGTTCGATTAATATCATTCTATGTCTTTTTCTTGCAATAGCTTTTTTATTCTTTTTTTTGAGTTTGTGAATTTGTTATACTTTTGTGTAAAGCCAATTATATACAGAATGTATGTTGTTTTTATGATACTAACAATTAGTTTGAAAATATATTTATGTTCATGCTTTGTGCTTTTTTGTTTCTAATAGTAATAAAGCATGGAGCCTTGCTTTGTGCTTGTGAGAATATTCTTGCATGACACTCAAATTGCACGCAAATTCCTTTTTTAACAAAAAAAAATCTTTTTGGTAGTATAACTCATGTGGAAGGAGCTATTTTTATTTCAATTATGTTTCATGGAGAAATTTTGACATATAACCTCATATATATATATATATATTTGCAAATCAAAACTGTATATGATAATTGATAAAGATCGAAAAGGCCCACTTCCTTGTTTATCATATCTATATTAACTTGTTTCGGTGCTGCTTTTCTTTTATTTGGGAAAATAAAATTATCTTTTTAGATCAAATGAGAAGGTTCCTCTTAATCTATATTTCTCAATTAAAGTTAAGATATGTTTTTCACTTAGAATTTTCATAAAATTGTCTAGGTTAATATATATTAAAACATAATAATTTTCTTCTTTCACCTCAAATATTATTTTTATCAATTTTTCTATATACTATGCCTATTAGTGCTCTTACTCTTTCTTTTTCTAACTTAGCTACCAATATATTGTGAACCCTATTCATCTTTATTGTCATTGGTGTATATAATATGCCTATAGTTGTTGAATTGTGATATGGAGAAACAACATTTGTCAAGAGTCATCGTTGCTATAACCACATTGACTTGGATTCTATTGAAAGTCATGGAGTATCAAATTCTTATACTTCTCTACCAATTATGCATCATTGTGATGCTTTTGAATTTCATTTGGTCTAACACCGCAGCTCTAATGAATATATATTTTTCTCCATTAATTAAGATATGTATTAAGTTGAATAACTTGCAAATGATTTTCTTAAAACTGAATAATTAAATTGATGAGAACCTTTATATATTTTTTTATTATTTGAAAGATCATAGATATTATAAAGTAATTTCTTACAGAATAATTAACTTTGAATGTTCTAACATTTATTAGTTTTATGGAATTTGAAGTTAACATTTTCTCATTAATCACACCCAAATGACTGTTGGGAGTGAGTCAGGTTGTATGCTCTGCAAATTATTTTTGAAGTTCATGTTTTGTTTCTGTGTGTTGAAAAATGCATTCAACTTTTTCTTTTTTTTTGAAGTTCTGTTATTCTTTTTCCTTTGGATGTGTTGCTGCCTTCGAAAATTTAAGCAGAAGAGAGGTTTGCAATTTTGAAAATTTTCTTGTGCATCACAAATATATTTAAAATAGATAATCAAAAATTTTAGATGCAAATGAAAATGGTATTTAAGATTATTTGGGAATGAATAAAGATGCATATATGAGAAGATGAGTATATATATATATATATATATATATATAATATAAATATACTTATAAAACATATATGTTTGCATATACATACATATATAAATACATATATAATTGAAAATTAGATTAAAATAGAAAGGTGCATGCATTACAAAAGAATAAATATATATAAATACATGTATAAATGAGAAAATTTTTAATAGGCACAATACCTACCTCTTCATAACTAAATGTTATATAAATAGATAAGCAAAGTTTTATATATATATATATATATATATATATATACATATATATATATATATATATGCTTGGAGCAAATAACATGAAATACCTCTTAACTGCTAAAATATCCTCATAATCTGTTTTGCGGTGATGGAATATAAATTCTTGTTAATGTTGCCGCACAACAATGTTAGTTAATTATTCTTATTAACACATCTTGTTTGAAAAATTTAAATTAGGGTTCATTTTAATTATATTCGAATTTGTAGGAGATTAGAAGCAGGAGTAGACTATTAGAGGAAACACTTGAGATCATCTTAATTATATTTTTTATTTATATACACTCTTTTTTTGTATTAGTGTTTCTCCATTCAATAAAAAAATAAAAATAAAAATAAAAAAATTTAAATTTTAAAGATGTCGTTCATAATACTGCTTGCTACAATTTAATAAGAAAAAAATGAATTTTTGTGGCTCCTAAAACAGTGTCGAACGACTCCATCCATTCATGTGAAGAAGCACAGACTTGCTCTTGCTTGGTTGGTGTATATTTAGCTAGTTGGAAAGAGAGAAATGGAGATTCAACTTGTTCCCGATGAGAAAGCAGAGGTTGGCATCTCCATCCCTGAAAGCCCACATCTCCACCACATCCCCAACCTCCAAATAACTCTTCAGAAAAAACTCTCTGTACCTTTCTCCCTTGAGCACCGAAGCCTTGCTCGCATCCCACCTCGTCAAAAACAGAGAACATCCCCATCCATCCCTGTTATAAACCTTCACCTCTAACCCTCCGTGCTCCCTCCCCTGTTTCCTCCCTGCTTCCATCTCTCCCCCAGAAAGCTGCCGCCTTTTTGGAGATGCCGAAGTGCTCTCCGTCATGAGATTCGCCGCTGAAATCTCCTCTTCTGTCATCGCCGGAATGATCATCTCGCTCACGATCTGCTTCCTTATCAAGAGGCGATTCTGCTGCTTGCTGGCGTCCGAGTTGTATATCTCTTTCTCCATTACTTTCCAGACAAAGGTGGCACCTTTATCAGCGGCGACGTTCGCCACCCACGCCGGCATTGCTTCCTCTGCATCACTTTTCATGATCTTGTTGCAGGCGTTGTCCATTTTTGATTGTTTGGGAGCGGCGGATAATTTGGAGATGAAATCCATAGTTTGCCTTTTTTGCTCTTCTGTATTTGGAGAGACTGCCGCTGATAGCAGTGAGAAGGAGAAGGGACGGAGCGCAGCCATGGCTGTTTAATCTCGAATTTGTGCAAGCGATGAACTGGTGAGCCATTCATTAATCTACAGAGGTTCGTTTTATGCTCAGCTCTTCGCAATTTTATTTCCTAAATTAGAATTTAAAATGTTATTTTCGGAAAGGAAATGATTTGCTGAGTTCGAATGAATGCAAGTTTAGAAATTAATCGGATATATATATATTTGGAAACAAGATATCTTTCGTATGATATGTGAGTCGATCGCAATTAAAAAGATTTGACTTTTAAATCAAAAAGCTCCGAACACTGATGGAAATGAAAATTAAATTTATCGCCAATGCTTTTTTTTTGACAAAACTAACTGCCGCTCAATTCTGAACTGAAACAAAAATTATGAACTGAAACAGATTAATTACCTGGATCTAAAGACTATTATTTGCATAATGTTCAATCTCCACTTTCAAGTATACCTAAATAAAGCATAAAGCTGAAAACTTTGAAAATGATGAAGAAGGGAGGAGCTTTGAATGGAGGTCTATTTGTAAATGAAACTAAAATTACAAAATTTTACATTTTTTTCAAGCACATTTATATCTATTTTCAAATTTTTTTTTCTAAGAATTTATTTAAAATATATTCTAAAATGATGAATTATATGAATGGATGAATACTATTTTTATTTATTTTATATGATATTGATTGAAATATGTGTTGGGATCTTTAGGGTTCAATACAAACAAATGATGTGGAACAATACTTGCTTCTTTTGAGTAAACCAAATTAAAGCAAATGAAATAACATGCAAGTAAATACACAGCCACAACAAAATGATATACGTGATTTGGCGTCAACGAGGAGAAGAACAAAAATTTCACTATGAGGGAAGAAGGTTACAATGCTTTTTAGGGTTTGCAAACCCTTACAATTCTTTGGAGATTCTTCTTCTTCTTCACAAAATAGGAGCAACCAACACACCAAACTAATGGAGGCTAAGTTAGGTTTTAAGTTCCTCACACCTCTAACCCTAAAACCGGGTTAACAGATTTATATAAATGGCTCAAAACTGCCCAAAATGGGCCGCAGGCGCTGCAGCGCGTCGTAGCCCGCTGCAACGCCTGACTTTCGAATTGAAACCGTTGCAGCGCGTCGTAGCCCGTTGCAGCGTGCTGTATCACTTGACTTTCAAATTGAATCCGCTGTTAGCGTGCCATAGCCCGCTGCAGCGCGCTACAACGCCTGCCTCCAATATGCTCCCTTATTTTAACAATCTCCACCTCATATCTCATGTGCATCATATGAAAGCTGACTCCTCTAAGATCTATTTCAATGCAGCTGCACCAACTTGGTTGCCTACGTATCCCCCTCCCAAGGGAATTAAGCCGTCCGTAGTTCCAACAAATGAAGTAAATTAATGCATCTCCAAATTCATCAGGGTTTTGCAATAGGTGAATTTTTGAACTGTGAGCACATTTGTCATCATATCCGCAGGTATGGCGCCTCTCCCCTTAACCACCAATGATCAAGGCCAATGTGCGGTGTGCCACTTTTGACAAATCCCTCACTTATCATTAAATTAAGGTGTAATCCTCAATCCACTAATAAGGAAAAGATGTGCCTTGAATAATATAGTAGAATAATTCATTTAAGTATATACATTCATCAGAGTGCAGAAGCAAAGACAATAAAATATGCTACATCTAATCAACCACAATACAAATAAGAAGTAAATATACAGCTCATAATAAAATAGTACAGTAAAGGAATATACATGTATACCTGAATTATTACATCAATTTTAAGATATATTTAAAATGAAATAAATCACTCATACTCACAAGCGAAATAAAATAACAGTTAATTTATTGATATTTTACCCCAACTTGATGCTCCTCCAAGAATGGCTCATCTTCAAGCACAAGGTCCTCAAATTGCTCAGAACCTGTCATTGTCGGTTTCACAATGACAGGGCCCCAGCGAAAGAAAAGAAAATTTTGTTAGTTATATTGTTTAAGTACATTTTAAGCTGATAATTTTTTATGAATTTATTAATATCACCATTTACTTAAACTGCACAAAAATATACTAACATAAGAGCAATAAGTATACAAATAAAAGTTGTAAGTTATAAATAATAATATTTATACTCTGATTTGGTGGACTCTTTATCCCTTCTTCTGAACTCATGATTCACTAGGGTTATAATCATCTCCTCATACTTAAGAACCTCATTCTCATGGATCAAAGTCATGATGAAGTGCTCATACTCATCTGGTAATGAATTCAATAATAACAGGGCCTTGTCTTCCTCCTTCACTGTCTCATCTAGGTTCAGCAAATCTGCCAATAATTTCGTGAACTCGTTTAGATGCTCATCAATAGAAATTTCCCTTCTCATCTGAAACCTGTAGAGACGTCTTTTCATGTGGAGTCGATTCTTTACACTCTTCATCAGATACTTAGCTTGAAGAAATTTCCACAACTTCCATGCTGATGTCTCCATCATGATTGCATATTTGATCTATTGAGTCAAGCAATTCCAGATCAAGCCGTAAGCACTACGGTTCATCTTGATCCAATCCCTCTCTGAAAATTTTTTCAATTTTTCCTTGCCATCAAGAACATCCTCCAAATTAGGGCACATAGTGCATCTGTTACATCGCACCTCCACATGCCAAAACTGTTCTTCCCATACAACATCTATTTTTACCGAATGTGTTCCAGCTTGGTGGAGAGACCTCTCCACCACAGATAATGATGAAGTTCATAAAATCTTTTCTCTTCCTTCTACCATGTCTTTCTCCTTGCCTTAGAAAAATCAAACACAAAAATAATACACTTCTCGAGCAAACCCTAGCCCTCAAGCAAACCTCTCTCTGATACCACTTGTTGGGATCTTTAGGGTTCAATACAAACGATGCGAAACAATACTTGAGCCTTTTGAGTAAACCAAATTAAAGCAAATGAACTAACATGCAATCAAACACACATTGTAGCACCCCGCCCCATCCCAGCGCGCAATAAACAAGTATAATCAGATTGGCGGCGGAGCGGTGCGCCACTCGGGAGAACGAAGGCTCACTCCATCCTCCCGAATGGGCTGATAAAATTAGCCACATTGAAGATTGCTGACTCGAACCCAAGAGTAGGATCGAAAGTCAACACTAAAGATAAGAGGAGAGTACTTATCTTAAGTATTAGACTAACACATACATTGGATTATCAAAATAAATAAAGAATCCATTGTATGTTCTAAAATATCAGCATTTTCAATATGCTGATCACATCACAATACTAAGTATAGTAATAGTATAACAGAGTGCGAAAGCTAAAGTAAAATATCCAGAATACATTCATCACAGAACAGTAGTAAACATTCGTCTCAGAAAAGAAAAGTAAAATACATCCATAATTATTACAAACTGATTTTAAATGATGCAAAAGTAAAGTCTATCTGAAGTACTAAAGCAGAAACAACAAAGTAAAAAAAAAGTGAAAGACGGATCCACTAAGGCCCCACGTACTCCTCCTGGATCTCCTGCAAGTCCTCCTGCCCTATTTCAACAAGCTGCTCGGGATCTACCAAATTGCCGGATCCCAAAAGTATCCCGTGTTAGATAAGAAGTCTAACACATCGCAACTAAACTAAGCAGTACTAAAGTAAATACAAATAGATAGTAAAGTAAAGAAAGCTATAGAAAAGCTAAAAAAGGTACTGAGTAATTGAAATTATAAAGACTGCACAATGCGAAAATGAACATAAATATGAATACTGAAAATAAGTGAAAAACATCAAATGCTCATAAATTAATGTAATAATGCTCAAAGCTGTACTATATGTCACTGAGATCATGCATCCAAATATGCCATACACGGTATGCCACATATATGTAACAGAACTATAACTAAAAGGCTATGAGTCGTACGGTCCCATGTGTACATATATCCATTTTAGAATACAGTTTACTGTGATGCCAATGTATCTTGAAATTCCTCAGTCAATGTATGCAATATTCTGTAACCCATAAGTCATCACTGATACTCATACATCACCACATGAATCATTCCTCATGCTCATGCCCGTGCCCATGCTCATGCTTTTATTCTATATGAGTAAAGTTCAGAAATCCAAAAAAATACTTTAAAATACTGATATTGAATCCAGAGTCTCCATTGTGCAGAATCCTGCTAAAAGGATTCTGACTCCTAGCTTCTAGAACGATAATTAGTTAAAGTTAAGAATTTAATTGTAAATTGTTAGATGGGGAGATGGTGTAACAACCCAAGGTTGTTACCCAGCGTGAATTTTAGCTTAATCATATCATAATTACCATTCCATTAAGATCATCGAGTCATTAGATCCAAACCCTGAAGGTTTGGAGCGATTCGGAGTTCAATCCAATATTCTGGATTATTTTAATATTTAATTAATTAGAAAATTGAGGTATTTATTGTGACCTCAAAATCTAAATCTGACTTCACCATTGCGATTGTCACTCCCAAATTAGCTAGGGGTGATATTTTGAACGCGTTTTGGAAGTCGTCGAATTTTTGTCAATATTTTAATGTAATTAAATGCGTCGAAAAATAGGATAATTAAATAATCGTCGGAATTGAAATCTGATTTCACCGTTGGATTCCTCACCCCCAAATTAGCTAGGGGTGAATTTTTGGAATTTTTCGGAGCATGTTTCAAAAATCCAAAATTTTAAATAATTAAGGGAAATAAATGAGTAATTAAGAAACATTTGGATCCCTTATTTGCAATTTCCCCCAAATTTTTAATTTCATTCGGCTAATAGCCCCCCCCCCCCCCATGGCCGGTGCCCCATGCCTCTGTAGCCTCCCTCATGATGGCTCCCTACTCCTCCCTATCCCCTAGGCTCATCATTTCTCTCCTTCTTTAAAAGAAGAGCACAACCCCTCTTATTTGGCTTGCTGAAAGTTTCCCCTCCCATCCCCCTCCATTGCTGCACTTGTGGAAGGAGAAGACTCCACTCCAAGATCCTGAAGGAAGTGAAGGTTTCTTCTTGTGACGGCCGCCCCTTTCTAATCACAAGGCTTAAGGAGAGGTCATCACTAAACACATCTTATACTTAACATTAGGTTGGAATTTAAGACTCCAATCCAATCTTAAGGAAAAGAGGTGCTTTTCTAAATAAAGTAAAGATTAATAATCACTTAATGAGTATCAGAGTGCGGAAGAAAAATAACAACTGAAGTAACATCCATACAGTAAAATAAAGACATCCAGCTTAGAATATATACAATGCAGGAAAGTAAAGTACAAATAGATCTGAATTATTACAAACATTTAAAGTTTAAAGAAGACAAATGAAAAGAGTCACTCATCCTCACAAAGTAAAAGTAAAATAACTAGTGAGACTAAGGTCCCTCAGTAGTCTGGACCTCCTCCTGGATCTGCTCATCAGCAGGTTCAATCTCCTCAAAAAGCTCAGAATCTACCATTATCAGTTTTATAATGGTAAATAAAAAAATCTTGTTAGACAGAATGGCTAAGTACATTTTAAGGTAATAAATTTTAATGTATTTTAAAATGACATCACAACTAAATTTAAGCAAAATATAGCGGTAAAGCACAAAGAAATGAAGAACAAGTATTGAGGTAGAAACATACCTCAACTCAGGCTGCAATACAAGGTAAGTAAAGTACAAGATAAATCTACTAAATATAAAGAAAATTCATAAAGAATATGATCAAACTAACATGCCAGTATAGTATAAGTAAAAGTACTGTACTGAAAATATAAAGTCTAGCATCCTAACATACTCTCAAGTAAGTAAAATGGCGACATACAAAAAGTTATGAAATGTAAAGGAACTACAGAAAATGAAAAATATGAAAGAAAGAAAAGTGTACTGAAACAGTAAGGTAAAGTAAGTCTGAAATGTAAAGAAATTATGTAAAGTGACTGAAAAATGTCTGAAAAGTAAATGTAAGTAATGTTGATTAATTTAACGTACTTGTGAGATACTCTTACTTAGTCTGCCAAAAAATAAAGTCCATTTGGTAATCTAGGAGAAACATCCCAGATTAAAGTAAAGTTCCACCAAAAGAGGCATCTAGGAGAAACATCCGAGATCCTAAAGTAAATCCACAAAGTATCTAAAGGGCAAATAGGAGAAACATCCCAATGCCAAAGTAAAGTACCATATGGGAAATTTCTTAGGCAAAAGCAGTCCTAAAATAAAGTCATACTAAGTGGCAGGCTAAGTAAAACATAAATCACAAGTATAATATTGTTTATTAATGTTTCTTTTTAAAATTATGCATATGACATGTGAATGAAACTCAAAGTATAATATAAAGTAAGTATCAAATATTTAAATATGTCCAAAGGTGTAAAAAGGCTCAAATGACAAAGAAAAGCATGGCAAATTTCAAATCAAAGAAATAATTTAGCACTACACAAACTTTGTGACATCATCTGTTTTCTAATTTAAAATTTCTATCTATTCGAAGTTACATAAGATTCAGAATCAATAATTCCTACACTGTCTGTAACTTAGAATCACGAACCTATAAGTTAAACATAATTAGAACTGGCCACATCCTAATTATAAATCCAAGTCGCCTAAATGATTAAAGTAATTAAATCAATCATCCTAATTTGTTATTTTATAAATCCCAAATAAATCTTGATTAGCCAAATCAAGATTTAAAGAATTAAGAATCAAACTCCAAAGAATGAAGTTTAATTCTTAATCACAAGGTTATCCTAAAGGACTAGGTTTTAATCCCATCTCACTGATTAAGTGTTAAGGTAAATCCTATTAAATCAAGTTCAATAGGATAGATTTATAATCCTAATTCTAATATTAAAAGATCAAATAATAAATTAATAAACTATGAAAAATCTAACAAACTAGTAAGACCAATGTTTCACCTTAATGAGTAACCCATTTTACCCATTAGATGAATTCTAACCTAAGATCTAATCTTAATCCTAAGAATTAAGGCTCTTAAGTAATAAGAGTATCACTTAGACACACATCCTAACTAAAGTTATAAGACCTAAAGAATGATCTAAGAAGTTTAAAGGAAATGAAACTTCTCTCATAAGTTACTTAGATTTATTTAAGACTTAACTTAGAATTTTCTTTAATTTTTCTAATTTAAGACTTAGAATTATCTAAATCAGGGACTAATTCACTTTAATTACTATTTATTATGATTTAGAGATAAAATTAGGACTTAGAAACATTAAACCTTAAATTTGGGCAAAATGACCATTTTGCCCCTGCTTAAGGGTCTAAATCTCATCTTTAAGATTTAGGGCTTAATTCTGGATTTTAATGATGTGGAATGATTACTTAATGTCTAATATGAGTTTCGACAGTAAATTCATTAATTTTGGTTAAGTATTAAGCCTTATAAGGTCAATTAAAGGATTTTGACCTATAAGGATATATTGGTAATTTTACCTTAAGGACATCTAATTTTTCTGTTAGTTTGCTATAGGTTATGTTCTAAGGTTTCTACAGAGTCTTAAATTATTGAATTCTGATGTATATTGGTTAAGTTATAGCCAATACAAATTCTAAGGTTTAAAGGGTAATTAAGGATTCTTAATTAAGGGTCAAAACCCTAACTTTGTCATTTGGTGTCCAAATTGAATAATTTCAGTGGCTGTATATCACAATTGATCCACTGATTCTAATGACTAGTGGTAAGTTTAATTTGGACTCCATTTGGCTAAGTTATGGCCTAATTAGGGTTTAGGGTGATTAGTGAAATTAATCACCCAATCACTAATCCAACCCTATAGTTAGGTTTTAATAAGTTCTAAGAGCTCTCTGAAACTTAGTTTGTCCAATTTAGATTATTAAATTTACTAATATTCACTAATTAAGTTTTAGGGTAATTAGGGTGATTAGCAAATTTAACTATTGGATCCTAAATATTTTTATAGATCTCTGTAAATTAGATTTTACTGATCTAAATTGGTATTTGGATCATCTAATTTGGAGCTAAGATGACCAACTTATGGTCATTTGAAGTTCTAGATCAAATTAGGCTAATTAGGGTTAAGTCCTAAATATTATTAGGCTCAAATTAATCCAAACAGCAAGATTAACCCTACTAAAATGTTTCTTAGGGTTTTGTGAGTATTTTAAGACCCATATTAGGTGTAATAACACAGGTTATTACTTTGATTTAATTAAGATCAATCTAAGTCACTAATTAAGTAATTTAGAACTCATCTCTAAAACATAAGTCAAACCAGAAGTCAACTGACTCAAATCAGAAATTTTAGAAAATTCCAAACCCTAGAAAATTGACTTTTATCTAGGCCTCAAATTGAAAATCCGACTTCGCCATTACGTTCAGAACACCCAAATTAGCTAGGGATGAAATTTTTGGAGGCATTTGGAAGTCGTTGGATTTTCGTCGAATATTTTAATAATATTTAAATACCCCAAATAATCAAATAAATAAATACTCGTCGAAACGAAAATCCGAGTGCGCCGTTGCATTCCTCACCCTTCATTTAGCTAAGGGTGATTTATTGGAAATTATTGAATACTCCGAACCAATTAAAATTTGATTAGTAAAGCGTTAGGGCAATATAAGATTTAATATATATATTTATTTATTTATAAATTAATTATTTAAGTGAAACGGCGTTACCTGCCGTCTGTTCCGCTTCAGGATTACACCGTCTAAGGTAACGACCTCTCTGAACCGTTCGATCAGTCGATCGAACGGCCCACGCTTCGTCTTCCTGAAGGATCAGCGCGTGGCAGAAGGCATCGCAACGCGCGTCGCGACGCACACCCCCCCCCCCTTCTGGCTCTCCTCGCCGAGTGGCAAGCACCGCTCGAAGGCTCTTGATGAGCCTCTTTTATCTCGCTTTAGAGCTCCTACCTTTGAGCGATCCTAATAGCGCAAATCGGCAGCTCACTTAGAGGTCTTCGGCAGCCCTTCTTCCTATACCTAATTTTCGATCGCTGTCAATCAGGTACCATAACCTCCATCGATTTCCATTTAGATTCTTAATTTGCATTTCATTTATGCAATTACTGAATGATCTTATCGTTTGCAATTCTTCAATTCACCGATTTTTAGTTTAGAACTCAAGGAAATTTTTAGGGTTTTGGGTGAATGAGATATATCGTGAACCATCTGGAGAGGTTATAATCTATGAATAGGTCTTAATTGTAGCTTCCATTTTGATAAATTTAGTACGCCTAATTTATGCTGTGCTGCGAGAATCATCGAACCCTAGTTTTAGGGTTACCGCCCCCGAAGGAGGCGATCTACAGTAACCGGTCCAGCCTGGACCGGTCTGGTACTATGCAAAATCTGTCCGGTTCATATGAGGTTGAACCGGACCGAGCCGTTTCGCCTCTGATTTGCCACGTGCCCTGTTATTATAGCATGTGGGGCCCAACGCATGCGCTGTCTGCAAAAGAAGCCGCCACATGGACGAGTGGGGCCCGCAGCGCGTAAATCGCGCCGTTCAGAGCTGTCTCCTAGGCTGTCGGCGTGGGGCCCGCCTGTGAGTCGCCCGCCCAAAAGTTAATAATAAAATTTAATTATATAAATAACGGTTAATTATAAAATGAAATAATATATATATATATAATTTCAGAATAATTAAATTAATAAAACAGAATTGCTTTAAATAATTAAATTCCAAACTTTAAATAATTATATCTTAATAATTATAAATCCAAAATAAACAAAATTATATATCATTGGATTCAGCAAAAATAGAGGAATATTTTGGTATTGTTAATTTTGCATTTGGACCTATAATTAGCAAAGTGATATTTTAGGGTATTAAATTAATCCTAAAAATATCACAAATCTTAATTAACCCATAACTTTGCACCCATTGATCCAAACATACCCAATATTGGTCTTAAAGTGATCAGAAAACTCTAAGGATTAATTTGATAATATTCATCTTGCTGTTTGGATTAGTTTTTGCCTAATCACTTTTAGGTCCTAACCCTAATTACCCTAATTAACCATAGAACTTCAATTGACCATAACTTGGTCAATTGAGCTCCAAATTGGATGATCCAAAGGTCTATTTAGATAAAAAAAAAACATAATTAACAGTAATATGTAAAAATATTTTAGATCCAATGATTAAATTTGCTAATCTCCCCTAATTACTCCAAAACTTGATTAGTGAATATTAGCAAATCTAATAATCTAAATTGAGTGATTTAAGTTTCAGAGGACTCATAGAACTATTTAGAATCAATCTGTAAGGTTGGATTAGTGTTTGAGTGATTAATTTGGCTAATCACTCACTAATCACTCTTAGCCATAATTATGTCATAACTTAGTCAAATTAGATCCAAATTGAGCCTACCATATATCATTATGATCAGTGGGCTATTTGTAAACCATAGCCACTGATTTTACTCAATTTGGACACTAATTGGCAAAGTTAAGTTTTGACCCATAATTAAGAATCCCTTAATTACCTTTTAACCATAAATCTTGTATTAGCCATAACTTGGTCAATACTTATCAGAATTTAGCGAATTTAGATTCTATGGAAATCTTAGGTAGTAAACAACAATAATCTGAAAGAAAATTTAACTTTCACTTAGCCAAATTACTAATTTACCCTTATGAGTTAAATTCACTAATTTGATCTCATATGGCTTAATAATCACCCAAAATTAATTTAGTTGCTGTCTAATCTTACATTAGATAGTAAGAAATACCTTCCAAAAGAAAATTTCAGAATTTAAGCCCTAGATCAAAATTTGATCTTTTGAACCCTTAAGTAGGGGCAAAATGGTAATTTTGCCCAAATTTAGGGTTTAGCCTTTAAAAGCCCTAAATTCAGTTTCTAATCACTAAAATCAGTAAATAGAATGATTTAAACTGAAATTAATTAAATCTAAGTCTAAATTAGATTTTGATTAAAATCTCAAAATTTGTTCCTTAAGGAAAGTTTCCTAAGTCTTAAGTGAGTGATTTCTCCTTCTTTAATCATTCTTAGACCTTCCCTTAGGTCCTTATAACATTAGTTAGGATGTGTGTCTTGAGAGATACTCTTAGTAATTAAGAGCTTTAATTCCTAAGATTAAGAATAGATCTTAAGTTAGAATTCATCTATTGAGTAAATTGGGTTACTCAAATAGATGAAACCTTGAGTTTACTAGTTTATAGATTTTCTTAGTTTATTAAATGATTATTTGATATTTAAACTTTAGAACTAAGAATAGAAATCTATCCTAATGAATTTGATTTATCATTAGGATTCGCCTTAACCTAATCCGTGAGTTTTGGGTTCTAAACTTTAGACCCTTAGTTATACCTTTAGATTAAGTGATTAGACCCCATCATCTGGAGTCTAACTCTTAATATTTTCATCTTGATTTAGCTAATCAAGATGAGGTTGGGATGAATTAAATTACAAAATTAGGTCGATGATTTATTCACTTTAACCAAATAGTCATCTTTTGATTAAGTTATAATTAGGACGTGGCCAGTCCTAATTATCTTCAACTAGTAGGATTCGCAATTCTAAGTTACAGAATGTGTAAGAATTGATAATTTTAAAACTTATGTAACTTAGAGTAGATAGACAAATAAAGTAGACAATAACGGATATCACCTGTATTTTAGATAGAGTCTCTTGCTCACCTTGAATTGATGCTTTACATACCTTATTTTGAGCCCCTTATCTTGTACACATATATTGGACATAGGATATTTGATGAATATCTCATGTAAATTTTGAATTGCATATATATCATTCATGATTGATCAATGTTTTCAGTTTTTCAGAAAGTTGTGGTCTAACTAGTATGCCTCTCCAATCCTCGAGTCTAGCATAGCACGCTGGTTTGTTAATGTCGATAAGTCTATCCATGCCTGGTTAAAATAATTCCCAGGATGGCGAGAAATAGATTTTGCGCTCATTAGTCAGGATTGGACATGGTGAGTACTAGTTGAGGGTGATTTTTTTTGTAAGGAGTAGCTTGATTAGTATACCTTTTTGATCAACTCGTTCGGGGTCGGCAACATTTCGAGGGTTTAATGTCCGACAGTCTATGGCCATGCCTAGTCTATGGGATAGGATGGATAAACTCTCGCCCTACTGACTATAGAGTTAGGATTCTGATATGGTTATACTTATTTAAGTACACTTATATTTGGTTCTGTCTTAGCTCATCAGGCTAAGAGTTTTCAGTGATACTCAGTTCAGAGTTTCTTTCTTAGCCCATCAGGCTAAAATTTGCTGAGTATATTTTCAGTTGAGTGGCTTGGACAGTCACTGTAGTTTTCAGTTTTCAGTTACTGTTTTATCTTGCATATTCTGCATTTCAGCACTGTTTTACTTACAGTTTTCCTGCACTTGTTTCTATATAGGATGCTAGTTTTATTTACTATTTTCATATGCTCACATAGGATATTAGTTGTTTTCAGTTTTAGACTGTTCAATTTCTGTATGTTACCTTAGCATAATCTATTTGATCATAAGCATGTTTAGGTTATATTTTCTTTACAGTTTTATTTAGTCTTTCTTTTTCTTACCTGTCTTTGTTGCAGTTGCTCGGAGGAGGTATGTGCTTACTTCCTATTTGCTTAGTTATAAACTGTAGTTTATAACTTATTACTATTCTTTTGTACGCATTCTGCACCTTTTTGCTTCAGTACTCGTTTATGGTAATATTCAAGTAACTTAATAAAATTGTTTACCCTAAAATGTGCTTAGACAATAGTCTAACTAGTTTTTCTTTTGTTGGCTGGGGCCCTACCATTATGAAACTGATAATAGTAGGTTCTGAGTTTGTTGGAGCAGCTGATCCAGTGGAGAGCTTGCCATTGGAGGAGAAGCCAGTTCCTGAAGATTTATAGCTTTAGCTTTTTTTCTTTTAGTGAGATTGAGAGTTCTTTTTAGTTCTCATTAAACTATTTTAAATTGTTATAATAATACAAGTTTAACTTTTCTTTTCAGCTCTTTACTTATTCTGTATTGTTGTATTTATACTGTATGGATGGATGTTATATTTTTATTGCTTCCGCACTCTGAGTTCATGTATAGTCATTTAGTGATAGTATTTTGGGATAAATTGCAAAGTCCTTATTTAAGTTGGATTAGAACATGTGTCTAATCCAATTCTAAGTGGGGACCTTGTCATCTGGTGACCCCTCCACCGTAATCATGTTAACTTAAGAGTTAACAGGACCACGGCGGGGCAGGGCCGCCACATTAGGTATTTTTTTGGATTATTGGTTGCTAAGCTAGAGTGATTTGAACAAAAATGATAAATTTGATAATTATTTAAATATATAAATGTCATTATGTAAAATATAGGTCCAAATGCAAAATTAATAGTTTCATATTGTTCCTCAAATTTTACTGATCAAAATGATATATTTGTTTGCTATGTTTGGAATTCAGGATCTTAAGATATAATTGATTAAAGGTATATAATTATTTTATTTAATTTAAATAATTATAATTAGAATGATTAGTAATTATATATATATATATATATATATCTCATTTATATTTAATTTATCTAATATGCAGAAAAGGACAGTGGCGGGCCCTACTTTAGAACACGTGGCAGAATGAGGGAGGCAGCAGGACAAGCGGGTCCCACCTCTGCTGAGAATGACAGCCACTAGAACACGTGTCGGCCCCTAAGGGCAACACCGCAAATTAGCGGGCCCCACACCTCGGTATTGAAGAGGTCACGCGGACGGGCTTAGCTGCACGCGAACGGGCATAGCCCGATGCGGCCCGATCCCGATTACGATCGCTTCCTTCCCCACCAAGCGAAAATTAGGGCATCAAAGGAGGTGCAGCACCGACGACAATCGCCGATGGCGATAGGTCTTGACGAAAGGTCTCATCCTTACCTTCCATTCGAACACAAAGTTCATCACTAAAAGCTTATTATGAGGCTCGAAGTCGGATGCCCTAGCTCGCGAAGAACGGGGCCAGAAAACTTAATTCTTATATTTACAGAAACATCGATCGCCAAATTAGCGATCGATCAAATAAAATTTCAGCTTAAACCGTTAAGATAAGATTCGAAATTCCTTGAAATAAATGAATAACATTGATTCGAATTGAATGGAGCGAGGAAGGAGGTACCTCAAGGATGCGTCGAAGGTTTGATCGAAGGCAGGTTGCGACAGAGGAGATTCGCAGCTCTAGACTCGGGATGACCAAATTTTTCGGAACTTGCAAAGTGCTAAAATTCTTCCTCAATCTAAGCTAAATAGAGGTTGCTGCGAATGCATTGAGCAGTGGGCGAAAGTCGCAACACGCAGCGACCCTCGTCGCGTGTTATCCACGTGTCTCGTATGAAGAAGACGACGCGCCGATCGTCTGCGTTCGCCGCGTGTAGGTCTGCGTAACACGCATCTCGCGCAATCGGGACGATGGACTATAGCCGTCTGATCGATTCGATCAGACGGCCTGCACACTGCCGCTCGATCTCACGGAAGCTGGATGGCGTGCAGACAATGGAGGGCGCCAATTTAAGGAGGAGACGGCGGATTAAGCAGATTGACGGAACCGTTAATCTTAAAGAAATTAATATTATTATTAAATTAATATTTAATATATATTAACTTTATTGATTAAATATAAGTACTCAAATGAGTTCATAAAAATTTCAAATTTTCACCCCTAGCTAATTAAGGGGTGAGGAATATAACGGTGCGATCGGATTTTCGATCCGATGAGTATTTAATTACTTGAATTTTTTAGGATATTTAAATATTATTAAAATATTCGTCGAAAATTTAATGACTTCCAAATGAATCCAAAACTTCACCCCTAGCTAATTTGGGGGTGATGAACTCAATGGTGAAGTCAGATTTTTAATCTGAGGTCTAGATAAAAAGTCAATTTGTAGGGTTTGAGATTTTTCCAGAAATCAAGTTTTGATCCATTTGATCCTTGATTTGATCTAGATCTTAGAGATAAGTTCTAATTGACTTAATTAAGCTACTAGAACCATAATTAAGACTTAAATCAATCTTAATTGACCTAAGTAACAACTTGGGTTGTTACACTTCTCCATCTTTCTCCTCCTCTTGCAAAGGACTAAGCTACCCTTTTACCCATCTCTTTTGCCTTCTTCATATAGCTATAATGCTTGAATACATCTCTATATATCCA
Source organism: Gastrodia elata (assembly GCA_016760335.1). NCBI lineage: Eukaryota > Viridiplantae > Streptophyta > Magnoliopsida > Asparagales > Orchidaceae > Gastrodia > Gastrodia elata. The sequence goes on from CM028684.1 coordinate 22,170,748, forward strand.
TGTTTAAGTATGGAAGCCATTAAGGCTCTTGAAAGCATCATAGAAAAATGCTCTGTTTTTCTTGTATTCTGTACACCCTGTCATTTAACCGTATTTTTAGTATAGCTAAGATGGTCCGTTCGTGCCGATTTTGGTGTCGATGGAAAGGTATTGGAAATACCTTTCCATTGTTATATGGCACCACTCATGGAACTCTATGGATTGAGAGTAATTAGCTCAAAAAATGGCCTACCAGGGTTTCGCACCTGGCGAAATCACCGTCTGCCGCTACAGCGCGCTGTAGCGCGTTGCAGCGGGTTGCAGCGGTTGGTCGCGGGCGTAAAAACTTAAGGAAAAATGTTAATAGAACTAATTGAATAGTAAATTGCGAAGTGAATTGCTACAGCGCGCGGTCGCGCGCTGCAGCGGCATTTCAGAACTTAGGAAAACGGACTTAAATTTAATTGAACAGTAAATTGTAAAATGGGCCACTACAGCGCGCTGTAGAGCGCTGCAGCGGACTATAGCGGAATTTAGAACTTTAGAAAATGTGAAAATAAATTGATTGAACAGTAGATTTGCAAAATGAACCGCTACAGTGCGTCATAGCGCGCTGCAGCGAGTCATAACGGACTACAGCGGATTGCAGTGAGTCGCAGCGCAATGGCGCTACCGCGCGCTACCGCGCGCTACCGCGCGCTACGCGCGCTACCGCGCGCTACCGCGCAGAAAGCATGACAGCGTGTTGCCACGTGAAAAGCGCTACAATGCGCTCCAGCGCGCCCAGATTTGCAAATTGCCCAGAAATTCCAGAAAATTGCACAGATTTTTGTAAACTGCCCAGTTTTGGCTGAAATGGCCAAAACTTCACTGTTTAGGTATTTTAAGACCCCTAGGACCCTAGTGGGGCTAAGATATATTAAAAGTGAGCCTATTTTAGTTAAAATTAAACACTGCATAAAATTTTATATGAAAGTTAAATTTGAAAACCTTGCCATTGTTAATAAGTGATCAAAACTTACCTTGTACCTAAAATGCATTGTGCAAATTGTTGGATACCTTAGAATTTCAGTGCCAACAATAATCTAAAGTAATATTTAGGTTTTGAACCCTACAAAATTAGAAAATTACCAAATTACCCTTAAGAATTCAAATGGCTATAAATAATTCATTAGACCTCAGAATTTAGTGTTCTTAGACTCAATGGAATCCTTGAACAATAACCAATAGCAAACTATATAAAAATTTAGACTTTATTAAGTGCAACCTACCAAAATACCCCTTAGGTCGAAAACCTTAGTTTGGACCTATAGAACCCATTTCTTATCCAAATTTGGCATACTTACTGTCTATCTCCATGTTAGACAGTAATGAATCATTTAACAATAAGAAATCTCAATTTGGAGCCTTAAATTGAAAGTTGACATTTTAGACACTTAAATAGGGGCAAAATAGTCATTTTGCTCAAAATATAGGTTAAATAATCCTTAACCTCTAATTAGTCTTCTAATTCACTAAAAATCAATATTTGAACTATATTAGAATTATTTAAGTGAGTAAAATCAATATTTAGGTCAATTTGTCAAAATTCCTAAAAATTTCTCTAAGTCCTTTTTCCTTAGGATATTATATATCACGTAAGGACTACTCTTAAGACTAGGACTAGATCCTAAGTTAGATTTCATTCATTAGGTAAATGGGTTATTCAATGAATGAAACCTTGGTTTTATTAGTTCCTAAAATTTTATAACTTATTCTGATTATTTTATCTTTTAACTTAGTTTTAGGATAAGAGATTCATCCTATTAAGTTTGATTACTTAATAGGATTTGCCTTAATTAGTAGATCACTTTTAGAACAAAACATAGATCTTAGGTCTTATCCTTTTTGGGTTATGTAATTAAACCTAAATCTCACAGTGTTTAATCCATAATCTACAGGTTTAGAAGATCTTGATCAGATCTTAGATAGAACGTCTAAATTCACCAAAATTAGGACGTATGATTTATCGATTCAACTCATAGTCATCTATCTGATTGACCTAGATTAGAACCTGATCAATTCTAATCCTTTTTAACTTAGAAGGACGAATTTCTAAATTACACTCGATAGTAGAAAAACGGTGATCCTGAACTTGTGTAACTTGGAATAGTTAGAATGGATAATAAAAAACAAATGATATCACCATATTAGTAGAGTCTGTTGCTTACTTTTGATATTTTGTGCTACGCATTCCTTGTGTATTTTTGTGCCTTAACTCCTTGAGCATATCATACAAGATTTTGATGCATGAATAAAATATTAGGAAAATATGGAGACTCCTTAGATTCATTGCAAAAATATTAAAGTGATTGATTAAAAATAATAATTGTATATGTTAGAGCTACCTCTCAGTTATGTCTTCTTTGCCTAGTCTTCTTGTTGACATTAGGAGAAGACCTAGTTTATATCTTCTTTGCTTAGTCTCCTTGTTGACACTAAGAGAAGATTTGTTGTATTTTCTTTGCCTAGTCTCCTTGATGATACTAGGAGAAAACCCTATATATCTGCCTAGTCTCCTTGCATGACACTAGGGTTATATAGTTTGCGCCTAGTCTCCTTGATGACACTAGGATCTTTTTGATATTCAGTGGGCTAGATTAGCTCTTTTCTGTATAGCAGTTAGTACACAGATGTTTATATATATGCAGTTTGATGTTTTGGTTACTTTTCAGCATTTTTATTCAGTCAGCTATTCTTTTGTTCTGCTTACATATATATTTTAGGATATTAGAACTTTGCTGCTATCATATGTATCATTACTGAGTTATGTTATTTAATTTGCATATTTCCTTTGATCACCAGCATGTTTAGGATGTAGTAATTTCTTTCAGCACTTGTTTAGTTATTTATATATGCCTTGCCCTATTTAGTTTGCATGTGAGGTATGTCTTAGCCTCTCTTTTTGCTTAAGTTATAAACGATTATTTATAGCCTTTTCCTTCTTTATTGTATTGCTAGTTGCTCCCATATTTGTATGGTTATTGCTTAAAAATGATAAAATGGTGATATTACAAAATACATATAAAACTTATCAGCTTAAAATATACTTAGACAATTGTCTAACACAAGATTTTTTTTTTTTTTGGCTGGGGCCCTACATTGTGAAATCATGGCAGGCATAGAGCAGATAGAGGATCCAGTATCTGAGGAGGAGCTATACCTAGAGGAGGAGCAGCAGCTCGGGCCAGAGCATATCTAGTCTTTATATTTATATGTGAGGATGAGTGCATTTGCATTTCCTTTTTCATTTAAACTTTAATTATTGTAATAATATAGGTACCCTTGACCGTGTATTTAGATTTATATGCTTATATTTTGAGCCATATTTTGCACTTATATTATATTGTGATGTTTGGATGTCATTTACTGCTTCCGCACTCAGTACGTTTACTTATATAGTGACTGTTAGATTGATTCTGTGTTAATCCTTCCCTAATCAGATGGATTGTGGATTTTATCCTAATCTAATGGTAAGTGAGGGGTTAGCCAGAGTGACACTCCACCCTTAGCTTAATCCTTTAGTGGATTAAGGGTGCAGGTCGCCACAGATGGTATACACATATATAACATACTTTCAAGAAGGGTAATTTCTGACTCTTAGTTTGATTAAGTCACCCTAACAAAGCGATCTTTGATAGGAGGCATCACCCGATGGTGACTTATATCTCAAGCTAAGCTATCAAAATACCTAATTCATAAGCACACTTAGTGTTCTAAAGAAGGTGATTAGGGTCACATAGTTTGCTTGAAGCACACCTATAGAAGCGATCTTCGATAGGAGGCATCACCCGATGGTAATTTTTATTCAAATAAGCTAATAATCTAAGTTCCTTAATCATAACCCTCTTAGGTTTGAATGATTTAGTCTAAGTAAGACTATGTCCGACTAAACTCGTAGGATAGAACACAGACATAATCCCATTTTATAATAATATTCACTACAATCTAAATGAACTATTAATAAGTAAAGTACAGTACTAAAAACATGGAAAGTGCAAAGCATAGTAATCGAAGGAAGATCTTAGCCTCTTGGTTTAAGATATATATAGCCTAGGACTATGTAAATTAACATAGCTAAAAAGCTATGATGAGTCTTCATAATCAATAAGATTGTAGAAGATCTCATATTTTATTTAATTGAAGTTATTTTATGAATGTATTCATTCTGTAGAAAAATACGAGATCACTATATATTCCTGCAGAATGAATACATTCATAAAATAACTTTAATTAAATAAAATATGAAATTTTTTAGAATCTTATTGATTGTGAAGACTCATCATAGCTTTTTAGCTATGATACTTTACATAGTTCTAAGCTATGTGTATCTTATATCAAGAGGCTAAGATCTTCCTTCGATTACTATGCTTTGCATTTTCCATGTTTTTAGTATTGTAATTTACTTATTAACAGTTCATTTTGAATTGTGGTGAATATTATTATAATTATATTTAAATGCTTCATTGTCTTTTTTTTTTTATTTAGCATAAGTTCATTGAACATATATATATTTTATTTTATTTACTTTCATATGCACTTTAGTACTTTTCTAGCATATGTAAGATGTTTTTACCTTTATTTTTACTTGCATGCTAGAATATTTAATTATGTGAGTATTCTTACTCACTTTACTTTTCTCTAGTCATTTTTACTTTTCCTTTCTTTCTTTTCTTTATATAAATACTTTTATTTTGCACCACTACTTATGCTTATATTATAACTAGTTGTGATATTCAAAATGAATATTAAAATGTTTAGTATAATCTTAAAATATGCTTAGACTGTTTAGTATAACTATACTTTTCTTTTTGTTGGCTTTGCCCTATCACATTTAAATATCAAAATGTGAAAGATAAGGTGCATTTGGAGGCTAGTAGAGTTGGACCAAGTGCTTAAGCTAAAGAAATTAATTTTGATTCTGTCTAAATAGTTAATTTGCATGCTTTTGTAATAAATGTGAGAGAGAGATTTACTTTTTTTACTTTCTTATTATTTAATTTGACATGTAATAATCTAAGTTAAGTTGTTTTATTTTTACAATTCTTATGTTGGAATTAGAACTTACTTAAATTCTTAGTTTGGATGAATGGATATTTGATGCATACTTAAATGGATATTTAAATGCATAGTTAATTGGTATCTTATTACATATTTATTTGGAATATAGTTGCATACTTATTTGGAATCTAGTTGCATACTTATTTGAAATCTAGTCGCATACTTAATTTAAAAAAGTTGTTAATTCCTTATTTTAAATTATGTTTGATTTATGATATGTGAATCATAGGATAGTAAATCGCTTCATATGATTTTCTCACTTATAATTTTGAATTAGATGCTTAGACCTTACATATCTATAAAAGTGATGAATGTAAATATTTAATGCTCATTCATGTTAAATTCCTTTTATTGTAAAATTGCTTAGAAAGATCACATGAATGAATTGAATTGTACATACATCTCTTAATGTATGCTCATATTGTAAGTGCATATCATTGGCATCTTTATACTTATAAATTGTAATTACTTTAATTATATGCATTTGAGTTTATATTCATCATATGTATCTCATGCATTATTCTTTCTTGTATTTCCCATATTAACTTAAGGCCCTCTTCTAAATCCTTAGCCAAACACAACATCTAATAATTTAGGTTAGTTTCCTTCTAATCCAGTATTAGGTGTTGTGGTGACGCACTAATATTGGGTTAATCTCCTACCCGATATGGGGTTGTCACAATAAACTTCCATTAGCTATAATTTTGTAACTATAGATCCAAACATAACCATGTTATATCTCATTTTAATTAGAAAATTATCAGAAATTATCTGGTATTTTTAGTTTCTTTATTTGAGTTGTATTTTGCCTAATGGCTTTTAGGTCCCTTCCTTAATTACACCCTTTAACTTAGAAACTTCATTTAAGCTATAATTTAACTATTATAACTTCAAATTAAGTCATCCAATATATCATTTTGATCATGAGAGCCTAAAGAATAGTAAACTGCAAAAATAATTAAGATTTATTTATTAGTTTTCTTAATTAGTCCTAATCACCATAAAACTTAATTAGTCCATAACTTAATCAAATAGAGTCCATATACAAATAAAATGTGATATTTAAGTATGATATGCTTGCAAAATTTTCACGATTATAAATGCAATATATATATATATATATATATATATATATATATATATAAGATATATGCTTATTCTAAAGAAAATATAGTAAAATATAATTTTTATATTATTGAATAAAGTTATAGAATAATTGAGTAGTTAGATACGTCTATCTAACTATCTGAGATGTGGGTTCATGACTAACTATACAATCCCCCTCAAAGACTATGTGCAATCTTCTTATTTCTCTAAATTTTAGTTTATTATTGTAACAACCTAAGATTGTTACTCAGCTTAATTTTAGCCTAATTGTATCGTAATCATCATTTTATTAAGTTCATCTAGTCATTAGAACCAAACCCTGAAGGTTTAGAGCAATTTGGAGCCTAATCGATTATTTTGGAATATTTTAATATTTAATTAATTTGAAAATTGAAGTATTTTATTTTGACATTGAAATCAAAATCCGACTTTGCCATTGCGATCGTCACCCCCAAATTAGCTAGGGATGATATTTTGGACGCATTTGAAAGTCGTCGGAATCGAAACCCGACTTTGCTGTTGAATTCCTCACCTCTAAATTAGCTAGGGGTGAATTTTTGAGATTTTTTGGAGCACATTTAATTAATCAGACTTTTTTAATAAATTAAAAATTATGAATAATAATTAATTATTCTTTAATTTGTATTTAATCCATCTTTTCTTCCTTAATTTTGGCTGGCCATTTTTCCCCCATGCAAGTCACTTGAGGCCATCCCTCCCCTCTCCTCTTAGCCATGCCCTCCCTAGGCAAGTAAGATGGCTCTTCACATCCTAGACCCTAGCTCATGATGGAGCATCCCTCTCACTCTCCTCCTTTAAAAGGAGAGCACAACCCCTCTTCTATTGCTTGCTGAAAATTTTCTCATCTTCTCCTCCATTGATTCCTTGTGCTGAAAGAAGAAGCTCATCTCTATGGTTTGGAGAAAGACTAAAGTACTCATTTGTTCCTCTCCTTGTCTCTTTCATGTTACTACAATGCTTGAATGTATCTCTAGAAGTCTATAAACATGTATGGAAGCTATTAAGGCTCATTGAGATAGCTCATTTATTCGAAAAATGCATGCTCTATTTTTGTCTATTTTGTATACCCTGTTCTTTATCCATATCTTTTATATAGCTAGGATGCTTCGTTTGTACTGATTTTGGTATCGATGGAAAGGTATCGGAAAGACCTTTCCATTAATATATGGCACCGCTCATGGAATTCTCTGAATTGGGAGTATTTGAGCTCGAAAGTAGGTTATGCCGGTTTCATCCTGGCGAAATCGTCGTCTGGCGCTGCAGCGCCCAAAGTTGCAAAACGGCCAACTGCAGCGCGCTATGGTGTGCTGCAGTGGCATTTCGGCAAAAATCTCATAAATCAGTTATTAATTTAATTAAACAGTAAATTGCAAATGGACTGCTGTAGCGCGCTATAACGGAATTTCAGAAAAACTTTAGAAATTTAGGAAAAATAAAATTAATTAAACAGTATTTTTGCAAGTTGGACCGCTGTAGCGCACCACAGTGGGCCGCAACGCTAAGAGTGATGCCGCGCGCTACAGCGCTAAAACCGCCATAGCGCGCTGCCGCGGCAGAAGCGCCACATCGCGCTCCAGCGCCAGAAGCGTGCTGGAGCGCCCAAAATTGAAAAAATGTCCATAATTTCCTTAATACTGCTTAGTTTTGGCTGAAATGGCCAAAACTTCACTGTTTTTGTATTTTAAGGTATTTAAGACCCTAGTGGGATTGAATTATATCAAATTTGAACATATTTTAGTTAATTTTGAGATTTGCATAAAATTATAATTGAAAAATCAATTTTGAAAATTGCCCCTTATGATATGTGCAAAAACCTACTATGTGCCTTAAGGATTTTTGTGCCAAATACTAAATAGTAGAACTGTTAAATGCTTGTGTTGAATAGATATGTATTAACAACTAAATGGCATGAAACTTATATTTGTAATCAAGTGCTAATCCCTTTGGTTTGATTTAGAATTTGATTAGCATTAATTATATTCGATTTTATGTCATCTTTACATTTATATATTTTCATGATCTTAGGGTGTATGTTAGAGAACTTTAATATTTTTTTTTGGACACTTAAATGTATTTAGTTGACATTAAACTATAATTGAACATAAGAATATTGATAATTTGATTAAGTAGATGATACTTAATTTAAACCTGAAATTGTCATCAATAATATACTAATAACATATTGATCTGTCACTGACATTTAAATTAACATTTAATCTTAATGGTAGAAAGGTTAGGGATTAAACCCTAACTTGTTTTGATTAAGATCTAAATTTAATCACTTAATCAACTAACTTGATTGCAAGATAATTCAATCGATATTATTCCAATAATGCATCTGATTTAGTATTGATCTTAAATTATTAAATTAGAAGTGTTAAGGTTAATATTAAATTTGTGTGATTGAACCATCTCAATTTAAACTTTATACTTTTAATTTTCTCTTATATAAGATTATTAACATAAAGTAGATAATAAAATTGTAATGATTTATGAAATGATCTAGCTCTAATAAGATCTTTGATTTCATCCTATGATTGTAGAATAGGAAAGGATTAGATGGATCTTATTTATTTGATCTAATCACTTCAACCCAAACTAGTAAATAAACCTTGAATGTTAGCTTAAGAAGTAGAAAAATGAGATCTTAAGGGTCTTTCTATAGTATCATTATTGAAATGGTTAAAGAAATTAACTAATGATACATTGAGGTAGAAAGGACTATTGTAACTTAGTGAGGTAGGAAATTTAGATGATCCTTCATAACTCTAGAAGTTGAATTTGATATCTTATGGTAGGAATCACCTAAAAGTACTTAAAATAGGACTTTTTCCTTATAAAAGCAACCTAGCTTGAGTGATATTTTGAACATATCCTTGGAGCCTTATGTATGACTCACCCATTTAAAGTGAGGATTAATAGCTTTGATAAATCCTTGTTGATTAATTAGAATAATCTAAACCCAGATTATTAATTGGTGTAGTATAGTATACCCATAGTACTAGATTCCTTCAGTAGTATTCAGGATTGGTTGATTCACTCTAATATAGACTTATGATCAGGTGATATCCCGAGGGATTAGACGAATACAGTCCCATTGGAGTAAATCTTCCAAGACTAAGAGTGTTATAAATAGGGACTCATTCCTTAATTTGATTAAAATACAAATCGCCATCGGTTGATGCCTCCTAGCGAAGATCGCTTCAATAGGTGTGGCTTAACCAAACTAAGTAATCCGAGTCACCTCCTTTAGGACACTGTAACGACCTTAATAATTAGATAGAAGATTAATCTAAGGATTGGGATGTTACCTTAGCACCTAATACTTGATTAGAAGAAAGCAAATCAAGTGTAGATGCTAAGTGGCCAAGTCACTTTATGAGTAGTTGTTAAGTTAAAATAAAGTTTATAAGTGAATGTAAAGGAAGATACATATGAATGCAATATTGTAAGTAATTTCAATACAGGCAATTAGAATAATCTACTCATTCTTCCTAATCAATAGTAAATACAACACAGATTAATTAAGAATATGTAAAAGTAACTCAAGTAAACTCAAGTAGTTTATAAGTTAATTGTTACAAACCTTTTTAAAAGTAAGAGAAAAAGATACTAAGTAAATCACTCTCTCTCACTTATAACTAAATACAAGTAAACTATTTATAATTAAGCGGAAGCAGAATTCTTTATAAGCTCTTCAAGTACTTGGACCTGCATCACCTGAATCAAAGGGCTCTTGATCTATCATATTTTAGTATTTAAATATGATAGGGCAAAGCTAAAGAAAAGAAAAGTATAGTAAGACTAAACAGTCTAAACACATTTTAAGATTAGCTAAGTGTTTTAATTATTAAGATATCACAAACATAATTTACAATTCAAAGTAAGCAGCGAAGCTATAAAAGCTAAAAAGTATGAAAAAATGAATTAAGCATAACTGTGAAGAAAATAATATGAAATAAATTGAGTAAAAATACTCACTTTTATATAAGTCATAGCCTGTATTAAAAATTGGTAAGGAAAGCATCATAGAGGCTAGAAACTACGATGTGCATTTAAGTAAATGAAATGAAAGCAATATATGTTCAATAAAATTTATACTAAATAAGCAAATGAAATACAGTGAAGCATTAAATGAAATTAAGCAATATACACTATATTCAAATTGAACTGAAGTAAGCAATACACAGTATTGGAGATAGAGAGTGTAAAACATAGGAAATAAAGAAGTATCTTAGATTCTTGATCAAAGACAAACATAGCCTAAGACTATAAAAATATGCATAACTTAATAGTTATAAAGAGATCTTATAATCAATAAGATTGTAAAAGAACTCTTATATCTTTAATTAAAATTACATTTTGAAGTCACCTCATTCTGCAGGAGTACACAACAGAATGGGACGAGGAGTTAAGCACGTCTGCCTAACTAGATACAGTGGAGAGATCGAATATTCACATTTACCCTCTCTAAAATGTAAAGTTCTATTATAAGCATTTTTTTTATTACTCAAATTTGCCATAAGGCATTCCCCTTTAAAGTTTTATGAAAATTTTTATTTATGCATAATGATCTTGAATGAATGTTCAAGGAAAGAGGCTCAAAGCTAGGCAAGCATCAATAAATTTCAATAATTATAAAGTATGTGATATCCTTTTGTTATCTACTTAATAATTAGAGCTAATTTAGTTCCATATTGAGTTATAGATATTGATCTTAAGTCAATTTTAATAAAAGTAGAATGAAGATAAGTTTAGAAAATAGTATTTTTCATGTAATTAAAGTTAAGAAAAAAGATAGATTATACCCTACTTGAAATAATTCAACTTATGATTATAGGAAACTAGAAATCTAAAAGCTTTTCTAAAGTTTAAAACAAAGCTATTTCTCTAAATCAAATTGATTGAGAGCTAATATTCTAAAATGAATAATTGAAATTAATACTTATAATTGAAGTGAATAATTGCAAATCTAGATATAAAACTCTAGATATTTTATAAATATCTAATATTTCCTTAAAAAAATATCTAAGTCTTAGAAATTTTGGTAGAGTCTCCTTTATATTTGTTCAAATAAATAATTTACAAAATCAATATATAAGTCAATCCATTGACTATTTCCAATTCTAAAATAGAGTTCAATCAATTTCATAGGATTGCTCATTTCCAATTCTAAAATAGAGTTCAATTCATTTTATAGGATTGCTCATTTCCAATTTTAATAATTTCAAGTTATAAAATCAAACAAAGCAGTTCACTAACCTATATTTTATACATCCTATATCAAACATCTATGAAATTAATAAGAGATGCAGAAATAAATTTAGCAATTTATAAGGGCAGCATTTAATTCAGCATTTAATTTTGTATTAATTTACAACTCAACCTACAAAGAAAAAAAAAACAGCATTGAAGTTAATATTTATTTATAAAAGAATCAATAATCATTTTTAATATGACATTTGGTTCTTTTAATGCATTTAATTGTAGGAGTTAATTTAATACTTATGATGTTAAAGACAGTATGAGATCTCACATGATCCAATGATTCTTTCATTTATATAATTAATCACATATGATTACATTTGATCCCACAGTATAAAAGATGGCAACATTTGATCACTTTTGATCTTACTTTAGAATAAAATGCAACATATGAAAGGAATGACAGCACTTGATTTCATTTAAGATGGCAACATTTGACTTTATAAATAATTAGCAGCATGTAATTCTAATTAAAGAAATGACCACATTGATTCTCATATAATAAGGCAACGCTTGATATACCAGATGATAGCATGTGATACTAATAAGAAAGACGACAATATCTAATCTCATGTATAATTAAAAACACCTTATGATCTCACTCATAATTAATAACAGCACTTCTTCTTTTAAATAATTGATGACAACATATGAATTCATATAAAAGAGAAAGCAGTATTTGATTTACCTTAAATGAATGATAATGTTTAATTTAATATAATCAATTGATCTTATATTAGAATGAAAGGCAGCATTTGATTCTACTCATGATAGATAGTAGCATTTAATCACTTAAACTAACTAACAACATTTGATCATTTTGCTTTAACTAACAGTGCTTAATTCACATAAATCAATTGACAGCAGCCGATGACAACATTGCAGTATTTGTATTTATTGAAATAAATGGCAGCAAAGATAATATATTAAAATTTATGATATTAAGTGTTCTTCCTTTACTTTAGATAGCAACAATTGAATCTCAAATAATACATAGCAGCATATCATGCTAGTGGAAGCATTTGTTTAAGATAACATCATAAAGGACAGAACTCTTTATTTAGCATTATAAGTACAACATCATAATAACGTATTGTGGCAACTATAACGTAAACTTTAATATCCAGCATTAATAATAAAAGAAACTTTCAATGCTTGTTCAATACCCATCAATGCAACAATCAATGTTAATATCTAAAATAATAGCTTAAGCATCAAATCTTCCTTATTATTATACCGATTTATATAATATAGAAAATCTAGATACTACGAATAAACTTAAGATTTCAGATATTTTAAGAATAAATTATGAATATCAATTTTAGTATTTGGATACAATAAATAAACTCTACCTTGAAATTCTATAACTCAAGAAAAATGAATAGAGGTTCTTACCCATTAAATTACACTTCTAAGAATGATAATTTTTATATTAACCACAAGATAATGATTTAGGCATCATATACCAATATATGAATGAAACCTTACTTATATTAAAAATTAATCTATATAATAAAACATAAATAGCATTTGAGTTTCATAAATTAAGTAGCATCATTAAATTTCATATGATTAATGGTAGCATTTGATTCATCTTGCAATTAAGAATAGCATTTGAATTTCATAAACTATTTGGTATCATTGAAACTCATATAATAAATGACAGCAATTAGCTTTATTGAAATAATTGACAGCTTAAGTTCTAATATACTATATTAAAATAAAAGAAACTTTCGACATTTGTTCAATTCATGATAGCATTTGTCTCATATTGAAATAGATAAGAGCTGAATTTTAAAAGTTTAAAGGAAGGAAGTTTAAGACTTTTACATCATCAGCTATAGTATTTATAATATCAATAACTAAATATTTAGACTAGCATTTCTTAATTTAGATATTACAATATCAAGTGAAGAATTACTAAACATTTTAATTTAAATATTAAATGAAGCCTTATCAAAATCTGTAACATTATGAGACAATTCATCATATCAATCGCAGTAATATATACAATACTTTTAATATCTAAAATAGGCATCTTGTGATTCAAAGAACAGCATTAACTTAGATATCATCTGGAGAAAAGAATCAGCACTTCCAAATATATAAGCCAAAGATGCTTAAAGAGGCAGCCACAAAGTTAAACAGCATAGAAACTCAATTTCTGAAATTTGCTTGAAATTCATTGACTTATTTATTATCTTCTAATAATATCCTTAGTCAACTTAAACCCATTTAGTTAACAGTCTTTATGGGTATCAATTTATGACTTGATCCAAGAACAGCATGAATTACTAAAAAAAATTATATTTGAAATTGATATGATAGGTCGTAAATTTAATGCAGGCAGGCAACAATTCTAATTTAAATTTGAAAATTGAATTATGAACACATGAACAAAAGCATTTGCAAAGCCAAAGTATTATCACTTGGATGCTCTAATAATGGGGAAGAAGCTAATGTTATATGGCAAGTAGTTGTTGTGATTGTATGATATTGAAAGATATTCTTAACTATTTTAAAAGGAGAACCTAAACAATAAGAACACTAGGTAGTGATTGAGTGATTGTTTATATTTATGTGTATTCAGTCAAAAGGACAACATAGTGGAGTTCAACAGAATTCTTTGGACTTGACGAACGGACTGAAGATCATTCAATGATAGCCGAAAGGAAATTTAAGGTAAATGGAGTAGTACAGTAAGGAATGCAAAAAAAAAAAAAGAAAAAAAAAAAAGAAAGACATATCTATCATATATGGCAATACTCATAAAATTCTATCATATTTGCTAGAACTTATAAATCAAATAAAAATTTTCTAAAATACAAAGCAATTTCCATATGAAATAAGGAGAAATAGCAAATTAATCATATGTAGTTAATATTGCAATGAATCTATTGATCCATTCAATAAACTTTAGAGTCATTTTAGTGTCATTAATCCTTAATGGGAAATGGGGAACGAAACACTGAGATCGATCGGCATCTAAGGATTCGATCCGCTTGCAAATAACTCCATTTCAATAAATGGTAGATTAATGTAGTCATTAAAGGAATTTTTGAAATAGGAAGATAAATCAATGATCGTACCTTTGCTCCTTGAGACTCGGCTAGAAGAGGGCTCGACGAGATGGAGAGGCCATGCGAGGGTTTGGGTAGATAAGGAGATAGGTAAAGTATGGGCTTAATTCTTACATGAGTCGCCATTAGCTTATGCAAGCGGTGGAAGCCACTGCGTCGCGGATCTTGAAGGAGGAAGCGATCTCGAGGAGGATAGGAACGGGGGAGGTGTCGGTCGCGTGTGAATAGATTAGGACAGATATGAGATAATAGATTTTGATGTATATATATATACATGTATTTTTTTTTAATATTTTTTTTCCAATATGTTCTTATTATCGGCTGAATAATGGATTAATATTTTTGATGTAATAAAAGTAGAATGTACATCAAAATATTCTGATTAATATTTTTTTTAATATTAATCCATTGAGGAATGTTACGTGACCCGTTCATGTGGCACCTAAAAAAGCTCATCTAATAGAATTTGAATATATTTCATTAGTGCATATTTATTTACATTAAAGTAATACAAATATTATTTTTAAAGTTGATATTGAATGCACCCAAAAAATTTCATTTGATAAGTTTTATGAGTACCACGTAAGCGGATCATTTTTCTTAATCATATATATATATTTTGTTAATGAATATTAATTTATTTCAATCAAAATTAATTTGTTTATTAAGCTTCAAATAAAATTACAAAATATTTATCTTTGAGCGTTTCTCACACTTAGATTCAGCTCCTTTCATTTGTTAAATTATAAAAACAAAAACAAAACAACTTCTTAAAAATTCTCATTTTTTTCTTGACTTTGGACAGAAATAATTTCTGTTAAAAAATATAGATAATTAGAATTTAAGATTTAAAAAATATATTTTGATGATATATAAATAAAAATAAATTTAATAATATTTTTTATATCTTTAATTCTAAAAATTTTAATCATTCATATTTTTTTTTTAGAAATATTTAAAAATTATATAACAATACTTATTTAAGAGGATAAGTTTAATTGACTTCGTACTGTGTTGTTGTTTGATGTGTTTGTTAAACAATCTTTGCTATCTTTAAAATTATTTTTGTGCATTGTATGGGTAGTAATATGATATGGATGAATTATGATATGAATTAATTAATTTGGAAGGCACACCACCGCAATCGCGAGATCCTACTATTGGTGATCAGGGCGGTGCATTAATGTATTTCCAGAATTTTTGATATTTAAAATAAATTAATTTCAATAATTCGAAATAAATCCGATCCTTGGTCCCGAAGGTTCTACCTCCTGTCAAAATCGCGGCGAACCAGCCGCATAGGCGTTTATAAGTCGTCCGATCCTAACGCGGAGCCCCATGTTTTCATCGACGCCCGTTTTTAAGAGCGAATCGCGCCCTCGCTTTCTTCGTTCTCACCGCTTCCACCAATTTCTCTTTCTCACCCTCCTGCTCTTATCAATTTCATTAGGGTTTCTCCGTTCCCAAGGCATGGCCGAATCAGATACTCAACGCATGGCCGAACCAGATTCTCAACGCATGGCCGAACCAGACATCCAAATCAACCAATCTGTAAGAATTTGTCAATTCTTTATTTTTATAAATCAAATCTGATTCGGAATAACGATCGATGTGTTATGTGAAGGCGCAAAAGGAGGAGATGGAGAAGCTGCAGTATCTGGAGCTCGTGCACCGCGCTTCGATCCGAGCGATTTTGTTCGTCTCGAACCTGTACTTGTACGCTAAGCAGAACGCCGGACCACTCAAAAATGGCGTCGAGAGCGTCGAAGGCACCGTGAAAACGGTCATCGGCCCCGTCTACGACCGATATCACACCGTCCCCTTCAATCTCCTCAAGATCGCTGATCGCAAGGTTCGTTTATGCCTCTTCCATTAACTATTCACGAATCCCCTTCTCTTACTCATGGCTTCGATGCAGGTAGGCGCCTCGGTTCAGGAGATGGAGCGGCACGTGCCGGAGTCAGTACGGTCTGTGGCCGAGGAGATCCAACGAGCCGGAGTGGTTGAGACCGCTGCCCGTTTAGCCAAGGCTGCTTGCGTGCGGGCTGAGCCGGCCGCCGAGCGGCTGGCTGTATCGGCCTGGAGGTCTCTGAACAGGCTGCCGGTTTTTTCGCAGGTGGCTCAGGCGGCAGTTCCGGCCGCTGCCGGCCTGTCGGAGCGCTATAACCGCGCGGTATCGTCCGCAGCTAATAAAGGGTACGCCTTCTCCGCCTACCTGCCGCTCGTCCCCACAGAGCACATTGCCAATGTCTTCCACGAGGCGGCATCTGAGTGAGGCGCCGATCTTGACGCTGTGATTGCTGGGCTGTGGAAGGGACGGTCGTTATTGATGTCCTGCTTTATTTTCTTTTGCTTATTTGTTTTTTGGTGATAGCAGCCCTTTTTGCCATGGTGATGAACTTATATAATGTGGAGTAAGATTGTAATGTTTTATTGTCTTGTTTTGGTCCTTCGGTTTGCCCGATCGTCGTTTCGTTTTAGAAAGGTCTCGCTTGTTATTAACTGACTTTAAAATCCCTTTTATTAACTAAAGATTATAAGTACGTATGTGCTGGTTTTTTTTTTTTTTTGCATTTTTCGCGCATTGCACATCAGAGTATAATGTTTATTTTTTGATGTATAGGGTCTGTTGGTTTGCAAATCCTTATTTAAATCTTTTTCTATTTACTGAAATGCCATCTTAATATGTTCTTTGTATCGGCTGAATTTGGCTGGCACATTGAGGTAAGCATTGATCGCATGCTGGTGATTTTAATGAGGAACAGTATGCCAGCATTTTTGTGAGTTTCTTATCTTCTGTGATCAATTATCTTCTTCACTATATGACTTCAATATCCCCTCTTTTCCTTTTGATTTTGTGACTTTTTATTTTGTTAATTATTTATTTTAACCAAATGTTATTTGAATAACTTAGTTTAAAAATTTTCATATCAACATAGTATTCCAAATTTCATATATATATATATATACACAGGCATTTTTTATTCATTTATAACATAAGTATGGGCTTTTGCATGTATACCACAAACTTGAACATTGTTTTAGTTAATGCTACCGTGTCAAATCTATTTGGTTAATAATCAATTAGAACACTAATACAAACTTTTGTTAGCTTGATGCAGGTGAAGATGAGCTTATAAAGTTCAAGCCCTGCAAGGAAAATAACCAAGATAGGATGGGTTGAATTGGGTAACTCAGCTGTCTAAGTATGTTTACATGCTTTTGGAAAGTTTTACAGTATTTAATTATTTCCTCAGAATATTCTTTAATGGATGGTCAGTAGCTGCCTTGTTTAAAGATGTTTCAAGCTGGTTTTCTCCTAACCCAGTGCAAAAATATTTTGAATGTGTTTCAAAAATGATTTATTGGCTTCTTTGTTTCCGCACTTTAGGCTCATCTCCTCACAAGGTTACTTATATGGGGCGTCATCATGTATAAAGTATTTCTTGATGCGCTCGACTAGCATTCTGTCCATGGAATTACTTGGTAAAATACCATCTTTTAACAAGTCTTGGATACCTTTGCACCAAACATTTGAGAGGCCAAAATCTTCATGTTGTAATATTTTTTTTTTTTTTTTTTTGCTTATGTGTTGCCGGTGAGATTTGAACATATGACCTGGGATAATAAATCCTGAGCCTCAACCACTCGGCTACAACACCATCCATATTCATGTTGTAATTATAGAGGGGTGTATGGTAGGCTAAAGATAACTCCCTATCATGAGTGGCCTAGGAATCACTATACTTGACCCTCAAGTTTGCGTTATGATTGTTTTTCTTTGGTACACGCTCAATTTTGAAAATTTTGAATTATATTATTTTGGCTTGAGTAGCCTTTAGATATAATTTAAGGTATTGTCTTTGGTTTCATAGGTGCCAAAGACTTGGTTCAGCACCAACTGAGTCAACAAACACATTGAGTTTGTTTATTTTATTTTTTAGGTGAGTATGAGCTTGTTGAGGAGTACTTCATATGTGGCTTGATTGAGCATTAAAAAGTTAGTTTTATGGAGAACCACAAAGCTTCAATTTTTAGGCTTATTAGGAAAATCCATACTCATGCACTTTACAATCCAAATGCTTCCTCCCAATTGTTAAATTTTCTTGGTTAGTATGAGAAAGTCAGCATTAAAGTGAGCCAACACTTATGCTTTAATGGCACTGCCAGGGATAAATTTTACTTGGAATGTGACAACCTACACATCACTTTGTGGGTCAGTCATATCGACATATTGGTTAGGTTGGTGAATATTGTTTTTAATGGTTAATTTGTGATCTCTAATGCACTGAGTGGAAGAATTTAGGTAAACTCCTAAATGTATTTAGTAGAATGGATGAAATTTTTGATTAAAGAGTAGTTCACTCTAATGAACAGATGCAATAATAATGCACATGCATCTGAAAATTATTAACCTTTAAAACTAGGACCGAGCTGAATACTTCACTATTAATTCCATATAAAGATGTAACACACAACACCTGACCGAGGTGGTGTGATACTCGACAACTAATCAAAAACATGGACGTTTGAATGTTTGTTGGCAAGATTCTAACTAATAAAAGATCCTCTCTTAAATTTTTTGAAGAGTAGGGCCAGATATCTCTTGCCATTTATCCAGCCCACTTTCTCATTTCTTTATTGCTATGGTATAGCCAAGCTTTGAGTATTACTTCCACCTCACTCAAATTGTCTTGGATTCCCTTGGGTGTAATTAGTTTCCCTAAGAGTTGTCCCAATTGAGCTCACACAATTAACACTTTATGTTGTTCAATTTCATATTGTAGCTTAGAAGAGTTATAAACATCTTCTCCAGGTTGGTTGGACACTCCTTTTCACTTCAACTAAAGGCACCACTAAGTAATTGTACATGCTGAATGAGTTCATGAATATCATCTTGCCCTTATCCCTTGGGTTCGTTTTATTTGGTAGGAGCTTGAATATGCATTCAAGAAAAAAAGTGCTTACTTTTTTGAAATCAGAGACATCCTCTATTTACTGTTGGCCTTTTTTACAATTTCAACATTGAAAAGCTGTGCAAGGAATTGAGTTTCCCTAATAAATATTGCATTTAAGAACTCTGTAATGCCGTTCTCTATGTCCAAGCTTTTCTTATCTGAATAATGTCTTAGCCTTTAAGTTACAAGTGGTTTACACGGTTGAACATGCAAACCATGTGATAGTACCCTTAGATCCACACTTAGCATATCTTGAGAACCATCCATCAAAGCAATTGGAGCACCTTCTAAGTAAATTAAGTCATTTAAAAATATTAACTTGAGATTTGCTGCTCTCAACTATATTCTTTGCCATGCAAATCATCATGTGAGCTTATTGGGATAAGCCGAGTATTTGAGCCTTCGGGATAGCTATAACATTGCATGTATCACTTGGACTCTTTTATGGAGCCTTCGTAAACTAAATTTTTGGCTTAGGGATCTATGGTTAGGTAAATGATATGATTCTATTTGTTGGAAACTTAATGAGCATATGCTTTTTAAGGAGATGATGTCATGTATGTCATGTCATTGAGTATTTGTTACCCAATGATCTTATTGTAACTCTCGGTCGGTTTAAACGATCTAATGTTGTTATTTTGTGAATTAGGTCAAAATCCGCATTCATAAAGACCCTGGGATTTTCAAATTAGGGCAAACAAAATTTTCTTTAGATAAAAATAATTTTTAGATCAAAGTGTCCTAGTTTGTGAGAATTCGGATAACAGAAACTCCATCTTTGTTTTTCTTAATTATTTAAATTTAATAATTGAGAAAATTAAATATTTGTCAGAATTCATTTTTTTCACGTCATTATGCTAATTATATTATTTAAAGTCAGCTCGAAAAGTTTCATCGATTTTTGAGCGCCGGTTCGGCCTCAATTAATTTTTGAAGTTTCAAATTTTAGAAATTAGTTAAAAATAAAATATTTGTTTGAATTGAAAATTTTTGACGCGAGTGTGTTCGTTACATCGTTACATACCTCAGTGTTAAGTTTCGTTATTTTTGAACGTCAAATGGCGGTAAATGCGAAAAATTTAATTTTAAATAATTATATTAATTTTTCTTTCAAAATTTCCTTCTTCCTCTGTTTCCCACCCCTCCCTTCGATCGCAGACCCTCCCTTTGCTCGACATGCGCTGTAGGCACGAAAGGTTCCGCTCTAGGAAGGAGCCACTTGTGTCGTTTTTGGCACAAGCTGGTCGGCCCACCTAGCCGACCCCTACTCTCTCCTTCCCTCCTTCCTCTATAAATTCTTCTCCCTCACAGCTCTCCTCCTCTCTCATAGCAAACCTCCCTCTCCCCCTCTTGCAACACTCTTAGGGAAAATGGAGAAGGAAAAAAAACGAACAAATGAGAAGAGATTTTGTTATTTTTTATTTATTTTTCTTATTATACTTAATATTTATTATTATGAAAAATATTAGTCATTCACATTATTGTTGTTCTCATTAATTAATAATGAGAATAATACAAAATGTTATTAAATGATTATTACTTCCATTCGAATATTTTTAATTCAGGCATTTTAATTTTGATATTTTACTATTATTATTATAATTATTACTTTTTGCAATTAATATTGTGGTTTTCATTCTTTTCTTTTGTATATTATTATTATCATTATTATTATTAAAATGATAATAATAATGTTATTATAAATATTATTGTCATATCAGTAATTTAAAAATATTGACTTCTATTAAGTTGAGAAACTAAAGAGAAACATAATAGAAATTAAGATAATAATATTGACTAAAAATTCTAATTTAAAATATCAAAAATCTAATTGCAGATTAAACGAACTGTCACTCATCCGAACTTAAAAAACAAGGTATCAGATGTCTTTTATTACTTCTGTTTAAATGTGTTTTTTTTTTTTTGCTCAATATCGCACAAAATTGATTTAAATACTTTTAAAAAGTCACATAAAATGATATAAGAAAAAGTTTAGATAACTGAGAGGCAAGGGTTTCATGTTGATATATTTTTAGTCTGATCAGACAATTGCTAGGATGGGACCATCCGACATCGGGAGTCATAAGGAGTCTATATTGGTAAGCCTTCGAGGGGTAGGTATAGAGGAAAGTTGGGATATGTAACACAAAAATGAATCCCAATTTTTCTTGATTTTGTACTTGCCCAACAAAATCATGTTTTGCCTCAGATATCAAACGCCAAAATTCTATATTTATTTTTGCGACTGCAATTACTTTTATGCTAAAATTTCAGTGCAACTGAAACATATTTGCAGTGATAATTTTATGCAGCTTTTATTTCCTGTCAAATTATTTTTATTTTTTATTTAATATTTGTAAAGATGACATCTATCATTACTAAGTTCCATGACTAATTAGTATTCAAATGCTCGCACTTTTAAAACGTGCTCAGATCTGAAGTTCGTCCTCGAAGAAAGGTGCTAAGAATCAAGCAGTGCTGATTATGCTTTCTGCTGATTGCCGTTTTTTAACATTATTTTGAAAGTTTGTAACTTTTATTTTATTTTGATCTTTGTATCCAAAACTTGTGAATTAATGAATAAAAGAGTTATGTTTGATCTTTATATATTTGTCTTTTAAATTACTCAATATGATCTTGCGGCTAGAGGACTTGTGATCTCCACAACCGGTGCTGGATTAGTTCTCGCTGACTTGGCACGGGGTTTTCACGTCGGTACACTGATATGATCATAATAAATTCTTCATAATATCTCATAGCTTTCTTTGGTACCCCACATGACCTACAAGAAGATCTTGCTAACCAAGGCACAAGTCTACATATTGAAGCATACAAATTTTTAGGTGAATGGTTGTAGTGAAGTGAGATATTCAATCGGTAAATGATGTGTAAGCAGATTGAAATTTACCATCTTAGAAATTTTAAGTTGATTTGATATTTATGGATATTTTGCGAAAGGAAAAATAAAAAACACTCAATCAATTAAAGAAACTAAAATGCAGAACACACGAAAAGAAAAAGGAAAATTTATAATAATTAAATAGAAAGTAGTTTATAGTGGTACAAGCTCTCTTAACTTTGTCCATTCTTCAAATTTTTATTCCAAAGTTCACTCAAAATAATTGCTCCATTGATGATCCCCAGTAGATGGAGAAGACTTCTAATTTCTACAAAACTTGGCTATATAGTAGCAGAGGTTTCCCTTAAGAACTCCTAAGATCTTGATTGTTGTGAGCATATGATGCTTTTAATTTTTTTTTTTCCTTTCGACTCATTTTCTTAAAAGCTTCTGAGATTTAAGAAAATTTTTTGATGCGAGATTTTTGATTTGGTGACAGGAAATGACTCTTATTTATAGAGAGGAGAGGAAGCAAAATAAATTTTGGCAACAATATGAATTTTGAAAACTAGATGTGCTTGGGTAGTGGCCAGGAGGATAGGATATGCATTTGGGTGCATGCTCTCGATGTGTGGCTGGCGGGTTCCTAAATTATTTTATCTTAAGCACAAGTTGAGGTGCAGCATGACGGGACTGATGGTTCTCATTCTCTTCTTTCCTTTCATGGTTGGCTCTACGATGGATCCGAGATCCAATTGGGCACGTCTAGGTGGGATAATTGTGTCATCCAGCCAACCCAAAGTTCAGCCTGGTTTAATCACGACATTCTTGGGTACTGACGTATGGTGCACTTAATAGTGCTTTTGGATGCAACCATGGAACTTGATTTCAATACTTGGTTTAGTTTCATGTCTCGTCCTAAGCTCAATCTAATCTTAAAACTTAACAACATTATAGACTTAAGAATAGTCCAAGTTTAATCAATAAAATAAAAGTATAATAATAAAAATACATCAATACACTTAATAAAACAAAGTAAAATTTTTAAGATGTTGGTGCTACTTTAATCTTTATTTAATATCTTCACTTGCTACCTGCTGTTTCTAAGCTGTAGGACTATCCTTCTAGCTAGCATCAAGTCTTTGCTATTACACTCAGTCATCTCCATAGCCTTATCCTTGATCTAGCTATTCTTGAAGGGCTCAACATAGAATGCTAGTATCAAAAGTTAATTCTAAAGTTTTGGAATCATCAAAATCTGGATATCCACTAAGCTGGATGTGCTTATGACTTCTAGAGTCAACACACTCAATAATGAATTACTTTAACTGATCATCTTTGATTAGTTTATCCATGAATGCCTTTAGGAAAAAACAATTTTAGTTTTACATTCTTTAAAAATGTAATACAATTAAACCATCTTTAAAGCCAAATACAATTTTAGTTATGATTAGTTAATTAAATAATTATTTATTTGATGATGTGTATAGCATCATGAATAAAGAGATTATTTTAGGATAGTAACCTTAGAAATAATCCATTCCCTTGATCATGCAATAATTTTCTTATTGATAGTGCTTATGGTTATTTGATGGCGTACATAATCAATGATTCATCTTTTATGTTGATGTCGATCTGTTGTATGATCTAACCTAGTAGACTTGCAACTATGGAATGCCTTAGTTTAACATGAATTTCTTATTTTCATTTCCATAAATTATTCACTAATGATTTATGATGTTGTTGAGTAGCTTGCTCTAAGGAGTAGTGTTATTGTCTTAGCCATGATCTTTGGCTTAATTTTATCACTATCTTAAGAGTTAAAATAATAAATACAAATCTCTTAAGTTGTGTTTAGTTTAATTTATTATTGAAGAATTAATTGGCTTATTAAGATTATTTATTTGATGATTGCCATTATTGTTTGTAGAAGAGGTGCAAGTTAGATTTATTTATTTTCATTCATTAAATTCTTGATTAATCACCCTAATTAACTTAATGACGTGGAAGAGTTTGTGCTGTGCTCTTAAGATTATTCTATAAATCTTAATTTTATGTTAGCACCTAATCCCTGATCTAAATCTTCATTATTGTTGTATGGTAATCATCAAAAAATATGTTTTTTAAGGTCTCTTAATTTTAAATGACAAATAGAAATTAGATGGTTATTTGCTTAATCGCTTGGATTTACACTTTAGATAATTATTATTCCATAAATCTTAAGACTAATACTTCACTATTCTTGGATTTACACTTTAGATAGTTATTATTCCATACTCGCTTGGTTTCTTTCTTATGGTTTGTTAAGTTTTGTTTTATCGATGATCCTTCTCCCCATAGAACCTAAAAACCATCTTTATTATTATTTTTTTCAAAAGAGGAAATATTGTCCCTTGCAAAAACCTTGTAAACTCACTCAGTTGTGTAAATTTCCCAGAACCCATTCAAGTTTAAGCATTATATCAGCATTTTGTTAAAAGATTAAAGTTATATAGCTCAGTTGCTGCTCTAAGCTTTACGATAAATCCAAGGCTTTTCCTTTATCTTCTTACATTATCCGTTCTAGTACATAAATGGCCATGATAAATTTAACTTTCTTGCAGCTAATTCAAAATATCAAAATAAATCATAACACAGCGTATCCACATGGAATGTTGATCCTATAAGCATCATCATAGTTATAAAAGTCTTAGGTTTTGAAAATGTAAGGGCTGGTTGTTACTGAATACAATTGCTATGAATGTCAATGTTCCTATACATATTCTGGACTATGTGGAAAACACTCTTCGGATATAGATACTCTTCCAATAGAAGTTGATTCTGCCATACCTAGACTTACTTGAAGGGACCAAACATTTATGGATCAACCTTTTCATTTACTAAATTCAAACTTGTTACTAATAATAGTAATACTTCTATTGTTATTATTATCGAGCTTAAGGTTCCTAGCACTAAACTTGAAAGAATTTGCAAATGTTTTAATTTTTCTATGATAATTGCTAATGATAATACTAACATATGGGTCATGTAGAGGAATGATTGGCCTAGGGATTTTACTTGGGATGACAAGCAAGCTATTCATGTTAGACTAACTAAGCAGTATTGTAAATTTTTTTTTGGTAATTTTGTGCATAATGGGTAATCTCACAATGACTTGGATGGATGAGTCTTTAGGAGTTTTTGAGAATAGTTAAATTGGATCTCTACTCCTTGGCTAGTGTGTGGATATTTTTATGATGATTATAAAGGTTATATGCTATTCCACATGGTGTTTTCATTGTGAATTTCAATAATGCTTATATTGTGAACTTAATGAAATTAACTGTTATGGTTTCAACTTCGCATAGTCTAATGGGAATAAATTTGACAAATTACATAAAATTCTTCTAAACAATAATTGTGTTAATAATATCAATAACTTATAATACTTCACTCTAAATTACACAACCTCTGATCATATTTTGGAATGATTAATAAGCCCAAACATTGGCTAGATCGATCTAATTTCTTGAAAATAGTTAGAAAGAAAACCCCTCTAGCAATAACAAGGTGAATCTATCTCTTGCTAGAGTTCATTTAATTCAATATAATAGTAATATTGTGTAAAATATCAAAATTTTTTTTCAAAATTATTTATTAATATTTAAATAATTTTGACCTCAGATTGAAAATTTGACTTCACCATTGCGTTCACCGCCCCCAAATTAGCTAGGGGTGAAGTTTTGAATACATTTGGAAGTCGTTAAATTTTGAACAAATATTTTAATATTATTTAAATACCTGAAAAATTGAATAATTAAATACTCGTCGGATTAAAAATCCGATTGCACCGTCGCATTCAGAACCCCTCAGTTAGCTAGGGGTGAATTATTGGGAATTTTTGGGATGTATTTAATTAATCAAATCTAATTAATAAAATAGGTTAAAATTAATTAAAATAATAATATATTTAATTTTATTTTAACGTCTACCGTCAGTTGACCCTTGACGCCGTCTCCCTAAACGCACTTGCCGTCTAATCTTAACGGATCATTTGATCCGTCCGTCTTTCCCATTCGCTCGCATTAGGGCTCCGCGTGTCCACAGCGGAGCACACGCAGCGCCGAGTCCGCCAGATGGAACCTCCCCAGCCTCAGTCCACCGCTTAGATCTTCATTTAAAATCCCCCATCGACCCATCTTTATGGATTACACAAACCAAATTACAAAGAGACTGAGCGACTTGAAGATTGAACCCTAGAGCTGTCTGCAATCTATTCCGAGCAAGTATTTCCTATCCTCTTTATACTTCTGTTTATGCAATTCATATGTACTGGCGTTGTGTCGAAACTATGATTGAAATCGATCGAACGTTGATCGATCGATTGATTTCACGTAAACCCTAATTTACGAAGAGGACGTCGGGGAGGAAGACGGATCACCTCTTCGAATCCAGCCGTTGATTTCGACTCAAATCTGACGGTTGGATTTAATCTAAGATTTTATTTAAATCTAGATCTAATATAAACCGTTGGATCAATCCTAAAATTTAAGACCGTCGATCTCAGCCACCTCATCAATCCGCGACTATCCACGTGTCAATCCCTGGGCGCGCCACGTGGTCCTGAGGCTACATCAGTGGCGGCGAATTGTGGGACCCACCTGACAGGCGCTGTCGAATCCCATTTCGACACGCGTCTGTGGGTCCCGCGGTGATCATGTCTGTCGGAGATGGTGGGTCCCACCTGCAGTAATGAAAATAATTATTTATAAAAACATCTATATATATATATATACATATATATACTTAAATAAACAGAACAAAAAAAAAAATAATATATATATATATATATATATATAAACAGAATAATAATATAATTAATTTGTATAGCAATGAATTAAATATTGATAAATGATTAATTAACATGATAATAATAATTAAAATACATAATTTATAAATTAATTTAATTAATATCAAAACTTTAATCCACCATAACTTATAAAATACTTATCCAAATAATAAAATAAATATAATAAATTAATCAAAAAAATACAAGAAATTTATTGGAACTATTAAATTTTCATTTTGAGCTGAATATCATATAGTGACATTTAAGATCCTTAAATTAAACCATAATTATCATAAATATTCAAAGGATCATAACTTCACACATACTATCCCAAACATATCAAATATGGGTCTCAAAATATTCAAAAAACCCTAAGAATTATTTTAGAAGTATTAATTTTACTGTTTGGATTAAAATTGAGACTAATCACAATTAGGACATAACCTTAATTAAGTCCTTTAAACCTAAAACTTCAAATGGCCATAAGTTAGTCAATTTAGCTTCAAATTAGGTGATCCAAATATCAATTTAGATCAAAAAAACTTAATTTATAGTAAACTATAAAAATATTTAGGATCCAACAGTTAGATCTCCTAATTAACCCTAATTATCTTAAAACTTGATTAGTGAATATTAACAAAACTAATGATCCAAATTAAGTAATTTCAATTTCAGAGAACTTATAAAGTAATTTAGAACGTAGCTGTGTAATTAGTTTAGTAATTTTATAATCTATTTTACTAATCACTCACTAATCACATTAAACCTGAATTATTAACTCTATAAATTGTATTGGCTGTAACTTAGCCAATACATATTAGAATTTGATAATTTTAGATTCTATGTAAATCTTAGGACATAATCTACAATAAACTAATGGAAATTTTAGATTTCATTAAGGGTAAAATTACTAAAATGACCTTATAGGGCATAATAATCACTCAAAATTAATAAATAAATTAATTCAAATATTCATTTTATTATTATAGAAATCTAATATTACAAATCATATCAAAAATATAAAAAATATTAAATTAATGAATTAAATTATTTTTGGCAGATCAAAGAAATTGAATTGATTGATATTTTATCAAAATAGTCAGGTATGTAAATCTACTTATAAGTTTTATTTCAGTATTCTTATTTTGAGCCATTTTCATTTGAGCACTATTTATTACAAAACTGCTTACCGCTATTAAATCTGCAAAAGAATATTATCAAATAAGCATGTAACAAAAAGGTGAAAATGGTATATATATATTTTTATGGTTTTTGTCTTTGGAAGATGGAAAGAAACACTGAGTATCTATACAGATTGGGCATGCTGGCAGCCCCCGGGAGTCATATGGATGAATTTAGCCCTTATTAGGAAGTGGGCAAATCCAGAGGAAAGACACACCATCAGTTCCTATTTTGAGTAAGCTACTGACGGATAGTGAGAAAAGCTTCCTACAAGTTATGCCTATGGGTTTACCCATTTAGGCTCAGGAGTTTATAGGACTCAACTTATTGTTACAAATGCTTTTGATAAAATTATTTATTGCTTTTCATTTATATTGAAATTTCACAGCTAATTTGAAGGGCAATACTTAAAATTGAAAAATTTGCTTTTCTTTCTTACATGCTATGCAGATATCACATTTATTAGTGTTGATACTATTATACAAAGCATAGGTGTGGCGCCCTGCACCCTTAATCCTGCCAAAAGATTAGGTTAAGGGTGGGGTGTCACTCTGGCTAACCCCTTACTTATTATTGGATTAGGATAGACTCCATAATCTACCTGATTAGGGAAGGATTAACATAGAATCAAACTAACAGTCACTGTATAAGTAAACAAACAGAGTGCGGAAGCAATTTAAGGAAATGTAAACCATCCAAGCATCACCAGACAAATAGGAAAGAAAAATAGAACTCAGAATATAAGTATACAATCCAAAAATCACACTCAATAGTACATGTATTATTACATAATTTCAAATGTTTAAAGGAAAAATAGAATGAAAAACCACTCATCCTCACTCGAAGCAAAAGGGAACTAGACGGCAACTTCTTCCACGGGTTCCTCCTCTGGGTAAGGCTCCACACCTAACTCTTGCTCGTCTAACTGAAAGGAGTCTGCCATTGTCGGTTTCACAATGTAGGGCCCTAGCCAAAGAAAAGAAAAATCTGGTTAGACAATTGTCTAAGTATATTTTAAGCTAATGAATTATTATAAGTGTTAAGTAATATCACCATTTGACAACATCTAAGAAACATGTATATATATATATGAAAAGGAGCGGCAAGCAATACAAAAAAAAATAGGGAAGCTATAAATTATCATTTATAACTTAAGCAAAGAAAAGGAAAGAGGCTGAGACATGCCTCGCATACAAACTAAACAAGGAAGGGCGTATAAATATACATAACTAAACAAGTACAGTAAGAAAAATTCTACATCCTAAATATGCTGGTGATCAACAAAAAACATGCCAATTAAAATAAATAACTCAGCTGTGGTACATATAAATAGCAGTAAGAATCTAACATCCTAAATATATATATAAAAGCAGTACAAGGAAATAGCTGACAGAATAGAATACTGAAAAGTGAACAACAACAACTGCATATAAAGTCACACGTGCATCGACTACCATACAGAAAAGAGCTACTCAAGCCCATCGAATACTAAAGAAGCTTAGCACCATCACGGCTAAGACATAAAACTGTGTACTATTAGCGACATAAGGAGGTTAGGCATATAAGCACACAAAGCAAGCGAAGGGTCTTAGCACCAGTACGGTTAAGGCCCAACTGTATGCCCCTAGCGACATAAGGAGGCTAGTAAACTAAGCATACAAGGTAACCTTAACACCAGTACGGCTAAGGCACCAACGGTGTACCCCTAGTAACATAAGGAGGCTAGTAAACTAGGCACACAACAAAAGCAGATCCTTCTCCTAGCGACATAAGGAGGCTAGGCAATAAGGACATAACTGAGAGGTAGCTCATAAATTTATTATCTTTTCATAAATCACTTTAATATTTTCACAATGAATCTAAGGAGTCACCATATTTTCCTAACAGTTTATTCATGCATCAAATGTCTTATATGATATGCTCAAGAAAATATGGCACAAAAATACAAGAAATGCGTAAGCAATAAAGTATCAAAGTAAGCAAGGGACTCTACTAAACATGATGATATCAGTTATTTTTTACTTAACCTTCTAACTATTCCAAGTTACACAAGCTCAGGATCACCGTCTTCCTACTATCTAGTGTAACTTAGAAATTCATCCTTATAGGTTAAAAAGGGATTAGAACTGATCAGGTTCTAATCTAGTTCAATTAGACAGACGAGTACGAGTTAAATCAATAAATTATACGTCCTAATTTTGTGAATTTAGACTTTCTAACTAAGATTTGATCACGATCTTCTAAACCTATAGATTATGGATTAAGCACTACAAGATTTAGGTTTAATCACATAATCCAAGGATAAGACCTAAGTTCTAGGTTTTATTCTATTAGTGAGCTACTAGTAGAGGCAAATCTTATTAAGTAATCAAACTTAATAGGATGAATCTCCTATCTTAAATCTAAAGTTAAAAGACAAAGTAACCAGAACGAGTTGTAAAATAAAAGAAAGTCTATAAACTAATAAAACCAAAGTTTCACCCATTAGGTAACCCAATTTACTGAATGAATAAACTCTATGATCTAGTCCTAATCTCAGGAAGTGTCCTTAAGGTGTAGTGTTAGAGACTTAGAACTCTTGGAAGTTGACTTAAAGGTTGATTTTGCTCACTTACACATTACTAAGATGATTATAAAATTAGTCTTAGGGTTCTGGAATGTTATATAAAAGGATAGGGACACTTAACTCAATCTTAGGGCAAAATGACCATTTTGCCTTTACTTTAAGGGTCAAAAAGGTCAACTTTTGATTTAGTGGTCAGAATTGATTTCTTTTAGTTTCAATTGATTCCTTACTGTCTAACTTGAAAATAGACAGTAAGTACGCCTAAATCGGGCGAGAAACGGTCAAGCTATGACTAAAATAAGGCTAGGGGTAATTTGGTCATTTACTTAAATTTTTAGGATTCTGATCCTAAATATTATTTTGTTATAATGATGACATTGAAGTTCTAGGCTGGTTAGCATCTTGAATTTTCCAATTTGGAGTTGATTTGACTAAGTTATGGTCGTTTGAATTCCAGGGGTAATTTGGTTATTTTTCACCAAAGTCAACTCTAAATTCTAGGATTGACTTTTTATCCTGATGTCTGAATGAGAAAACTAATACTACTACGGTGATGAGGCCACTCTCCTGAGCATTTTAAGACCCATATTGACTATGTTTCGATAATCGGGTAAAAAGTTATGAGGCTCTAAAGAGGTCCTAAAATGCTACCTCGTTATACGTACCCTGAAATAAATTTTTACAAAAAGCCATCAGGGTCAAGTGCCTAAGCTAACTCCTATTCAGCGTCATACTGGAATTTGATTACGTTATTTGAATTCTTACATTTTTCTGAGTATTTTAAGACCTATATTGGCTATGTTTGGATCATCCTATAAAAATTATTAAACTTTTAAGATTTACTATTCAAAAATACAATTTGAATTATTTTACTGTTCATTTTTAAAGTTATGTACTTTTCTATATTTATTAATTCCTTAATTATTCTGTAATTAATTAACCTGTGATTAATTAATATTAATTATTAATTAATTAATAATTAATATATTTATTTTAATTATTTTGAATATAATATTATTATTACTACTGTTTAATTAGGGTTAAGCTAATTACTGTTTAAGTCATAATTAATTATCTGCTTATATTTATTAATCCTAAGGTTAGGATTAATTAATAGGTTAATACTTAAATTATTAATGTTACTTTACATATATATATTAATTTACTGTTTATTATAAAATATTATTAATCACTGTTTGTTAATAATTAAATTAATCTTAATTAATTTTGATTAACTAGATGTTAATTACAATTAACGACTAATTAATTATTAACATAATTATATTTATTATATATATTAATATTTTTATGCAGGATTTGACCACGCGGGGACTGCCACTGCCACGTGGCGCAGCGCTATTGGCCGCGGAGCAGCTTGCGGGGCCCGCCACTTTGCCATGTGGCGGATGCAGAGGGGCGAGATTGCGGCTGGGCCCACCTCTGCCACGTGGCGCCCTGGCATTGGCGCGACAGAGAGCTGGAGGGGCTCACCGCACGCCAGCTGACGGACCGGTGGGGCCCACTCCCTCAGGCACCGTGGCTCACGCGGCCCGCACGCGAGAACGCGGGCCGGGTCCGACCCGCCCCGGCCCAATGCCGCTTCGCCTTCCTCGCCCGCAGACCCCGAGGGCCTGCGCCTAGGGCACGACGAACGGCGACCTTCCCGCCGGTGCATGGCGCCGGCCCGCATACCGACGGACAGATCTTGACGTCCCCTACCTATCTATGGCCGGAATGACAACTATGGCGCACTAGCGAGGCGATAGGGCTAAACCCTAGATGCTATGTTTTCGGGCCCGCCGGGTTTAACTAGATTGACTTTGGATCGATCGAGCGATTCGCTCGATCGATCGATCCTCTCGACGATCCGAGCCGGTGGATAGACAATCAAGCATGCAGAATAGAGGTATGAGCATTCTGATGTGAAATGCAATGAGGAGAAGAATCGAACGAGGTACCTGAAGTCGACGGTGGGCGCGGCTTAGGGTTCGGCAGAGGCTCGATCTACGGTCCTGCTGCTCCTCAATCGCCTAGATGCTGAGCTTTCCCCGCTGGCTAGGATCCTAAGGACACCTAATAGGAGGCAAGGCGGACTCGCCAAAGCCTCTGAGGCCTCTGGTTGGCGAAGGCGCGGCGGCCTGCCGCGTGTCAACGCCGGGCCGGCTGCGATCTCACCGAGGGAGGAGATGACGCTGGACCGTCTGATTCTCGATCAGACGGTTCAGATCTGCCGTCAGGCCTGACGGCCGATCCCAAACGGCGCGCCCTAAGTGGCCTAACGGCGCCGATAAAAAAAATAAAAAAATAAAATAAATAATAAAAATATTGAACAATATAATATAATAAATTAATTATTTAATTCATTTCTAAATTTTTATTTGTTAAATATAATTAATCAATTAGTGCTCCAAAAATTTCCAAATATTTACCCTTAGCTAATTGAGGGGTGAGGAACGCAATGTCGATGTAGGATTTTTGATCCGACGAGTATTTTGATACCTCGATTTCCGGGGTATTTTATTATTAAAATATTCGTCGAATTTTCGACGACTTCCGATTGCCAAGAGAACTTCACCCCAAGCTAATTTGGGGTCAAGGAACGCAATGGCGGTGTCCGTTCTCGATCGGAGGTCAATTTAGATTGGTCAAATTTTTGGGTTCTGGATCTTCCATAAATTAGGATTCGCTCCATTTGACTCCTGATTTGGACTAGGTCTCAAATGTTGACTCCAATTGACCTAATTAGCACTTATGATTAGTCTTAAGACTAAGATTAGTCCTAATTGACCTAGGTAATAATCTGGGTTGTTACAATAAGTTACTCGCTTATTTCCAAATGCCTCTATTGTGCTGATATTGAAATTATTCATCATATCTTCATTTCGAATGAGGTTAACCATATTTTTTGGAACAAGGTTGCTTTAAAAATTGATATTATCTCATTCAATAATGTGAGGGATATTGTTATCATATGGCCCACCCACAATTCTAACAAGTTATTCATTGGTAACCTTCTCAATGCTTATACTTTATGGCATCTTTAGAATGCTAGAAACAAAGCCAAATATTCTAACATCTCTTTACAACCTAATAAAATTGTTAGTTCAATTTATGCTAATGTTTTATCTATCCTGAATGCTTTTGATGCTAAATGTTTTTCTTAGAGAAACATTAATATGTTAACTTTTAAAGATCAAATTGGTTGGACTTAACATTATATGGGTTTTGCATACAGTTAACATGTCGTTAACTAGTGAGTGCTACCAATATCGGTGAAATGGTAATTCTTGGTGTTAAAAGTGGGCTATAGATCCACTCTCGTAATGCTAGTATTTCATTTTTTTTTTCTGATTATAGTGGTTACTTGCTGGTTATGCAATGCTGGCTATATTGGTGGAGGCCATTTGAGGTGGTTCGTAGTGGCTTTGGTTGGTTGTGTTTTTGTTTGATTGCAGCTTTTTCTATTTTTGTGGTGGCCAATTTTTGCTTTGCTTGATGTTGGATAGCTCCCTATTTTTATGGATTGTCTATTTTTCTTTTTGGGTTGTTTTGAGTTTGGCCTATTGTGCTTTCCTTTTTTTGTTTTGGCTTCGGGTCTGTTGCTTAGTGTTGCTTCGGTCATATTGGGGGCTCCATGGTTTCTAGATTTTATTCCAAGGTTGTTTTTGAGACTTGCATTGGGACAGCTCTATGGAATGGGTTATTCCTGGATCTGTTCTTTGTTGCTATCAGGGATGCTTTTAGATGCTTTTTTGGGCCTCCTAGAGCTGCTCTTTGTTGTGGTCGGATATGTTTATGGGTGTTGTCCCTGGCTGTGGTCGTGGTTGGTTTTGTTTTTGACGTAGTTGCTTTTCTTGTGGTTATCTCTAGTTATGAGTGCCCTTGGTTTCCTCCATTCCCTTCTTTGTACCTATTGATTGGTTTGGCTGCTTGTCAGTTGTATTTATTTAAGTTCTCATGTGTTGCTTTGAGTAGTCCTGTTTGGCTTCTTGTTGCTTGCTGGGCTTGTTGTTTCCTTCTATTTTGTTTTTGTTGGTCTTTTTTAAGTTGTGTTGCTATTTGTTATTTGCAGCTGTTCCTGTTGGTTGTGGTTCTAGACATTCCCATTCTTTCTAATTTTGTAGATTTCTGTAGGTGCAGGTTTTTGTTACGGGCTGGATAAAATTTGTCTGGAGGATGTTCTGCTACTTGGTAGTTGACTGTTTGCTGTCAGGACTTTGCTGGTGCAGGTTTTTGATGCAGGCTGGATTAATTTTGACTTGAGGATAATCTGCTGCTTGGTGGCTGCTTATTTGTTATCAAATTTTGGCAGGGCTCTACTGGTGCATGCTGAGTGCCTTCTCCGATGCTAATGGTTGATTACAGATCTTGGTTGAGCTTCTTGGCTATTCCTTGGTGCTTGGCTATATGCTGTTAGAGGTTGTTCCTTCTTGATGCTAAGCTACTTGTTGGCCGATCTTGTTGTTTATGAAGTGGATATATGGTTGGGCCGATTCTGGGAAGTTGTTGTTGCTCTTTGGCTATGTGTGGGGAGCTGATGGTTGATTGATAGTTGGATTTTGATTGATGGCTCTTTTTGGTTGTTGGAAGAAGTTATATGGGGTAGATCTGTTTACTATTTGCTTTTGCTAATTTATGCTGCAGGTCATTGTAACCTCCCAACTCTGCCGTTGTATCTTTTTCTTTTATTAATAAAACTTGCAGGTTTTTAAAAATAATAATAATAATAATAAATAATATTTACCTACTCTCTCTAATAATGAGATCCTAAGTAGTTAATATCGACTAATGGTGCTAAGATCTATGCAAATGATGTACGCACTGCACTGTACATACATAAATTCTAAAATATCATGATTTAATCCATTCATAACTCAATAAAATTTCTAAGTACTTAAAGTACCCCGTCGATATCGACAGAAAATTTGTGCGAGAGGAGGAAGGAGAGAGCACTAGATTAAGCACTCTCAAGTTCCTCAACACTTCAATACGGTAACCAAATCGTTTGAGCTCCCTAACACATTAGATCGGGCCATGGACGGCATGGAGGTGAGCTATTAGTTGAGAACGCATCGGGTGGACGACTAGAGCCAAGAGGAAGGAGAGGAGGGAAGGGCCGGAAGGACTTGGGATGCGTCGCTTAGTTGAGGGGGAAAAGATGATGGAGGAGATTACGAGGAAGGCTATGGTGATCACAATGAGAGATTGAGCATCCATCTCTGCTTATTATATCTTTACTTTGTCTTCTTAACTAGTGTTGATATGCTATATAGAATTTGGGTGCTATTTAGACCGCTCATATGATATCGAGAAAAACTCATCTAATAAAATTTAGACATCATTTTAATATAAACTTTAAAAATAATATTTATATTATTTTAATACAAATATATAAATACTAATAAAATAATCTCTAAATTCTATTGAATAAATTTTTTTAGATGCCAAATCTAAATAGTGTGTTTCTAATAAAATAAGAGTAATGCTGTTTGGGCCCGTCTACGTGGCACCCATGTTCAACCGTCCGACGTGGCGAGCACAGTTGGCGCAGACATGGCTTAAAAAACCCTTCGGCTCCCCATAACAGCATTTCTCTGTCATTTCTCCTCCCCATTCCGCATTTCTCCTCCCCCAATCGCCCGACGCCCGATGCCCGACGACCCGCGCCCGGCGCCCGACGCCCGACACCCCGCGCCCGGTGTCCGACGCCCGACGCCCGACGCCCGACGACCCGCGCCTGACGCCCCGTGCCCGGCGTCCGACGCCCGAAGCCCCGCGCCCGGCACCCGACGCCCGACGACTTTGTCTGTTGAGCGTCCTTTCGTCTTCGTTGCCGCTGTAGGTCGCAGAGTTCTGTGCAGTTCGCAGAGAATCGGTATGGATTTGCAGATGAAAATTTTTTGCCTTTGTCTGTTGAGAAGATTATTTGCCTGCAATGATATTTCTCTGCCTTTATGTGGTATTCATACTACTTTTTCATGATTCTTCAAAACACATATACGCTTTCAGTGGCTAATGCATGTATCTTTATTCATTGTATGACATTATCCCATTGAATACCCAATTGTAAAGTACGCAGAGTTTTTTCTTGCTGCTGTTCGGTGCTTTTAGATACAAACTTTCAATAGAATCAAGGCCCTTCAGCAGTTGACGGAGCCATATTATTTCAATCATTGTGGATGCCATAACGCGATATTCTTTGCGCACCAAGATACAATCAGTTGACGAGATTTTGCTGAGGACAAATCCCCGTTGTATTGTTACTTCTGATCTATTGGGTATCATGCCCAGTCTGAGTCTGAGAATGGGTGAGATTCAAGTGTTCTTGTTCGATGGGAAGACCAAGATTCATGGTGCTTTTGACGTATCGATCCGTTTGAGAGCTGTGAAGTCAGCTACTGTTGGTTGGTGCATGGATTGGCATGCTTTGTTTGTAAGATGAGTTTATTTAATTTCTTTTATTTTTTATTTAGTAAGAACTTAGGCCATACTAATTGAGTACAATGCATTAGTAAGAGCCGCCTTCGATTCCAGAGACGCTTGCAATAATGCTAAACTCTGCATGCAACATTACAAAAGATAGACAAAAGCATTCTTTAAGAAGTATTATTTACTATGTTTAATATTTTTTTTGTTATATGTAGGCGAGCTCCTCAGGTGTGATGAGGCATGGATGACATGTGAACAGGTAGAACTCTAGCGGCAAAGCAAACAACATATGTATAATCATGGATTACCGTCTACTATTGTATTGTTTGTTTCTTTGCATTAGACTATTAACACTAGACTCATTTGACATGATAGCATGGCATTGGAATCTTCAATTGTATATCGATAATTTCTTCTTCTTTTTTAACTTGGAGTAATTTGGAACTTAATTGAATACTTTGGAGAATTATATTGACAAATTAAGCAAAAATTGATTGCAAGATCTCTTTTACTTCAATTCACAAAACACAATAATTTCGCCAATAAAATGCATTCATACTACTTAATCATGATCAGTAGCAGTGAAAGATTTCTCAAAACACATATATGTCAAAATTGAATTATACATCTTTCTTTATTCATCAATAGACATTAACCCATTGAATATCCAATTGTATATATGATGTTGCTTCTTTTAAACTAGCTCAACTGATTAATGAACAGCCGGCTTTGCCGGCAATGGTGCCGATAGGGGGTGCTCTTCCAGCCGATGATCAGCCTCAATGCATCGTTCCAAACAGGTACATTGCCCCATTTTTAGCTCCATTCATCATTAACATAGTTAATTCTATCATTAAGTTTATAATAATTGCAATTTGGTATAGGGCAGGGTAATGCAAATCAGTAGGAAGACCAATTGCATATGAGTAAACCATTTTTAGCTCCTTTTTAAGGTTTATGTTTCGCTTCTCATTCTTTAAGCCATAATAGGATGTTATCTTATTAATGCTAAGGCACAAGACTAGATGTAAAGAAAAATGGCTAAGTTTATTTGTGTCTGAATACATTGTATAATTTGTATGCACACTTTTAAATAGCATTGATTGCAGCTAATGAATTTATAATGCATTTGTATTTTGACATAGTAAATCACTCTTCAATGCTAACATGTTCAGATTGCAGGACAATTCTTGAATTTTGGGCTGGCCATCTAAAATCTAAAATTAGAGTGATCCTTGCACGTGTATGAGAAAATGACACAGAGCTTGCTATAAGCAGCAACCGTATAAGCAGAGCTGTTGGGGAGTTGGTTTATCAAAAACTATTCTACTTGTCAAAGTTCTGCATATGCCCCGGTGGATCTCAGGTTAATAGTGCTCGAATAGCAGGAATGAATGGAATGAATGTTTGTGTTGCTATGGATATCTTAATCATAGGTTGATTTGGAGTGGCGATAGGACAATTTTTTTGTGATGATGAATTAATGAATATAACTTAATTTATTATAGGCGATTTTATAATAGGTTTTAGATTAATATGGATTGAAGTAGGATGTATAGCACATTAAGAACTCGATGGAGTCAATATAGGTGTTTATGCATAAATGTGTATGTGTCATGTCTAATAACAAAATAACTACCAAGTGATTCTAACCTTCAGTATCTAGTATGATGTGCGTTAACTCAAAAATGACATTGTACTTACCATGTGTCTTGTTCGTGCAAGACATTAGCCTAAAATATTCAGCTCTGCTTTTCTGCTAATTCAGGTATGAATGTCGTTGAGTTCAACACTTCTGCTGATATGTAGGGGATTCATCATTTTCATTCAACTTCTTTCCAAGTAATTGATATGTAGGTGCTTTTTTTTTAGTTTCTTGCACTAATTGATTAAATAAAAATTTTCTCTTTACATTTTAATGCCATAACAATTCTTTATTAAAAATAATATAAATTTTTTATGTTTTATTGCTGCAGAGTCTGGAAGATCAAATTTAATTTGCAATTTGTAAATGTATAATGATTTTTTTTTCTTTTATTTTCAATTATCCTTTCTGATTATTATGAGCAAAAGTTTCAATGATTTGTTCTCAACTGCCAAAAGTTCTCTCTTGTTCTTAAAGAGAAGGATGTGTACCAACTCAAATCTATTCTCAAGTCTGTGTCTGAGGAACATTTCATTGCGTTGCACAAGGGATTAGTTGAGGTATGTTCTTGTTTTTTACTATCTAGATTAATATTTTTAATTAGCTCTGGTGAACTATGAACTCATATTCAAGAGTCAAACTAGAGGTAAATAATTTAGCTCATTTACCCCTCTACTTATTTTTTAAATTTAATAAAGCTATTTCATAATGTTATCTTATTTACAGAATCTCATTTTTTGTCCTAATGATAAGAAGAATTAAAATGGGGCTAGTTTTGTTCATCTTTTCAGGGTGCAGCTATGGCAGAGCTGCTGGGTTTTAGGCAGACCATTGGACAAACAACGGTTGTTCTACTCTGAGACACTTTGCTCGTCCATCACCACGAAAAGTGCATCTTTGCTGCTCAAAGTGCATTTTTAAATTTAATATGAATTTTATGTAGTTTGTGAGACTCCAATCTCTGAAGCTAGTCATGAATTTTAATGATTACATAGCAATCTATGAATTTAATTGATTTAATGATTGTTTCAATGGATAGAAATAAAAGCTTGTTCCTTCCCATAGCAATTTCCTTCAGCTTTTACTTAGCTGTTTTGTTGGAGAAACAGTGTTGAATAGAACTCCAATCAAGTTTAATAAATAAAAGAAGAACTTCAAAAGAATCAAAATCCAAAACCAAGCCTTTTGTTATTATTATTCTTTTAGCTTTTAGTTTGGGCAATTGGGCCACAGCTATAGGATCTATCAAGCTGATGATGATGTATCAGCTACTTTAAAATCTGAGAAAATGTCTTCATCTTCCTTCTTCCCCTGCAATCGCTCTTCAGCCATTTTCTTTCTGTGCAATTCCTCTGCAGCTTGCATTGCTGCTCACTGCTCCGCCTGCAAACGCTGCATCTCTTGCTGATTTTTTAATGGGTGGAGTCCAATCAAGTTTAATGAAAAACCAAGCCTTATATTTTTATATAACATATTACTGGATGGATTGGACTCCACCCATTAATACTTACATTTGATTTTTTATTATTAAAATATTTTGGAACCTGTTTAATTTATAATGAAAGTATATTATTTATTTAAATTTTATATATATATATATATATATATTATATATATATATATATTATTTATTTTTAAATTACTAAGATGCTTATTATATAACAATAAACTTAATAACAACATTAGGTTACAATTTTATAATCCAAAAAAAATTATGTTTATGATTAACAAAAAATATAATACATTATTCTTTATAATTAAAATAATAATGAATATCATCAACATTAGTCAAAACTCCCCCCAAATGATTAGAGACTAAGCTTCACTGATTCTTGAATTCATGCCATAGATAACAAATTCAAAACTTAAACTGCTGAATTATATTATTTTTGTTCAAAAAGCCATGGGAGAACTCTTCTTCTTTGTCTATAGCTTATTTGAACTTGCAGAATACAAGCGTTATAATCTACCACAGTCTATTCCACAACTTGAAAGAAACAAAAAAAAAAGGATGGTTTTTATCATATAATCACAGAAGAATATATATGATAAATAGAGCCACCATCTTCTTTACAATGCCTCAGGCGACTGCAGCTGCGATTCACACATTAGTCTTAAGAATAAGAAGCAATGGAGGTGTCAGATTCGGATCCCCACTCTGTCCATGATCCATCATAAACTACCACATTAGTCTTTCCAAGTCTATGAAGACCCTGCATGCATTTACAACCACATACATTTGCATGCATATAATGTTAGCAGTCTTATACATAGGAGGCAGACTGAAAAAAAATGATTAATGAGCAGTGTGCATATGTATTATTATTACAAGGATGAGTATGCAAGCAATAATGCCGGTGCCGCAGGAAGCAACGACAGGACGATCTAGGGAGATTCCTGAGGTAACAGGATTGTCAGGTCATCAGTTCAGCTCTCCTAAACAGAAGAAGACAAATCTATCAATCACCTTTAACTGCATGCTCAAATTTTTTGGCAAGTTCCTTTTTTGCTAATAGCATTTGGGATCCATCCAACATCTGCACAACACAGAGTAAGATCAAATAGCAAAAACCATATCTTTGATGCTTGAATAGATTGGTTTTGCAGGTGGTGGTCAGTGTAACGCAACTTATAACATTCTCAAATAATTAGAATATAAGAATAGGGATAAAAATGAAAGAAAATTGAGAATCTGTTAACAAATACTAGCAAAATATCATCTTACAGATTGGAAGAAGAAAAATAACCATCAAAGAAAGAAGTCATGCTCTCGCTTCTTTGGGTGGTTGACATGCCGGCCCAAAACGTGTCACACAAAAAGACGGGAACCCAAGCAAATCTTCGTTCATACAATGAATTCAACCATTTGTGATGCTCGAGATCATAATCAACACGCATTTTAATCCAACTCTTTTCAAATTCAATAATGTTTAATGAATTATACACTGTTGTTTTCAAAGCTTTCTTAATACTTTTGTATTCTCTCAAACTACCTAATTTTTCTGGTATTTTTTTCATTATATGCCATAGACAAAGCCTGTGCCTACTATTATGAAGTACAATCTTAATTGCACTTTGAATTGCAGCACATTGATCTGTTATAATAGCATTAGGCGGCTTCCCTCGCATGCAAGATAGCCAAGTCTCAAATAACCAAATATAATTCTCGGTAGTCTCGCTAGAAAGTAAACCACAACCAAACAGAATTGATTGTCCATGGTGATTAACACCAACAAAAGATGCAAACGGCACATCATACTTATTTGTGAGATATGTGGTGTCAAATGTAACGACGTCACCAAAGAATTGATATGCCGATCGACATCTTGAATCAGCCCATAAAATATTTCGAATATGACATTCTTGGCCAACATCAATCAAATAATTTTTTTT
Organism: Gastrodia elata; assembly: GCA_016760335.1. Classification (NCBI taxonomy): domain Eukaryota; kingdom Viridiplantae; phylum Streptophyta; class Magnoliopsida; order Asparagales; family Orchidaceae; genus Gastrodia; species Gastrodia elata. The sequence continues at coordinate 22,213,140 of CM028684.1, forward strand.
TGGATATTTTTGCTGCATGTACGAGAAATAATCTAATAGTGCCATAGCATCTCCATCATTCAGTGCTAATCTTCGATGTTTATCAACATAATTTCTGCATTCTTTTTGTCCAAATGTTATATTTTCATGCCCCCCTTCACTAACAACAAAAGATCTAAAAGAATCATGAAGTCTGATTCCAGCATCATCATTTAATTCTAGCCTTCTTTTAATATGCACTGGAAAGTTTCCTATTGCATTTAAGAAATCTAGCTTTCGAGGGGCTAAGAGTATGATTATGCTCAGTTACCACTTCTGCTAATCTAAGATTTTTTCATTGCCACCATCTGGCTACAACCTTTACAAGACAACCAGTTTTCACTGTTGGATTATTTAAGCTTGATTGCCAAGTAGTGGATCCTATCCCCCCCTTGCAGCAACCAATATCAACACATCTACATATCCCGTCAGTAAACCATTATTTTATAATAACTATGCCAAAGCCCTGTGTACTAGCATATTTTTTGTAAAACCCAAATAATTTTTCATATGATTCAAATAACATCCCAACTGCTGGCTCTTCAACCTCATCATCACTAGAATAAAATTCTGTGTATATTTCTTTTGACTGTTCATGTACCTTGATCCAAAAATATATAATATTAAGTATATCAGTTTAACAATTTCATAGTAAACTTTATGAATAATAAAAATTAGAAAACTTACAATCGTTTGATTAGTACTTGGTTCAAAATTTGGTTCTTCATCCATACTTTGTGGGGCACTTGCTTTATCATGCAATCACAGTAACTAATAATGAGGTAAGAATCTAAAAACTTTAATATATTATTCGATTCTATCAAACAATAACAAAGCAATACTTACATCATTGTATGTAGTATTGCTGGATGTTTTTAGCTTCAACGTATTGTTTAGTGGTTTAACTTATTTGGCTTGTGTAATTAAATATATCATTTCTTCTATAGCGCTCCAAGAAAATAAAAAATCATATGCTTACAAGTCTCCCAAATCATCTTTGATAACATGTCCATCTCTTTTTTAAGGTATTAACAATAATATGATCATAAGCATGAATATACTAATAAAAAAAGGTGAGCAATCTATACAAGAAGTATCTAAATATCTTATAAAATATATAAAGAAAATCAAAATATTATATGCTATAAAAAAGATGATTGCTTTGATGTGGCAATTCTTATGTAAAAAATGCATTTCATGTTGTTAATCAGTAATGCTTACAATGAATCTTTTATTAATGAATGTTGCGTCACCAACATACTAATATGTATGCAAAACATTCATACTACCAAAAAATTTCTACTTTCACAATGATCAAATTAATTATAATAGTCAAAAAGCTATTTATAATCAAATTTGTAGAAATTTGTGGAAAGTGGAATGCCAAAAGAAAATACTTGAAGTAATTCTCTTTTGATAGTGGAACATAATCACTGAATATGTTTTAGTAATTTTTGTTCATCATGTGTTTAGGTCTTTATGCGCTATCCCGGAGTTCAATGCATTTATAAATTAGCTGTAAATATAATTGAATATTTCAGTAGACTACGGTACTCATTTTATTAATAGAATGGGGTTACACCCTCAATGATTTAAGCAAAACTTAAAATAAAAAATATAACAAAAAATCACTGAAAGTTGGCTTTGCATTTAAGCTGAAATAAAAATTTGTGCTTATAAAAAATTAAATGGAATTACTTAATATAATAATATTATGTATTTTGAAGAATTAAGTTGAATTCAATAAACTGAAATATTCCAAACATGCCAAAAAAATTCCAAATCTTTAAATGACATCAAATAAAATATTTACAAATGGCATTTTAGGCTTTAACTATGTTTGTTCTTACCGAACACAATCAGCATATCATTTGGAGATGACATTCTCTTAGTTGATAAAGCTAGGTACAGAAGAATTAAATAAAATTATAATTATGGAGAAGAATTGCTTTAGAATTCCAAAAGTCTCATATGAGTAGATTTAAAACATGTATATGTAAGCTAAATCATAATAAAAACCATTTTCTCCAAAACATAACTATTGAGAGATATGTGATTAAAATGAGCGGGAGGTTCAATAATATTAGTTCAATTATTTAAAATAATGGTGAAATATAGAGCAATCTAATTAATGGGATCCAAATTAGCCCTTAAAATAGAGGAGTGCTTCTAAAGTGTTGTGCAATAACAAAATCTCAATCAAAATTAATGATTTGAGCATGCCAAATGGAGTAGTTTTAGAATGTAAGGGGAGCATTGATAATACTCTTGATATTTGATATCAAGAACTTGAAGTTTTTGGTTTCAGATGAGTAGGTGGAATTGTTTTGATGGGAGATAAAATTTCCATTGGATTGAGATTCTTAAGTAGTAGATTGCATGATTTCTTGATGTTCTTGATCAGAGAAGGTGGTGGTGTTTTTGTTTTGGTTGAGAGTTCTTGGAAGTTCGGAAGAAGGCAGAAGGGTTTGTATGGCTGTGAGTAAGGGTTCTTATAGAGTTGGGGTGGGTTCTTAAAGAGGTTATTTGGTTGAGCCAGAAAATTTTTGTTTGAGGACGAGAGTTAGGGGCGGTGGGAGCCGGAAGATTTCTGGTAGGCTGTTTTATATGAGGCTAAATGTTTGCCAACAAAGAAGATGCCTGCATATAAAATAAGTGTTATGAAAATGAGGGTGCTATAGCGGATAAATGGGTACACTCGAAAGAACATAATGAGAAATATTGGCGAGGCACCAATAGTGGACAAGATTAAAGACTGATTTCTTTGATGGTTTAGGCATATTAATCATGAACCACTCGATGCCACAAATAAAAAAACCGAGTATATGAATTTTTTCCATGCTTAAAGAGAAAACGAAGACCAAAAAAGATATGAAAAGAAACCATTACAAAGAAATTTCTCTATTTAGAATTTAAAGAGGGGCTTCTATTTGATAGTGTACAATCCAAACAAAATATTAAAGGCCTGGCAATAAAGTGGAATTAAGGCATGGCATTATTGTCGTTATTGTTGCTATATTTTAGGCACATAAAGAACTTTTAAAGATGTTTGGGCATTCATCTTCCATGTACATTTGGAAAGTGAGGCAGAGTAAACAACTCATCGCATACTAATCTTCATTGATAAGCTTATAATTTTTAAACAAGATAGAATAAGAACAAATGGGAAGAAAGAATCACAAAGGAAGTTCTCTATTTAGAACTTAAAGAGAGACTTCTATTTGATAGTATACAATAAAACAAAAGATTCACAAAGAAATTATTTTTTGGCATTTTTTGGTTTAAAGAATATGATATTGTTAAAAAAAAGATTTTGGGATGGGAAAAGTCTGGTCTGGTTTGGTCTTGTTTTGATCTTTCATTGTAAAAATAGTCTGATAGTTTCAAGTGTTCTTCCTACAATCAAATTGTACCTAAAAATTTAGAATGTTTGTTAAAGCATATAAAAAAGGATGTGAATTGTCTATTTCTATTGGTTTATTGATACGCAGTTGGGGAGAGAGTAATTGGAATACAAATAATCTAAAATTGAGGCTCTATTTAATCACTGACCTATCAGCAAATTGCAGTTAATATAAACTTAATAATATAATTAATTATGTTAATGATGAATGGAGCTATGAATGGGTGCATTAACGAGTTAGTTTACTAGAAGTAACAATACAACGGGGATTTGCCCTAAGCAAAACCCCATCAACTGATTGTATCTTGGTGCGCAAAGAATATCGCGTTATGGCATCCACAATGATTGAAATAATATGGCTCCGTCAACTGCTGAAGGGCCATGATTCTATTGAAATTTTGTATCTAAAAGCATCGAATAGCAGCAAGAAAAAACTCTGCGTGCTTTACAATTGGGTATTCAATGAGATAATGTCATACAATGAATAAAGATACATGCATTAGCCACTGAAAGCGTATATGTGTTTTGAAGAATCATGAAAAAGTAGTATGAATACCACATAAAGGCAGAGAAATATCATTGCAGGCAAATAATCTTCTCAACAGACAAAGGCAAAATATTTTCATCTGCAAATCCCTACCGATTCTCTGCGAACTGCACGGAACTCTGCGACCTACAGCGGCAACGAAGATGAAAGGACGCTCAACAGACAAAGGCGTCGGGCGTCGAACGCCGGGCGCGGGGCGTCGGGCGCCGGGCGCCGGGCGCGTGGCGTCGGGCGCCTGGCGCGGGGCGTCGGGCATCGGGAGCGGGGCGCGGGTCGTCGGGCGTTGGGCGATTGGGGGAGGAGAAATGCGGAATGGGGAAGAGAAATGCCTGAGAAATGCTGATATAGGGAGCCGAAGGGTTTTTTAAGCCACGTCTGCGCCAACTGTGCTCGCCACGTCGGATGGGTGAACATGGGTGCCACGTAGACGGGCCCAAACAGCATTACTCATAAAATAATACAAACTGAACAAACCTATGACAAGGAAAGTTCAAAAAAAATGTAAGTATCTTAAATCTGATTTTATTTTAGATTTTCCATCAATAGATAAATATTAATCCTTCTATCCTCTCATTATTAGATCTAATGGCCTATCTAGCTTCTTGAGAGGATCTTAGGATTCCTAAACACCAGGAGCAGTCCTCTATCAGCGGTACGCATGTCTGGGATGCCTAGGAAAGCTCAGACGGACAACAATGGAGGATCGAAAGGGAGAGCTTCAATTGACAACAAAGGATCCTATGGAGTAATGCTGAGGCTATTTATAGCCTCAGCAAGGAAAAGGGAAGCTTTTAGAGAGTTGGCTCAAGTTGAGGATGGCCAGACCCCAATTCCCCATTAGGAGCATACCGGGCCACGGGGCCCGATCAGGCTGATATGCCGTTGAGGGAAGATCCCCAACGGCATGCTGAGGTGGAAGGAGTAGTGGGGGCCAATCCTGGCTATCGAGAATCCTCAGGATTCTTTCTGTTGGGCGCGGGTGAGATGAAGACGAAGATCCATAGTGCGGGATCCAGGGCAGCTATCTGATTGATCAAGGGAGAAGATGCTACGGTCCTGATATTTCGGATCCTAACGATCGGATCTGATTTGATCCGAGCTGTGGGATCCGAAGGATAGATCCAACGACGGATCCTCGATCCTGCGGAATTAAATCCTAGCCGTGGGATCTAAAGACGTGACACTGAGATTAGCGGGAGCACCGCTGTCGTGCGACCCGGGCTCCACAATGATTCATCCGCGGTCCGCACAGCGGATCCCGACCGTTTAATAAGATAATTTGGGTGTATTTGCAAATCTAAATTGTTGGAAACCCTGGAGTGCAATAAGACCATTTTAAATTAAATTGAATTATGGTCTAAATGATCTCTAAAATTTACCAAACTTTCACCCCTAGCTAGTTTGGGAGTAAGGAATTCAAAAATATAATCAAATTTTAATTCTGAAATCAAAGTATTTTAGGTCTAACTTAGGGCATCTAGACTGATCAAAAGACTGAATTGACTTAGAGATGTCCAATTAACCTCAAATTTTTAGGGTTAGCTTAATTTGATATTCTAAATGCAATGAAATTATAACTAATGCCTGATTAAACTGAGAACTAAATAGGGTAACAATGTAGGGTTGTTACACTTGAGGTGTGTCGAACGTAGAGGAAAGGATTGACATTCCTTGAAGGTAGAAGACAACGAGTTCCTTTGCCGAATAAGAAGAGGGGTTTGGCTCTTCAAGGATCGGTGAGCACTTGATTACGCCGAAGAGAAGGAGAGGAGTTGAGTGCCTTTGATGAGAGAGGAGAATCGTAGGAATGGGAGAGGAAGGTGGGAAGAGCCTTCACTTCATTTGCAAGTCATTTGGAACAAATTTCACAATGATGAAAGAGCTTTTTTTTTTTACTGGCTTGCTTTTAGGGCTTAGAGTGGATAGAATAAGATGTTTTAAATAGAGACCTTAATTCTTAATGAAATTAAGATATAAATCAAATGAATCGAAACTTCCTGGGTTGTGATCCTCTGCTATATAGACCCAAACTTTATGAAAGTTTGCTACGTTGTGCATCTCGATGAGATAAACGCACACATTCAAAAATTATTGAATTTGAATGTGTATTTTATTTTATATGAATTTTTAAATATTATGAATTTGAAATTTTATTACGGTCAATTCGTAGATCAAAAATTGACGAAACTTGAAACATATCATTCTCATTTGATGCTTAATCTAAAAATAAAAAAAGATCATAGTTCCAATTTATATTTTATTATATATAAATTTCTAACGAAAACATTACACAAATTATTTTAGGAAGATTTGAGGTCTCATTCGCACTCAAACTTTCACATTAGGATCCTTACGCTATACTCTACATAAGAGTATTTTTATTTAATTTTAATTCAACTTAAATTTGGATCCTAATTTTTGATTTAATCTGATTGGGTTTAGGTTTAACCAACCCAATAACAATCTTTGGTTGTTACATTTATTCTAGGCCACAAAATTAGATTTAGAGAGTAAGAACAAGGGAGGTCCTTTGAAAGAAAATAAATTCTCATGATGTTTCCTTGAAATGTTCTTTTACTTCCTTAACTATATGGTTTATAGAATGTAACGGTTTTTTATAATAATGGAATAGATAAATTTAAGCAAAGAAACATAAAATTTCAATGATCTTTCATGGATATATGAATACTGAGAACAAATCTTTATGGAGATGCACCATGGAAAATTTCATTAAATATAGAGTCGATGGCTTACTAAAGGGTCTTAATGCCTTCAAGGTAAGCTTTATTGAGCCCGCAAATGTTTGTTAGGTTTGGTGTAGGCCTTAAGTGCACTGGAGTCCAACTAATAACCAATGGAAATCTCTCGGGTCCTTGAGTGAAAGTTGCTTCAAGTTTTCTAAAATCCTTCAATCCCAAGGTAATATAACTAATGAATAAGAAAAGACCTGAGAAGTCAATTGGTGGTGTAAGGGAGGTTGGAGGTTGTTGGGAACCAAAAAAAGTCAATTAATGAATAACATTTTCGTGTAAGTTTAGGAACTTAGAGCTGCAAAAGAACATAAAAAGTGTCTCAAAGCACCTAGAGAATTTAAATTTATTTTTCTAATGCTTCTCCTAGGCCAATCATGCCATTTAGCCATTGATCATGAATAGATTTTCCATTAATAGATAAATGTTAATCCTTCTATCCTCTCATTATCAGATCTAATGGAGTACATAGATTGTTGGATCAATCCATATGGAACAACCTAGAATGAAATTTGATGCGAAGTCTCTTAGATGCCTAAGAAATTGAGCTCCAATGACAATTCAGCCCAGATTCTAGATTTGTGAAATGCCTTGCTAAACTAGGTTTGACTTAGGCCTTAAGCTTATCATTAGACCCACTAAGAAGGTCTAGATGCTAAGACATTGAGGTCTAGATTTTTGGATAGGTCCACAGGTTTAATATTTCCCAATCATGGGCCTATTAAACTAATTTAGGATTACATAAGGCTTATTTATTATACCATTATGAACTTTATGATCATGGGGGTTGTCTTACACCTGTCCTCCATGGTTGCATGCCCATATGCATAATTCTTATGTGTTGAAAAATAAGATATCAAAAGAGGTGGGTTCGGGGACAACAACATTGTTAATGTCAGGTTGCATGACGGTTGAGTGATCAAGATCAATAATTTTTAAGTAATAATTCATATTTGAAGATAATAACATTGCATTTAACAAAATAAATACATAACCAAATATCCAGAGCCATACATTATTTAATATATTATAACTTGTATTATTACATAATTATTTATATAAAATTGATTTTAAACATAATCAACTACATAACTCACTTCTAAGATCCTTATGAGCCTTACTTTCTTTTCCACAATTTAATCCTCTATTTCCTTGATTTTTTGATCATGAGATATTATACATTAATTACTAGTCGGGTAAGAGTATATAGATTCTTTATTAAGAATTATTTTGTAGCATTCTAAATTATGTATAAATCAAATAAAATGTCTAGATATTTAACAGTTTTCACATCAAATGAAAATAATACGAATATTTCCAAAATTTCTAAGCTTACTCTGCATGTTAGACTGAAATAAACATATGAATAAGCATCAAATAAATTTTCATTTAAAAACTAAATTTGACATAAAATTGAGTTCGAAGAACCCTAATCCAAATGGGTGATACCCATTAACATAAGTTTATTAAATTCATCATAAATCATCATAATTAGTATTATTACATCAAATATATAATTTTGATTATAAAATACTCAATGTGGAGTTTAAAACACTATAAAAATTTGGGTTAAGAATTCAAATATTTTGTTAATTTTGTGGTGTCAAGAAGTGCTCTTTAATTTCTGAGATCTAAAGACAAATTATTCCCAATATATCAGAGAATATTCATACAAAAAAAACATTTAAATTCTATATATTTTGAGAATTATAATTATTCAAAAAAGTTTATGTAACATAATTTTTCATACTTAATTAACTAACTAAATGACAAAATTAATCACAGTAATCATCATTAAATTTGTTCATCATACAACCAAAAATATTCATGCAAAATTTTACTTATTAATTCCAATAACATGAAGCCTAAAGCCATTTTTCTAATTGAATATTTTAATAGAAAAATGAGTATTCATTATATATATATGCCTTAACACACTTTATGAAGAGAGGAGAGAACTATTTTTGGAAGTAAGAGAAGTATGAATTCTTTATTGGCACTGCCAAATGCCTTCTTGATAAAATTTTGGGCAGAATATTTCATTTTTATGGTTCTCAAATCTATTAAGCATGTTCATAGTCATAAAAATGTTATGCATTTTTTCCTTCTCATGATGAATTTCTTATTCTCTTACTCATCAAGAATATAAGTGTTTACAACGAATCACATAAATTATTTATTTTTTATTTTCTCTTATTTGGTTATTCAAGTTCTAACAATGGGAAATCAATGCATTTAAAATGAAGATAGAAGCCTTGTTATGTAAAGGAAAATACTTTTTAGCCCCGTTTACGTGGCATTCAAGAAAAGTGGTCCAATGAGTTGTGAGCAATATTGGAATATAATACAATGCTACTCATATCTTATTGAGCGGGATTTTTCGGGTGCGACGTTAGCGGATGATGCGCAGCAATACTCTTATATAAATAAGGAACCACGTGAGGGCTACCAATTTGGCAAATAATTGAGCAATGACTAGATTTAGATTCTTCATTTGGATATCCTCTTGCTGGCTCTGGCAATCAGAGGCTCCTTCTTCATCCTCAAGAATCCATGAGCATAATTATGGCTCAAATCAACCCCACCATCCTCCACAGCACTCCACTCAAACTCCTTCACCAAATCAGCCACGAAAGAGCACAGAAGTAGCATCGACAAGTTCACGCCAGGGCACACCCTCTTCCCCGCGCCAAATGTCATCAACTTCCTCTGCTCTCCTTTTCCGTCACCATCTCCCGCTAAAAACCTCTCCGGCCGAAACTCTTTCGGCCTTTCCCATTCCGCAGCGTCGGCGCCCATCGCAACCATATCGAATAGCACCAGCGCGCCTTTGGGGATCACATACCCTCCCATCTCCACTTCATTGGCAATGTGACGGATGTTGTACTCTACGGCAGGGTGGCAGCGGAGGACTTCGCTGATCACTGCTCGGAGGAGTGGGAGCTTGAGGAGGATGCCTTCGTCGTTGATGATGCCTTCGTCCAATTCTTCGGCAAGCGTCTGCTGCACTTTGGGTCTGTTGATAAGTTCTGCTATAATCCATTGCATGGTGATGGTGGTCGTGTGCGTGCTGGCGCCGACGAATTCCGAGCAAAGGGCTACTATTTCTTCTTCTGTGAGCTTCCGCCCTGAAATCATGGTTTCAAACTATGAACTTTTTCATTTTTTCTTCTTAGAAATAATTTTTTTAAATAAATATATAATGGTTCAAATTTATCTAACACATATTTATCTTATAAGAAGGCACCCAAAAAAATCAGATTTGTGCATTGATTAATATTTATTTATTGATATTAAATTAATATAAATATTATTTTTAAAATTTATATTAAAATAATATATAAATTTTATTGATTGAATTTTTTGATGTAACATTTAAGAAATTTTATTTTAGATATTAATATTTATTAATTTATATTAAAATAATATAAATATTTTCTTATAAAAATATTTTTTTCTTATAAAAAATAAAGATTTATTTTCTTAAAATAAGTATTTATATGATCTATGGAAATTAAAATTATTTTCTTATAAAAATAATTTTTCTTAACCCATGTCATTCTTCAATGCTATTTAGATCCACTGATATGTCACCAAAAAAAGCTCAACTCAATAGAATTTGAGCATATTTATTTAGTGTTTATTATTTAAATTAAAATAATATAAATATTATTTTTAATATTTATATTGAAATAATATAAAAATATTATTGAGTGAATTTTTTTTGGATACAAGTTCCAATTTTAAAGAGAAATGCTATTTGGACCTCTGGCACTCAAAAAAGCTCAAACTAATAAGATTTAAGTCTATTTTATTAGTTTTTTTATTTACGTTAAAATAATATAAATATTATTTTTAATGATTGTATTGAAATCATGTCCAAATATTTTTAAAAATAAATTTCTAAAAATATATTTAATAAAATATAAATATCATCATAATATAAACTTTAAAAATTATATTTTTATTATTTTAGTATAAATAAATAAAGAATTTCTTAATCCCATTAAAATTCTCTTATTCATTTTATGGTTATATACCAACCCTCTATTCGAAGCTCCAACAAAGAGTCCATGTAGCAAATAGGGAGCAGCCCTGTACTCGCAGGCTTCTGTTGGCGAGCTCTCAAAAGAGGCAGAAAAGATGTATGCCTCCTTTCCCTCGACTGCTCCACTCCTTCTAACCAACCCGTTCGGCTCAAACACCACTGCAGTGCAACAGGAAGGGAGGCGAGCGGCACTGCTCGTGCCGCCACCACGATCTCCTCGTTGAGCGTGGACTTAACCAACTCAACTTCCTCCTCTCCAAACTCTGCGCCAAAACACATCACTCCCAAAAGCCTCATTACGGCTCTCCCAAACATCTCTCCGATCCTCACCTTCCCTGACATGGCGGCCTCGGCCCTCACGGCTCGCAGGAGCTCCTGCCTCGCTCGTCCGCGCGCTTCTCTGAAGCTCCTGATCGACGAAGGGCCGAGGATTCCCGACTCCAGATTGTGGCGGAGGAGGTGCCAGGCGCCGTCACTCGGGGCGAAGTTGATGCAAGTGTAGTCGAGGGGGAGGAGGCGGGTGTTTGTGGGGAACATGTCGGAGGCGGACGAACCGTGTCGGACGATTGTTTGGCGAGCATGCACGGTCTTGGTGGCCAAGATAACGGTTAAAAAAGGGAGGCGGATGGCGAGGATTGGGCCGTGGACGGAATGGAGGTGAGCTATTAGTTGAGAACGCGTCGGGTGGACGACTAGAGCCAAGAGGAAGGAGAGAAGGGAAGGGCCGGGAGGACTGGGGATGGGTCGCTTAGTTGAGGGGCAAAAGATGATGAGGGAGATTGTGAGGAAGGCTATGGTGATCACAATGAGAGATTGAGCATCCATCTCTGCTTATGGTATCCTCACTTGGTTTTCTTAAATAGTGGTGGTTGCTTCACTGCAATATTCGCTGTATGCCAATTGCTGAATTTTGGTGAGTATTAAATTTTAGATGCTTATCGTTAATAAGAGTATTATTAAAAATAGCTCTCAATATCTTCTAAAAAAATATGATAGATTAAGATTTAAGAAATTAAATAGAATAAATAAATATTATTAAATTCTTTATGAGATTCATAAAAATATATTTTTTAAATTTAAATTCTAATTATTCATATTTTTTTAAGAAATATTTAGAAACTTTCTAATATTTTTATAAGATAAGCTGGATGCTATTTTGATAGAGATGCTCTTTTGACAGGAATAATTTTTTTTAGATGCGGCATCAATCAATATAAATAATATTTCTAATAAAATAATATAAATGAATAAACATGAAAGATGAAGAAATATATAATTTTATTTGTTTTATTTTGTTGCTCTATTTTTTCTAATTGATGGATGTTTTAGAATATAGTAGTAGAATTTTATATTTTAGATGCATGATATTGGTCTTTAATTTTTTTTTTTTATTAATAAAACTTGTCGTTTTTCGAAAAAAATAATATATCTATTCTATTAGTATATAATATATGTATAAGTGAGAGAATGAGTAAATACTTTTTTTATAAATTCATTTTGTGAGGAGAGAGAAAAGTTATATTTAAAAAATAATTTTTTTTTTTGCTATTTGCTTTTTTTTTTTCTAAATACTTTTAATATTTTGAAAAATATCATATTTATATCAAAATATAAATAAAAAATAATATTTATGATATATATTCATAGGAAACAGAAGTATTGAGTAGGTTTTTTTTAGAATAGCATATATATATATATAAATATTACTTAGCTCTTAAATATTTTCCAAAAAGTATAGATGATTAGGATTTAAGATTTAAAAAATATATTTTTATGGGCCACACAAGTAAAAGTGAATTTAATAAAAAAAAATTATTTCACTTAACTCCTTAAATCCTAGTCATCAATACATTTTGGGAATTTGGAAATGGTGAAACCTTGTGAGGAGAGAGATTTTTTTTTTATTCGTAGATATTCCTTATATTTGAGTTTATTTAATGGATTTTCTTAAAAAAATATTCTCGTAAATTATTTTAATAATAATAATTTAATTTAAAAAAAATTACAATTTTAAAATTAAATTAATAAATAACAAAATTGATTAATAATTATAAGAATTTTAGTATAATACTTATTTAATTATTTATTTATATACAAATATATATCTTACTAAATGATATTATTTTTTATCTTTAATTTCGATTAATCTTAATTATTATCAAATTATTTTATAATATTTCAAAAAAATTGAAAATTATGATCATATTGAATAATATGTATGAAAAAAATTAATCAACATACATATATATACATACATATGTGCGATGAGAGGGGGCTTTGGAGGAATATTTTGCCTCTATTTAAGCAGAAAAATAAAAAGTAAAAAAAGAGTTTTATTTATCCATAAGAAAATAAATCAAAATTAGAGAAAAAAGAAAACGGGATAAGAAAGTTTTACCACAAAATTTTCTAATTTCTCTCCTATTTATTACCGTAAATTCGTGTATTTTTAGAGTTCAGCAATGGAATTATATTTTTCTTAAATAAAAAAATACAAAAATTTAAGAAATTTTATTTATATTTTCTAAGTTTCTACAAACTTATATAGACTATATAGAAGTATATATAAATTGTGTTCATCCAATTTTAAGAGTTATTTGTAATATTTAAATAAAACACTATTTACAATTTTTGAAATTTTTTCCGTGCATTGCAGGGTTTTCATTCTTGTATATATATATCTTAAATCTGATTTTATTTTAGATTTATTTCTTACTTATAATATATTATTATTTTTTATATTTTAATGAACTTATATATTTGATGATTTGTTTAATATAACTTAAATAGTTTTATAGATGAAATTTGCTAACATAAAAGTTTCTCTTTAACCCACTAAAAAAGCTTGTATATATTAATATATTTTATTGAATTAAATTAATAAGTTTTAATAAATTATACAAAAGTATATTATCTATTATCTAACTACTATTTATTTACTTTAATATCCTAATTTATTACTTAAAATTATTCTATTCCTACTTCTATTATGAGGATGCTAATATAATCAAGTATGTTCATTAAGTTATATTTTCTCTATTTATCTACAAAAATATAATCTACGTTCTAACAACAAGATCCTAAGTAGCTAATATTCACTAATGGTGCTAAGGTTTATGCAAGTGATGTACGCACTTCACTATACATATAGTTCTAAAATATCATGATTTAATCCATTCATAACCCAATAAAAATTCCAAATATTTAACGTACCCCGTCAATGTCGACAAAAAATATGTGCGAGAGGAGGAAGGAGAGAGCACTAGATTAAGCACTCTCAAGTTCACCAATACTTCAATACGACAACCAAATCGTTTGAGCTCCCTAACACTTCTGATAAAATAAATTAATAAGTAGATATTAATTGATCACAAGATATGCCAAATATAATTTTTATTGAGAGTTGTGCTCATACATGATTAATATAATTTAATTCCTTGCATTCATCAATCTATTTTTGAATAGAACTATTAATATAGAAGGCAATAACTTCTAAATAGCACAATTAGATTAGTGCATTAATATACTTATATTGTGACAGGCGTAAAATACAAGTCTGCGCTTGCACGCAAATGTACGTAGTCTGAAGTAATAAGTGGAAGTTTAGTTTCGAGATTTATCGTCCTCAGGGAACGGTAGTTTTGATACTATGTTATATCTTCTTTCAATAATGTTTAGAAGATCAAATTTTGGTTAAGTTGGTTCCTAAATTAACAATACAAATTACCTTAGGGTAAGATACTATTTATTCAAAATGAGAGAGTTGGGTTTTATTGTAGTACTCATAAGGACCTGGTGTTGTCATTTCATTATTTAAATGTATAAATTGATTTTTCTATGCCTACTTAAATCAAGTGAACACTGTTAGAATTAGAGTTAACCTCCATTTACAGCAGGTTCAGATTTAGTGCAACAAGGAGAACTCACCTTTAGGTTTTACCTCGGCACCTAAACCCTTATGAGATCGTGGTTTAAATTTATCTTTGATTTCCTACGTCTAAGTTCTTAAATATTTTCTTTTAATTGTTAGGTCTCACAAACATGATTTCCATCAACATTGCATCATACGCTTACACACACGATTTAGCTAGATGAGATGATGAGTTGGGTCAATGGACTATGTCACATCATTCATTGAATTTTCAATATCCTATCATCCATTCTACTTTGCTGAGCTTCAGAGCAAAATTGATGAAAACTTGGTTCACAACATCAAATCTTTTGGTAGAGCTCTTAAGGAAAGGTGCAAGTGAGCTTGAGAACTTGTCACATAGTTCTCAGCTCTACTTGCACTACTTTCTATGCTCTTGTCCAATTGATGAGATTGGAACTGAAGTTCTTTTATTAATTTATAATTCATTTAAGTTTTATTTTTAACAAAGTATTTTGACAAAGTTTCATATAAGCATTCCTTTACGATAATAATAATAATAAACAGTTAAATAGAATCAGATTTATTCATTCAAACCTCTCCGTTACAACACCAATATAGTCTTACATTTTTTACAACTATATCTCAACCATCTCCAAGGAGATTTAGCTTTCCATTACTGAATAAATAAAAGCATACATGCAAAAGGAAGTAAATAATAGCATCAGTTTACAGTAGAAAACAATCAAATAAAATTTAGAAAAAGTACTAGGAAACACCCAGAAATTTTTTAGAGTTCTCTTGATCTTCCTCCTGCATTTCGACTTGACTTCTCCTTCTTTTCTTTGTTGTCTTATTCTCTCCACTCTTCATAGTCTATAACTTGCCCCTTGGAGAGTACTCCTCTTTTTTCTTCCTGCAATCTTTTCTTTTAGTCTTTTGAATATTGAAAATTTTGAACCCTTCTTTGATCTAAAATTGGCCTTTAAATAGAGGAATTTTTAGCCCCATGCATTAATCACAAATGACCCTTCATCTTCTTCTACTTCAATGCAAGCAATTTATTTTATTTTGCTTAGTCTCTTTAGATTCATCAGAGTTATTATTTAACTCAAATTTTAAGAGACTGAATTTGTGGCATTCCCTATATTGTATTCAATGCAGATTCTGGGGCTTTCGCCACAGCGCACTCTATTGGCCTTGATTCAAACACTGTTCCGCTGTGGCGCGTTGTTGCAGCTAAAGTTCAAATACTGTTCTGATGAGGTTTTCATGAATAATCAAACATTTTACCGTGGCGCGCTGCGACGGTTAGACTGTCATGAACGCAGAATAGTTATTGTTCAATTATTTCACATAAGGTCTTTCATGATTAATCAGATATGCCGTCGTAGCGCGCAGAGATGCACTGCGGCGGGCTACAACGATTTTGTCCCAGGTCTGCATTAATCCTTATAGGGCATAGCGCGCCGTGGCGCGCACCGCAGTGGCTAATCTTTCGGGGAAGCGAATTGATACTATTAAATTATTTCATATAATATTTTAATATTGCTCCTGGAAAATAATGTTGCGGCCCACTGTGGCGCACTGGGGCACGCTATAGCGGTCTTCCTTCCAGGCCTTCAGGTACGCTTCCAGGTGAGGGAATTTAGTGGACCGCCATGGCACGCTGTGGTGCGCCACAACGCTTTTCTTCCAGAATTCTTCAATTTAGCTTTGGATTGCCCTTTTCTTCATTCTTCTTGAAAATGTATAAATTTTACTCAAAGTATACTGGTTTATATGATGTTTTAAAATTTTTTAACTCTTAATTTTACTAAAAATTTCGGATATATCACACCTCATACTTAAATTCTTGCTCGTCCTCAAGTAAGCTCACAAATAATTTTCTGAATTTTTAGTTAATGGATTCAATGTGGGATAGTCAATGTGAAATGTTTTAGTCACTAAATACTACTCTAGGTTAAGATGACTTCAGATTTCCAACCTCTACTACCCTCCTCAATCAAGCTCTAAATTTTAGTTACAATCTAATTCCAATCTCAAATATTTATGCTTATGTATTCATTATAAGGGGTAATTACCTTAGGAATTTCAAACTTTAGTTAAGCATTTGGTGAGTGATAAGAGTATTGTGCTATGTGTGCCCCTTCTCATGATTCACAAGGAATATTCATATTTTTATGAGATATTTTTCTTCATCCTAATTTCTCAATTTTTTTTCTTATCTTGGGAGAAATATTTTTCATCATCCCTATTTTTCTCTTTTTGAAAATTCAGCTCAAGGGAGAGACATTTTTCTTCATCCCTTAATTAGTTCCTTGTGGTCATTAAATCCTACAAGGGCTTAGCACACTCATTTATTCACTCACACATTGCCATCTTAGTTTTAATTTCTTAAGTTTCCTCACCACCACACTTAAATCTAAGCACATGCTCATTTATTTGTTGGAAACTAAATCTCACTAGAGCCCTTTACTTAATTAAGATGTGCAGGATTTTAATGTTGATTTATCACCTTGAGTTTAAGCATGCTAGTATCTTTAATATTATACATTTAAATTTATTATTAAATCCATAGAGTAATAATGTGCAAAAAAATCAACACTTAAACACAATCACAGCTATGATGAGGGTGCCAAAGTTCTGAAATTTATTTTATTGATAAGAAAATCAAAGGAACATAAATAAAGATGAAAACAGAAAACAGAAAATAGTAAAATAAAATAGTACAACCTTATTAATCATTATGCTCATTATCGTCTTCCTCGACCACGTTATGATAAGTGTAATCTGCTGGCCAGTCATCGTCTGGGATGGGTTCTCCAATAAAGGGCACGGTAGCCTAGACCCGTCCGGTCCTCCACGCAAACTCCACTCTTGGAACATTGTTCCGAGATCATTGTGTAATTTTGTTTAAAGTTCGCGCTGCCGAGTGACTTCACATTTGATAAAGAGCATGTCGCGTGCTAAGGAGATTCCCAAGTCCCGTTGATGCGCGTACATACGCGACATTAATTTGTCCGTCATGATCTGGCCAGCATAAGTTGAAGCTTCGCCTTCTTCTCCCCTCCTCTTCTTAGCTCGCACCTCCTCGTGGGTGCGAGCGCTCAAGTTGGTCAATTATAGGGGAGCACGGGGTTGGATCACGATGTCAGAAGAGAGGATCTTAACCCCTTGATCCTCGCATATACCTGAGATGAGTGACTCAAAAGTAAGAGCAGCGCAAGGCCGTCAGGGCATTCCAGAGCTGCTGTAATAGCCAAAGCTCTTAAGCACCAAGGTATTGTCTGCTTTGGCTTGAAAGGCCTCATAATTTTTTCCTCAGAAGATAACTTTCCAGCAGATTACCCATCATGGGAGTGCTCCCACATAAGCACACTTAACTTTGAAGTTCTTATTAGGAACTCCACCATTATCTGAAAAGGCACCTTGATGTTTAAGAGTTTCACTTATTACTACTTAAGTGGGTCTTTACAATCTCCCCAACTTAAGTAACTGACGTCCTCATCAGTATCTGCATAGAGATTCAAGAACCATCCATTGGGTAGATAAAACTAGATGTGACCCTTACATACACAAGAGGTACCCACAACCATGTAGCACTTTAACCATCATGGGTCAAGAAGCTGCTCACATGAAGTGGTACTTTTCCATGTATGACACATAGCTCTTATCTGACACTATATGGCCTTTTTTGATACTATTTGTAACATCCCAAACTCTTAAGCACCAATGTATTGTCCGCTTTGGCTTGAAAGACCTCATGATTTTTTTCTCAGAAAATAACTTCCTAGTAAGTCACTCATCCTGGGAGTGCTCCCACATAAGCACACTTAACTTTGAAGTTCTTATCAGGAACTCCACCGTTATCTAAAAAGGCACCTTGATATTTAAGAGTTTCACTTATTATTACTTAAGCGGGTTTTTACAATCACAAACTGAATAAGTAAGCTTCATGAGAAATAAGAATAATAACAATTGTAACAACCCTAGGTTGTTACCTTACAAAAATATAGGTGACCTGATCAATTTTCAAACACCATTGCTTATAGAACCTCAAATTGAGCCTATCTAGAATATTTGAAGTCCATTGGACTTCTCTAAGTTCAAAATGGTAATTGGATCAGTTTAGATACCCTAGATTGGACCCAAAATAATTTGATCTCAGAATTAAAATCTGATTACATTTTTGGATTCCTCACTCCCAAATTAGCTAAGGGTAAAATTTTGATACAATTTAGAAATCATTTAGGCCATAAATCATATTTAAATAAAATAGTCTAATTGCATTTAAGGGTTTCCAACATTCTATAATTACAAAAATATCCTCTAAACTGAATTAACAGCCGGGATCCGCTTTGCGGACCGCGGGCGATCCGCTGCGGAGCCCGGGTCTCACGACAGCGGAGTCCCGCACATCTGGCCGTTGCGCCTTTTCCACCGATGGTTAGGATTCGATCTAGCTAGACCGCGGATCCATCTTGGATATACTCCGTGGATCCTACGGCCAGGATCGCTCCCGCGGTCGGCCGTTAGGATCCGAGCGATCCCAGCTGTAGCGCCATCTGATCGATAGATCAGATGGCATCCAAGGGGTCCGGCACTGTGGATCTTTGTCTCCACTCGCTCGCGTGTCCGACGGGGAAAATCTCCCTTACTGCCAGCTGCCATCCTTGTCCCCCACTCGTGCCTCCAGCTCAGCGAGCCATTGCTAGTCCTCCCCTAATGGCCGAGGGACCCCAATTGGGCCTCGTGACCCGGTCGAGCTCGAATTGGAAATTCAAGAGCTCGGCCATGGCCTGAACCATCCGGTCCTCCGCAGCCCAATTAAGCTCTCTGGAACCTTCCCTGTACTCCCCTGAGGCTATAAATAGCCTCAGCACTTCTCTGATTGATCATTGCTGATCAATCGAAGTCGCTTACCTTCTTCGCCATTGCCGTCTGTCGAGCTTCCTCCAGGTGATCCTAGGAGCTTTGAACCACTGATAGTCGGCTCTCCTAGTGTTCAGGAACCGTTGTAGTGATTGGAAGCTCAGCTAAGGCCAACCAGTTCCTCAGCCAGTCACCCCGAGCTCGCCCGAGAATCCAGGTAC
This sequence comes from Gastrodia elata, assembly GCA_016760335.1. Lineage (NCBI taxonomy): Eukaryota > Viridiplantae > Streptophyta > Magnoliopsida > Asparagales > Orchidaceae > Gastrodia > Gastrodia elata. The sequence goes on from CM028684.1 coordinate 22,232,873, forward strand.
TCTCAGTTGCTGGTTTCAAACCAATATTTGATAAGATTAGACCTAGGTTAGCTCCAACCGATCAAATCGATCGATCAGATTGAGTTCCCTAAGGATCGCCTCGGTCGAGTAAGGACCCGGCGATCCAGACCATCCCAGACCCTCAGACCAGAGGGCTTCGATCCACCTCACCTCCCTGATGGTGTAGGGATCGAGCCCGGGGTCTGGCATGGCCTCTGTGGGGAGAATTATCCCCCCACAGTAGCTCCAATGGAGGAGCCCTCGAGTGAGTAAGATTCGGCCGATCCAGACCATCTCACAGGGGGCTTCGGGTCCCATTCGATGCGTCTGACCACGGGGATCGAGTAGCAATCAAGTTTTGGTCGTGCCGTGGTCTGGATGCACCAGATTTTGGCGATTAGGGTTTCCCTAATCGGCCCTCTCCTACGGGACGAAGGCTCTGTGCGGGCAGGGTTGACCCACGACCCGCGCTGTGCGACAATGCCGGGTATCCCGGGCCTTGGTCGACCCACGTGTTTTGGAAATTGGGCCGAGCCGTTTTAATTAAATCGAAATTATTGGAATTATTTTCCTTAAGGAAAATAATTCCAATATTCTAATCATAGGAAATTGATTAAATAAAAATGCAGAATGTATTATTTGAAAAACTTTTAATCCGTTGGTCCAAACCCTAGGGTATTATATATGAAAATGATCAGAAAATCATCAGGGATCTAAATATAAAATAAAATTGCACATCCAATAGTTAGATTTACTATTATTGCTTAAATACAGTGAATCTTAATTAAGGTAATTTAGTAATTATACTTATCCAAATTGCATATTTAGTATGCATTAGCTTACTTATGATGAGTAGAATGCAGGTGCTAGAGGATTTATTTTTTTGAATTATGTATTTTAAATTATGCCATAATCTTATTAAATCATAATTATTAAAAATTAAGGTTTATACTTACTGGATCTTAGTAAACTTAGGCTTTGATCAATTGTATTATTAAATGGAACTTGTATGCCAAATTTCATGCAATTCTGATGGTTAGATTTATACCTATGTGCTAATCCTTTTTGGGATTGAATTAGGGTTTGATTAGCATTAAGTATTCCATGTTTTGTAAAATTTGATTATTAATATGGCTTATAACAGTAAGTTAGATGTATTGTAATCAGGTAGATAAATTTATTGAGAATAACTTGAACAAATCTAAATTTGAATATCTTAAACACCTTAATTAACTTAAGAAATCTTAAAACTTGGATCAAGCTCTTAAGACTTGATCTAGGTCTGAGATTGCCACCAATAATACAAGATTAACTCACTAATTTGACATTGATTATTAATCAAACTCATGATCTTAATTGAAGAAGGATAGGGGCCCAACCCTAATCTACTTAATTAAGGTCCAAGTTCTTAAGAACCTTAACTTAATTAACTTGATTACAAGACTATGAACTTGACATCTTCCAAATAAAAAAAAATGCATCTAATTGATATTGATTTTAAACATTTAAATTAGACAAATTAAGGTTAATAATAGTCTTATGTGACTTTTCAATCTGAATTAAACCTTAAGATCCTTGATTTGCTCCTAAGCAAGATTATCAGCATAAAAGCTCAATAAAACCATCTGATTTAAGAAATGATCTTAAACTTTAATATTTTGGATTTGAGTCCCTTAACCCTACATTAAGGTGTGATCAGATGACTTAATTATCTGGTCTGATCATTCTAAACCTAAGTACAAAATAAAATCAAAAGTATTAATATTAGAAATTAGAATGGGAGATCCTAAGCATTTCTCCATAAGATCATCCTGAAAATATGTAAAAGGCCTAAAATACATCTACCTTGTGGTAGGAGATCCTTGTGTGATTCATTGAGGTAGCAGTTTAGATGACCTTTGAAACCTTAGAATTTGGTCTTAAACCCTTGTGGTAGAGTTCACCTAAAAACCTTAGAGTGACACTTCTCCTCGTGGTAGAATCCATGTTGGGTGATGTGACGACCGGGGACCGAAGTTCGAGAGTCTCTAAAGAATGATTCATACAATTGGAAATATTTATTTATGAAAATAAAGAAAATAAAATACATGCATATCCATATTTACATTAAGAGTCATATATATATGAATTTACAACAGTTTAAAAATTTACAATGAAAATTTATTCACTGCTCATATCTCATATCTCTCTTTTCTTCTTTTCTTTCATTACTTTGGCAGATCTTCAAATCTTTTTAATTATCAAAACCTGAAAAAAAATTTTAGTTTTACCAGTCAGGTAGGAGTACGCAAATTGTTCTTATAGAATAAATCTAGCATCCTATAATAGGTATGAATCACATATGAAAATGACTGAAAATCTGCATGTAAATAAAGCAATTGCTAAATTCAATTTCTGCCCTGCAAAATAGCTGTGAAAATCAACATATATGAAATAAATTTTATCAAAAGCATTTGTAATAATAAGTCGAGTCCGGAGACCCCTAAGCCCAAATGGGTAAACCCATAGGCATAATCTGTAGGAAGCTTTCTCGCCACCCGTCGGTAGCTTATTCAAATTAGGAACTGATTGTGTGTCTTTCCTCTGGATTTGCCTACTTCATACAAGAGGCTAAATCCCTCCATATAACTCCCAGAGGCTTGCTAGCTAGCCCAATCTGTACAGATTCCAATTTTATATTCCACCCTCCAAAGACAAACACCACAAAATATATAATATTCTTTTTGTTACATGCTATTTGATATAAATCTTTTTGCAGATTAAAATGCGGTAAGCAGTACAAATAGTACTCAAATGGAGAATGGCTCAAATAAGAATACTGAAATAAAACTTATAAGTAAATTTGTGTACCTGACTGTTTTGATTCAAAATCAACCAATTTAATTTGTTTGATCTGCCAAAAGTAGTTTAAGTTACTAATTTAATACTTCATGATTTGTAATAATAAGTTTTTATGATATTTGATATTTGGATTTATTTAATTATTTTTATGACTAATATTTTCAAATGAAATGACAATTTATATGAAACTTTTAGAAATATGTGAAAACATCATTATTTCCTATAAATTTTTTAAGTCCTAAAATTCTTAAAAATTTCGGCAGAATCTCATTTATTTTTGTTCAAATTTTCTATTTTCACAATCAATCTCCAATTCTAAATTAGAGTTCAATCCTTTTTTTTATAGGATTGCTTATTTCCAGTTCCACAATAGAGTTTTAATTCCAGTTCTAAAAATAGAGTTCAGTCCTTTTTACAGGACTGCTCATTTCCAATTCTAATATAATTTCAAATATACAAAACTAATCTAAGCAGTTTATACATCCCATATAAAATATCTAAAAAGAGAGATGCAGAAATGAAATTAGTAATTTATGAAAGCGGTATTATGTGCTTTATGCACATCGTATTTAATTTAGCATTCCTATATTAATTTTTATAATTCAACTTGTAAAACATTAACATTAATAAAGTTTAGCATTTAAATATATAAGAAACTAAAATTATATAAAATTTAAAGGTAGTATTTAATTGTTCTTAACTGCATGACAACAAAAATTTTCATTTAGCATTTGGACTTTTAATATGAATCATGGTAACATGTGGTATTACTAAGAAAAACAATATTATGTATCCTTTTGTACAATTCATAGCAGCAATCATATTTGAAAATAAATGGCAGCTTTTATTCTTACTTACATAAATTGACATCAATAGATTTATGCTCAACACATATTAAACAGTTTAACTATTGCATTTGATTCCTTTAATCTCATAAGATAGCAGTATCTTGGTTTTTATAAAGTAAATGTCATCAATTCGATTTTATAAAGTAAATAACAGCATTTGTATTCATGTTGAGATATCTTTCAAACATAATGAAAACCATATAAATGCTAATAAGTACTTGTGCTGGCTGGAATTAATCGTGCTACCATAACTCAATTCATAAGTTTTAAATAGACTATTTTGTTTACTTTATGAATCTTTCTTTTCTAATTCATGTGATAGTTCATTCTATAATTACTTTTCATATATATTCCTATAATTCTACTTCAATTGCAAACATAGACCCAAACATGATGAATGGCTTCCAATATCAAATCCGTCTAATTTTTAAAGCAAATTTACTATAAATCAGTGGTCTCCTTCATGCAAAGAATAAAAATGTTGTTACATACTCTAGCAGTACCATAAATTGAGACTTGAACTTTATCCTTTTCAGGAAGAAGATCTTATTGATAATCGAAATGCGGAATAAGTTGGCCAAAATAAATTAGTTTATGATTGTTAAACTTATGCAATTTCCAAACACTTTTTCATGAGGCAATAATCAAATTAATTGCATGTGAAAAAGTTATATAAGCCCAGCTAAGTTCTCAAAAACTAATCAAACTATAAATACAACAAAATTTCATGTAAGTTTCTACTATAGTTTTTGATGCGTGTATTTGTTATTATTTTTTTAAAGTAAAAATACAGAAATACAAGTACTATTTTATTCTCAAATAAGCCAAGGAAATTGAAGGAGTGCAAAGTTTCGATGAAAACCACAAGTTCAATCACTATCAACTAGTACAACTTATTCAAGACAATCAAATTTACTGCAAAGATAAAGTAATTACTGCGGAACTCAAGCGTCCATTTCACATAATTAAAGAATATTACTATAATTTGAGATTATTTTAGGAGCAATGTATGAATGATTTGGCAACAACTTTCTTTTATAGTAGTTTTTGATGTAGAATAATAAAAAGAAACAGAGAAATACAGTACAAAGGTATGAAAGCTTTGTTCAACTTTTAAACATTTATGGTAGAGTTCACATGTTTATTTAAGCTCATTTATTCAAGTTTGCAGACTCATGCCAGCAGTGCGTCAAACTTGGCAGATAGTGGCCTAGCATGTAGTTAGAAAGATTTTTAAAACATAAAATAACTATGTAGCAAAGTACTTAACATATCAAATAAACTTTAACAACTACTTAAGATGTTCTTATCTATTAATAAGTCATCCCTAAAGTTTTAAGCACGGGATTAAATAATTTGCTAGTGGGCAGAAACCAAACCTGTAAAATGCCAATCATTCGATCTTTTCATTTGGATACATTAACAATTGTACTATAAATCAGAATACATCTTTTAACACACTTTCTAAATTCATTTAAAATTTATAATACTTACAAGTAAAACTACTTTAATCAGAGTGTATCCCAATTCAATCCATATAAGACTACAGAACGCATTTCCGCAAGACCTTAGCTACTGAAACAAACCTCGTCAGAAACACATTATTTAATTTTCCCCAAGCTAAATATCCTTATATATCTACGAAATATACCATACTTAAGAAAAATTAAAGCAACCTATTCTTAGTGATAAGTAAAGATGATTCTATAGATTCCAAAAGAGAATTCTATGGTAGTCAATAAAATTCTGTATAGCATGAAGTAGTTCAATTTCTGTAACAAATAAAGAATACAAAAAATTTTATTATTTGAGTAGTATATATAAGAAAATTATCCTAGTATAACTTCTATAAATATAATCCAGAAACTTCCATTTATTTCTTCTTTGCATTATTAATATAATGATGGCATAACAGACCCAAACCATAATTCAATTATAAACAGATAATACTTCCTGTAATAGAGTCTTAAATGAAATAAACATGTAATTCAATAATATAAACAGCAAGTGATTTCAAATCAGTGTAAAAAAAATTGGCATTGTTGAGGCTTAAATACCATTCAATAATGCATATTTTTGAGAATAATGGCATCCATTTTATGCTTGATTAGATTCTAATGACTTCACCATTTTTCATCTTAAAGCCCAATCAATACTTGATTTAAACATATGCATCATTAGATAGGAGAATTAAGTGAGATATAAAAGTAATATAACAGATGAATGAAGTTGTTTCTAACGAGAATTCAGCCTTTTATATTAACAAATTTTCATAATAATAATAACTTAATATGCATGCGGCTCAGTATAAAATCAGATTTTTAGCATGTTCCTTGAATCATCATATGGAATATTCTTAATATTTTGTAAACAACATAGCCACTATCTCATGAATTGCATGAATATACTAAGATTCTTTTCATTAGATAGGAAATAACATTAAAAGGCAAGGATACAAGAATTAATAGTGCACCCTTTTTAATGATAAATTTAAGACAAAACAATTGATAAACATGAACAAATCATTAAAACAGCTAGTATTTACATTCCTTTTATTGTAGCACATATCATAGCATTATAAGAAAGTATCAATGAGTATTTGATTGCTGCAGATTATATGTCATTCAAAGATCAATCAATTTTCTTTTAATATTAATTATAATTTTATGCAAGTCATGTTCTCTACTTTAATAGGGACTAATACATGATTCAAGTATGTTGTTGTTAAGAAAACCAGCACAACAAACCTTCCAGGAATGGCTAAGGTTAATTAGCAATGTATTAACAATAATTGCAGCCAAAATATTCTTAAAAGAAAACTTTTTAATGAAATAAAAGAAGTTCCAAAAATACAAAGAGTTCTATATAAACTAGTTTAATCTTTCACAAACTAATTAATATGATGCAGCAAGGTTTCAACCTAATTAACATACAATAATAAGATTGAAGTAAACTAGATCAACGAACCATAAATTATGATAAATAAAATTATCTAAACCAAAAGGAGATTTAGATGCTTGATTTTAGGTTGATTTAATAGAGATGATCCTAATATTATTAATGAAATTTCAGGCTATCTTTCTTAATTTATTTCCTAAGAATTTCATTAATATATATACATCTATCAATTTAAGATCACAAATACAGCACTATTAGGATCTATATTATTTTATCACAAAGTTTCTTAGAGACCGTTCAATAATATTTTATGTAACTATGCTTAATAGGAAAATTAAGTGGATTACCTTGATCCCTAATATGCGGCTAGAAGAGACTCTTGAAGGGATGAAGAAGGTTCGGTCAAAAGGAGAGGAAGGCGTCGGCGATCGGAGGTGTCGACGAGAGGAGGCCCGGCTAGGAAGGCTCTCGGCTAGTTGGAGGCTCGGCGAGAGGAGGTTTGGCGAGATGGAGAGGTTTTGGTGAGATGGAGGAGCTCGACTTCGTCTCGGGTCTCGCCTAGGACCCCTTCTTATCGTCGCAGAAATCCATCTCCCTTAGAATGAGAAGATAAGGCGAGAGGGGGGCAGCTGTCGTGCGAGACGGAGGGGATCGAGCCACGCGTCGATCGTCCAATGAAGGAGGAGGTGCTCTCGGCCGCGTGCGAAGAGGATAGGGATTAGGGTGGCGTGAAGGAATCAGCTTGCGAAGGAAAGTGAAGAACTTTTGGCTAAGTCAAAAAATAGGATTAGGTTTTGAATGTTTTAAGAAAAATCTAGGATCCATTATCAGCCGTTGGATTAAAATCAATGGCTGGAATTTCTGAGCCAAGATCTGAAATCATTTGAGCTCTAAAAATTACAAACTTAGTATCAAAATAACCGTCTCGACGAGACGAACGCACGAGTCCAAAAATTATTAAATTTGGACAAGTAATTTATTTTATATTAATTTTTAAATGAAAAACTTGGAAAATTAATTATGATAAATCGGAAATTTAAAAATTAACGAAACTTGAAACATAGCATCCTCATATGAAGCTTAACTTAGATATATAAATTTATAAATTCTAATTTATATTTTTTATATTATTAGCCTTTGAAATTTATACTTCATGAATTTATTCAGGACAATCCAGGATCCCAAATGCGCTCAAATTTTTGCAGTAGGATCCTTTCAATAGGTATTATAAGAGGATATTTTTATTACATTTTTATTTGACTTAAATTGGATTCCTATTTTGACGAAAATTTCTAGAGTAACAGAAAATCTTGGAAAATCAACGATTTCCAAAAATTCCCAGAATAATACTCTTAGTTAATTTGGAGCTACTGAGTCCAATGGCGAACTCCGTTTTTAAATTCTGAGGTCTAAACTTGAAAACACACTTTGGTATTTTACAGGTGATCCTTGATCACAAGTAGTGAAACCTTGTATAATTCTCACCCATTTAGTATAAGTATTACTAGCTCTGATAATTGCTTGATCTATTAAGTAGTCTTGTGAGAATCCTGATTATTGGACGGTGTAGTATAGTATACCCATAGTACTGGTTCTCCAGTAATATTCAGAATTGGTGGATTCATTCTAATAAGGACTTATGAGCAGGTTCTATCCTGTGGGATTAGATGAATACAGTCATATTAGAATAAATCCTTCAAGCCTAATAGTGTATTAAATGGGTACTCATTCTTTAGTTTGATTGAAATACAAGTTGCCAACGGGCAATGCCTCCTAGCAAAAACCGCTTCAATAGGTGTGGCTTAGATAAACTAAGCAATGAGATTTACCTCCGTTAAGACACTGAGTATGGTTGTGAGTAGAGCATCTTAATACTTAGCTTGAGATACAAAATCACCATCAGGTGATGCCTTCTAATGAAGATCGCTTTGTTAGGGTGGCCTAATCAAACTAAGTAATAGGAGCTACTCTTCAATGTTATGCCTTTACACATACACACTCAACTAGGAGTAAGGGGGATGGAAAAAATGCCCATAATTTTGGAATTTGCTAATATAGAGTCTCAAACTCCCATTGGAATTATGAGGAATGTTCAAGTAAGAATAGGAAGTTTTGTGATTCCTATAGACTTTATTGTGTGTGAATGGGACAGATGGAGTGAAAACTCTACTGTAATTTTTGGGAGATTATTCTTTGATAGATCTAGAGCGATAACTGATGTAGAAAAATAGCTGATGACTGTGAGAGTTAATGGCTTGGAAGAAATTATAAATCTGATGCCTTCTTTATTTAATGAAAAACTTACAAAGGCTGATTAGAAAAGAGCTAACATGAAGCTGGAAGGTAAAAGGGAGATTGTGAGCAAAGCTAATTCTATTAGTCACTTGGATGCCTCATTTGGAGGAAGTGAAAAAAAGGGAGAGAAAAAGAAAAAGAAAATGAGGAGAGGTAAGAAAAAGAAAAAAAGAGCTTCCCTTATAATTATAAAAAATAGGGTAGAAATGAAAGCCAATGATGAAATCATGAGTTTGAGCCCAACTTCAATCGGTGTTCACTCGAATAAATCAAAAAAATGGATAAAGAAATTACCCCTGAATTTAAATCAAATTTGATCCTAAACGTGTCAGGCTGACGACATTAAATCAAGCATTTTTTGGGAGGCAACCCAAAATTCTGTTTTGTTTGATTATTGCACTTAGGAGTAGTTTAAAATTAATGAACAACCAAAATCTTTACTGTGGAAAAATTATGGACTAAATTTAAATATTGAAAAAATTTCTACTCAGAAGCCCACCGCAGTGCGCCATAACGAATTTATCCACCGCAGCAGATTTATCCGCCACAGCGCACTACATCAGATTTCGCCGCTACCGCGTGCTTTAGCGGATGTATTACACAGCATAAATTTTATCCCAAGGTGCCACAGCGCGTCGTGGCACGCTCAATGCGCTGTAGCGCAAGGTGAAATGCTGAAGCTGAAATTTACCGTCTTGGATTCTCAAGGCAGTCAAAGACACTACAGCGCACCTAGGGACCCCAAATTTGAAAATTAAGTGCTGGAAGAGCTATATTTTTCCATCTTTTTAATTGAAACTTGAATCACACTTATGGCATGAATTAAGACTAGCTTTGACCATAAATTTAAGTGTCATAAGTGTGATTAATCCAAGTATCTAGAATTTTCTCTTCCCATTGCTATAAAATACTATGAGAGGGGAGTGAGGCTGCACCTCTTGAGATTCAAGCACCTCAGCCTTAAATTCTTCCCAACTGTAAACAAATTCTCATTTCTCTCAAAACTCTTCTTCTTTCAGACCATTAAAAGAGAATGTCATCCGGGAAGAAGTTGACAGCAAGCAAGGGAACTACTGTCCCCACAGCTGGTGGGGCTTATAACAGGAAAAGGCTTACTTCGGTTGAAGTAGAACAATGCTTCAGCCAAGTGATATTGAAGCAAAAATTAATCCTAGAATGGGGTTTTGGGCTCCCATACCCTATGAACTCTGATCAAGTCATGAACAGAGGATGAGAGCACTTGGTGAGTCCAACACACCCAACTTACCCATTCATTGTGCAGGAGGTTTATGCCAATGATATCAACGCGGTAGGGCAAAAAATTTTTGTGAAGGAAAAGGGCGCGGAGTTTGGGAGCAGGGAAATTAAAAGATTTTATTTGTTAAGAGAGCTAGATGACTATTCCTACCTCCAACTTATAAGATCCCAATATGACCCAACAGCAATTGCAAGTGAGATCATCCGCACTAATGCGGGATGGAGAGAAAACCTGGCAAGCATTCCACGAGAGCTCATAATGGAGTCGAGTAATGCTTAGCATGTATTCATCTCCAACTTTGTCATGCCCTCCGGGCATCTCAGCGAGGTGACCCAGTCACGGGCGCTGCTCTTTTGTGCATTACAACGAGATGGAGATGTTCACATCTCCAACATTATAAGGGAGCAGCTGTAAAATCCCGCTTAAGTAGTAATAAGTGAAACTCTTAAATATCAAGGTGCTTTTTCAGATAATGGTGGAGTTCTTGATAAGAATTTTAAAGTTAAGTGTGCTTATGTGGGAGCACTCCCAGGATGGGTGACTTACTGGGAAGTTATCTTCTAAGGGAAAAAATTGTGAGGCATTTCAAACCAAAGCGGACAATACCTTGGTGCTTAAGAGTTTGGGCTATTATAGTGATTGAGCAAAGGGGTTGTTCAAATTGCAACACTTGCTATCATGATTCCCTCCACACATCTCATAGTTCACGTCATGGATGGTGCTCACATTCAAACTTTCTATTCTATTTGTTAATAATTCAACTTCCTTTTGTAGGAAGCCAATTGATTTAACTCATTCAGGTTATTGACCTCCTTTTTGTTAAAATTAAGCTGCTCAGTCACCATTGATATGTAGTATTCGCCATTTCCTCAAGGAGATCAAATGCCTCCTCTAAGGTCTTATCACTCAAGGAACCACCCACAGCTACATCAATAAGTATCATTATAAGTGCATTCAATCCATTATAGAAAATCTGCACTTGCATCCACAAGAGAAACCCATGATGCAGGTAACACCTTAAGCAGTCCTTAAAGCATTCCCAGCCGTCATACATGTTTTCTCCATTTTGTTGAGAGAAATTTGAAGTCACATTTATCAGCCTAGCAGTCTTAGCAGGTGGGAAATACTTAGCTATGAATTTCCTAGCCAAATCATCCCAAGTCCTACTGGACTCACCAAGTAGAGAGCTAAGCCAAACTTTCGCTCTATCTCTCAACAAAAATGGGAACAATCTTAACCTAAAGGCATTATTGGATACTCCATTGAATCTAAAAGTGTCGCATATTTCCAGAAAATTTGAAATATGTGCATTAGGGTCATCCAATGTTAGACCACTGAATTTATTATTTTGGATCATATTTAAAGTCGATGGCTTGATCTCAAAATTGTTCGCTTAAATTGGAGGTCTAACTATAGCATTTGGGACTCCTTTTACGTTTGGAAGCGCATATTCTCTAAGGACTCTTCTCCTAGCGTTTACTACTGGCTCTACAAGATTGGCCTCTAAATTTTTTGTTTGTGCTTATTGTTGGTTTAGGATTACTTGTTCTCTCCTAGCTCTAAGATATGTTCTATCTACTTTAGGATTGAAAAAGATTTCAGAAAGGTTACTCCTACTCATGCAGTTTAAAGATTATAGCTAATAGGATCAAGTCACAGCAATTAGGTTCAAGAATATAATTCAACACATAAAATGATGAGCAGATAAAAATTCAGCAAATATTAAGATGCAGTATAGTTCTACACAGTTTTTAGGAATTTTACATTTTTCTAGAAGCAAAAAAAAACTAAAGCAAATCTAAATTTATACTGAAGTTAGCACATAGATAATTACAATAACTAAAGATTATATGCAAAGTTAAGTAAGATCTAAATCACTATTTACTTGAAGATTGTACTTAATACAAAATAAAAACCATTCCCCAGTAATGGCGCTAAAAACTTGACAGACGTAAAATATACGTCTGCGCTGGCACGCAAATGTACGTGGTTTGAAGTAATAAGTGGAAGTTTAGTTCCGAGATTTATCATCCTCAGGGAACGGTGGTTTTGATGCTAAGTTATATCTTCTTTCAATAATGTTTACAAAATTAAATTTTGGTTGAGTTGGTTCCTAAATTAACAATACAAATTATCTTAGGGTAAGATACGATTTATTCAAAATGAAAGAGTTGGGGTTTCATTGTAGTACTTGTAAGAACCTGGTGTTGTCACTTCATTATTTAAATGTATAAATTGATTTTTCCATGCCTACTTAAATTAAGTGAGCATTGTTATAATTGGAGTTAACCTCCAATTATAACAGGTTCAAATTTAATGCAACCAGGAGAACTCCCCATGGGGTTTTACCTCGGCACCTAAGCTTTTATGAGATTATGATTTAAATTTATCTTTGATTTCCTACGTCTAGGTTATCAAATATTTTCTTTTAATTGTTAGGTCTCTCAAACATGATTTTCATCAACATTGCATCATGCGCATACACACGCAGTTTAGCTAGAGATAATGCATTAGGTCAATGGACTATGTCACATCATCCATTGGATTTCCAATGTTCTCTCATCCCTTTTACTTTGCCCCTTCTACTTTGCTGAGCAGCAGAACAAAATTAATAGGAACTTAGTTCACAAGCATCAAATCTCTTGGTAGAGCTCTTAAGGAAAGGTGCAAGTGAGCTTGAGAACTTGTCACATAGTTCTTAACTCTACTTGCACTACTTTTCTTGCTCTTATTCAATTGATGAGCTTGGAACTCAAGTTCTTTTATTAATTTATAATTCATTTAAGTTTTATTTTTAGCAAAGTATTTTGACAAAGTTTCATCCAGGCATTTCTTCACAATAATAATAATAGACAATTAAATAGAAATCAATTTTATTTATTCAAACATCTCCGTTAGACAGCTTCATTTAAGTTAAATAAGTAATAAGTATGTTCAAGGTCTATTAACCTAAAAGATAAAAAAATTTATATCTATAATAGCCCATTATGCTTAGACGAACTTTCCATAACAAATGATAAATACATTAATATATCCATATATGCAAACCATAAATAATACAAGTAAGATAGTTTACATTTCAAATTTAAGGCATTTTAAAATAAGCAATTAGTATATTCAAGGTCTGTTAACATAAACCTAGTAAGTTTAGATTAGGACTAGGTGAATTTTGTACATTGATGGCATTGGACAATGATGTAGAAGAAGGCGTCGACAATCGATCTTCGTGGAAGAGGCGATAATCAACATCTTGAGAAGAACCAATGAGAACTGGGAATGACAATCTTTCTTGTCGAGTGAAGGAGGATGGACTCGGTTAGACTCTTGGGGTGCGTCAAACGAAGAGGAAAGGATTGACATTCCTTGAAGGTAGGAGACAACGAGTTCCTTTGCCGAATAAGAAGAGAGGTTTGGCTCTTCAAGGATCGGTGAGCACTTGATTACGCCGAAGATAAGGAGAAGAGATGAGTGCCTTTGCTAAAAGAGGAGAATTGTAGGAAAGGGAGAGGAAGGTGGGCAGAGTTTTCACTTCATTTGTAAGTCCTTTGGAAAACATTTCACAAGGATGAAACAGATTTTTTTCGATTGGCCTGCATTTAGGGCTTATGGTGGCTAGAATAAGATGTTTTAAATAGAGAACCTTAATTCTTAATGAAACTAAGATATAAATCAAATGAATCGAAACTTCCTGGGCTGTGATCCGCCGCTATATAGACCCAAACTATATGAAAGTTTGCTATGTTGTGTGTCTCGACGAGATAAACACACACATTCAAAAATCAATGAACTTGAATGTGTATTTTATTTTATATGAATTTTTAAATATTAAGACTTTGAAAATTTATTACGGTCAATTCGTAGATCAAAAGTTGGCAAAATTTGAAACATAATATTCTCATTTGATGCTTAATCTAAAAATGAAAAAAGATCAGAGTTCTGATTTATATTTTATTATATATAAATTTCTAACGAAAACATTTCATAAATTATTTTAGGAAGATTGAGGTCTCATTCGCACTCAAACTTTCATAGTAGGATCCTTATGCTATACTCTATATAAGAGTATTATTATTTGACTTTAATTCAACTTAAATTGGGATCCTAATTTTTGATTTAATCTGATCGAGTTTAGGTCTAACCAACCCAGTAACAATCTTGGGTTGTTACATTTATTATAGGCCACAAATTTAGGGTTAGAGAGTTAGAACAAGGGAGGTCCTTTGCAAGAAAATTAATCCTCATAATGTTTCCTTGAAATGTGTGGCGCCCCACCCCTTAATCCATAAGAATTAAGTCAAGAGGTGGTATGTCACTCTAGCTAACCCTTCACTTATAATTGGATTAGGATGAAATCCACAATTCACCTAATAAGGGAAGGAGTAAGCATAGAATCAAACATGTAGTCACTATCTAAGTAAACATATAGAGTGCGGAAGCAATTTTTAATATATATAACATCCAAGCATCATAACATGAGTATAAGGAAACGTATCTCAGAACATAAGTATAAAATCTAAATACGCAGTCAACAGTACATGTATTATTACATCATTTAACAGTGTTAATAAAAGAAAGTGCAAATACACTCATCCTCACATATAAAATAAAAGGGCTAAACAGCGGCTTCTTCCACGGGCTCCTCCTCTGGGTATGGCTCCACTCCTAACTCCTGCTCATCTAACTGAAGAGGGTCTGTTATTGTCGATTTCACAATGTAGGGTCCCAGCCAAAAAAAGAAAAATCTGGTTAGACTTTAAGTTGATAAATTTTTATACGTGTTAAGTAATATCACCATTCCATAACATCTAGGCAACAAATATATAAGGAGCAACAAGCAATACAAGAGAAAAGAGAAAGCTATAAATCATCATTTATAACTTAAGCAAAATGAGAGGCTAAGACATGCCTCACATGCGAGCTAAACAAGATAAGGCATATAAATATACATAATCAAATAAGTGCGGTAAGAAAAATGCTACATCCTAACATGTTGGTGATCAAAAGAAATATGCCAATTAAAATAAAACAACTCAGCAGTGGTATATATAAATAGCAGCAAGATTCTAACATCCTAAATATATATAAAAGCAGTACAAGGAAATAGCTGACTGAATAAGAATACTAAAAGGTAACCAAACATCAACTACATATAAACATATGTGTACAATTTTCCATACAGAACAGAGCTAATTTAGCCCACCAAAAAGGCTAAAGAATCTTAGTACTAGTATGGCTAAGGCACCAACAGTCATAGTCGAAGGATCCTAGCACCAGTACGGCTAGGGCGGGTCCTAGCACCAGTACGGCTAGGGCACCAACTGGTGTACCCCTAGTGTCAATAAGGAGACTATGCAAATAGCACACAACAAAACAGAGGCCTTCCCCTAGTGACATAAGTCGACTAGGTAGTCAGAAGGCAATACTGAGAGGCAGCTCAAACACATCAAATTATTATCTTCTCGTTAATCACTTTAATATTTTTAAAAGGGATCTAAGGAGTCTCTATATTTTCCTAATATTTTATTCATGCATCAAAAATCTTATATGATATGCTCAAGAAAATATGGCACAAAAATCAAGGAACGTGTAAGCAACAAAGTATCAAAGTAAGCAAGGGACTCTACTAAATATGATGATATTATTTATTTTCTACTCAACCATTCTAACTATTCCAAGTTACATAAGTTCAGGATCACCATTTTCCTACTATCGAGTGTAACTTAGAAATTCGTCCTTATAAGTTAAAAAAGATTAGAACTGATCAGGTTCTAATTTAATTCAATTAAATAGACAACTATGAGTTAAATCAATGAATCATACATCCTAGTTTTGTGAATTTAGACATTCTATCTAAGATGTGATCAAGATCTTATAAACCTATAGATTATGGATTAAACACTATGAGATTTTTAGGTTTAATCACATAATCCAAAGAGGATAAGACCTAAGTTCTAGGTTTTATTCTATAAGTGATCTACTAGTTATGGCAAATCCTATTAAGCAATCATGCTTAATAGGATGAATCTCCTATCTTGAATCTAAGGTTAAAAAACAAAATAATCAGAATAGGTTGTAAAATAAGAGAAAAGTCTAGAAATTACTAAAACCAAGGTTTCACCCATTGAGTAACCCATTTACCCAATGAATGAACTCTAACCTATGATCTAGTCATAGTCTCAGGAAAGGTCCTTAAGGTGTAGTGCTTAAGACTTAGGAGATTTCTGGAATCTGACTTAATAGTTGATTTCACTCACTTAAATGTCACTAAGATGATTATAATATTAGTTTTAGTGATTTGGAATGTTAATTAGAGGTTATGGGTGCTTAATCCAAACTTAGGGCAAAATGACCATTTCCCCCTACTTAAAGGGTCAAAAGGTCAACTTTTGACTTATGGGTCAAAATTGATTTCTCTTAGTCCCAACTGATTCCTTACTGTCTAACTTAAAGATAGACAGTAAGTACGTCCAAATTGGACTCCAAAAATGGTCAAGTTATGACCAAAACAAGGCCAGGGGTAATTCAGTCATTTACCTAAATTTTTAGGGTTCAGATCCTAAATTTTATTTTATTTTATTGATGACATTGAAATTCTAAACTAGTTAACATCTTAAATTTTTAAATTTGGAGTTGATTTGACTAAGTTATGACTGTTTGAAGTCTAGGGGCATTTTGGTCATTTTTCACTAAGAATTCTAGGGTTGACTTTTTGTCCTGATATCCAAATGAGAAAACTAATACTATCACAGTGATGAGGCCACTCTCCTGAGTATTTTAAGACCCATATTGACTATATTCTGATAACTGGGTAAAAAGTTATGAGGCTCTAAAGAGGTCTTAAAATACTACCTCGTTATACGTACCCTGAAATTAATTTTTACATTACGTTATTTGATTCCTTAAATTTTTCTGAGTATTTTGAGACCTATATTGGCTATTCAAATTAATAAAAAGTTATTAAACTTTTAAGATTTACTATTCAAAAATACAATTTGAATTAATTTACTATTCATTTATTCAAATTAAATGATTTTACTGTTCATTCATAAAGTTTACATATATGATTTTTGAATTTATTAATCCATGATTAATTAGGCTTAATTATTAATTAATATTAATTAATTAATAAATCAAATTATATTTATTATTATTTTTACTGTTGAAAAGTCATTAGCACTAATTACTGTTTAATTAATCATAATTACCTGTTAATATCTAATTAAAAATAATTAATTATATTTTACTATTTAATAATAATTAATTATTCTAACTACCATTAATGTTTAATTGATATTAAAATAATCATAATTAATCTCTTAATTACTAATTATAGTTAATTAATTATAAATTTACTGTTCAAAGGTCATTAATACTAATCATAATTTAATTAACTACTAACTGCATTTAATTAATCACTAACAGTAATTAACTAATTTTAATTAACAGACAGTGGGCCCCACTGGATACGTGGCACTGCCAGAGGCTGCCACGTGGCACTGTGGGCCCCATGGGATGGCTGAGTCAGCTCGGGTGACTGGGCAGTGGGCCTCACATGACACGTGGCGTGCCCAGAGGCTGCCACGTGGCATGATGGCCCCACAGGGGAGCCGAAGAGCCATGCGGGGCTCGGGCAGTGGGTCCCACTTGACACGTGGCGGGCCAGAGGCTGCCACGTGGCACAGTGGCCCCACAGGGGAGCCAAAGAGCCACACGGGGCTCGGCTGTGGGCCCCACGTGACACGTGGCGTGCCGGCTGGCTGCCACGTGGTGCAGTGGGCCCCACGGCCGAAGCTGAAAAGCCGCGGGCTCGGGCAGTGGGCCCACATGCCACGTGGCGTGCCCAGCGGTTGCCACGTGGTGCGGTGGGCCCCACGGCCGAAGCCGAGGGGTCGTGGGCTCGGCGTGTGGGTCCCCCACGTGACACGTGGCGGGCCCGGAGGCTACCTCGTGGCGTAGTGGGCCCCACCCGTGGCTTACGCGGACCCGACGCGGTCGGGGCAGGCTCGGGTCGACCCGGCCCGACCCGAACTTCATCTCCCTTGTGGAGACGCCCGAGGGCGCCGGGCTAGGGCACGGCTTTTGCCGGCCTTCCCGGTGCTGGACCACCTCGGCCCGCACAGCCGACGGTAGCCCTCGACGAGGCATACACGTTAGTGGGCGGACCTTCGTCGGAGGTGGCAGGGATCGCCGGCGAAATCAAACCCTATGTCCTAGGGTTACGTCGCGAGGGCGTGCGGAAAATGGCCCGAGGCTTTAAGCCTCGGCCTGAGTCAGCCGGACCTGATCGAGGTTGATCAGGTCTGGTTGATTGTCGATCTAAGCCCTAACCTACAATCCTAAAGCTACGCGACGGCGGAATGTAAACGGAGGAGGGAGATGGAGGGGGTACCTGAACTGATGGCTCGCGGATGCAGACGGATGGCTCGGCTCGGGTTCGGTCGCTCCGGGCTAGGGTTTCGCAAACCCGGAGGCCAGAGCCAGCCTGAGGTCTAATAAGCCCTCAGGCGACCTCGCCGAGGCCGGGGAGGGCGCCGGTTGGCCGGGCAGGGCGGCGGAGCGCCGCGTGGCGTCGGGGACGGAGAAGCCGAGGACGAAGGGTCCCGAGCCGTTCGATCGATCCCGATTGGACGGCTCGGATCCGTATGATGCGATCAGACGGAGGAGGCGACGGCGTCGGCTGGATCTGACGACGCGCACGGTTAAGTGGACGGCGCCGTCAGTTGGAAAATAAAATAATATCTAATTAATATTTTAATTATTAAATTCCCAATTTAATATAGATAATTAAATCATCTCCAGAAAAATTCTAAATATTCACCCCTAGCTAATTGAGGGGTGAGAAACGCAACGACGAGGTTGGATTTTTGATCCGACGAGTATTTTGATTCCTCGATTTCCGGGGTATTTTAATTATTAAAATATTCGTCTAAATTTTGACGACTTCCAATTGACACGAAAACTTCACCCCAAGCTAATTTGGGGTCACTGAATGCAATGGCGGTGTCCGTTTTTTGATCCGAGGTCAATTTAGATAGGTCAAATTTTAGGATTTTTGGATTTCTAGAAATCAAGATTCGATCCATTTGACTCCTGATTTGGACTAGGTCTCAGAGGTTGACTCCAATTGACCTAATTAGCACTTATAATTATATTTAAGACTTAAGATTAGTCCTAATTAATTACGATAACAACCTGAGTTGTTACAAAATGTTCTTTTACTTCCTTAACTAGATGGTTTATAGAATGTAAGGGTTTTATATAATAATGGAATAGATAAAGTTAAGCAAATAAACATAAAATTTCAATGAACTTTCATGGATATATGAATACTGAGAACAAATCTTTATGGAGATGCACCATGTAAAATTTCATTATATATAGAGTCCATGGCTTACTAAAGGGTATTAATGCCTTCAAGGTAACCTTGATTGAGCTTGCAAATGTTTGCTAGATCTTGTGTAAGCCTTAAGTGTATTGGAGTCAAACTTTAACCATTGGAAAGCTCTCGGGTCCTTGAGTAAAAGTTGCTTCAAGTTGATCACAAGACATGCCAAATATTGGTTGATCACAACACATGCCAAATAAAATTCCTATTGAGAAATCTGATCAAACATAATCAAGGTTTGGGAATATATTTGGATAATATGGAGGTTGGGAGGGAATTCAAAGAGTTGGAGATGATGACTCATGCGACTAGCACTTGCCGCGTGCGTGCGAGGTCTGCCACGCACAGTAGTGGGTTATAATGCACTAATCTAATATTAAGTACTATCGTAATACTTGTTATTAGGTTAAATTGTCTAATCTAATAATGAGACATTACAATAATGAATTCGTTTCAAGTATGCACCTAAACTATATCTTGCCATTTGTCAGTTATTCCTTTATTATTTTACAGTCATAACAAAATACTCAAATCTAGGAACTCTATATATTAATGGAAAAACTTGTGACACTCTTTTCGACACAAGGGGAAGTCATTCTTTTATCTCAAAATGATGGGCCAAATCACTTAACCTATTATACTTTAGATTAGCTAAGTCACTAAGCATTGGTCTACCAACTAGAGCTCGAATACAAGCTCATCAATTATGTGATCTTACGACACCTATAGGCAATGAAGTCTATTGAGCTAAGCTAATTGTATTACCATCGCAAAATTTGATATAGTATTACGAATGAACTAGATTAGTAAACATAATGCGGTCATTAATTGCCAAAACATGAAAATCACTCTTGGTGGCGATAATCAATCAGAAACCTTTTTAGGAAGAGTGAGCAGCCAAGCTTCTTTGTTAAATGCTATTAAGGAAGAAAAGCTAATAAAGAAAGGTGGTGATGCATATCTTGTGTCAACGATGGGAGAGAAGAAAGAAGATGTTCCAATCACTGAGAATCATATAGTCAAAGAATTTACAAATGTGTTTACAAAAGACCTGCCTAGTTTGCCACCAATTTGAGAAGTAGACTTATTCATTGAACTAAACACTAAGAGCTCTACTAATATCCAAAGTTCTATTTAGAATGTCACCCAAGGAATTACAAGAATTAAACAAACAATATCAAGAACTCCTGGACAAGAGATTTATTAGGCCAAGTTTGTCTCTATAGGGAGCACCAGTCTTAGGCTCAAGCTAGCTTGGGCTATCCTGAGTTCAGTCAAAACTTGATTTGTGAATAATGGGATCATGCGGGCCTGCTATTGAGCTCTCATGACTCTAATGAACATAAAAAGTGTCTCAAAGCATACAGAGGATTAAATTTATTTTCCTAATGCTCCTCCTAGGCCAATCATGCCATTTAGCCAATGATCATGATCAATCATTGTCAATCAATAAATAAATGTTGATCCTATTTATAGCACCCCGCCCCGTCACCGTGCGCAAAGGGGTAAAAATCATGATTCTGCAGCAGAGCGGTGCGCCACTCGGGGAGGAATACCCCATCTCCCCGAAATAGCTGAAAACCAAGCCTGTCTGAAGGGCTGCTGACTCAACTTCAAAGAGGGTTGAGAGCTAATACTTAAGATAAGAGTAGTATTCTTATCCTAAGTATTAGAAAAATACATACATTAGATTTATAATATAATAGGAATCCAATATATATATATAAGATATCAGTATTTCCAGTATGCTGATCACATCACAATACTAAGTACAAGTAGTATATAACAGAGTGCGGAAGCTTAAAGCAAATATCCAGAAATATTCATCACAGAAGCTATATGTAAACATTCATCCTAGAAAAAAAAAGAAAATACATCCATAATTATTACAAACAGTTTACTGAAATAGACATAGAACTAAGTACTGAACTGAAAATACTAAGCAGAAGAATAAAACTAAAGAAGAGTCCACTAGTGCTCCACGAGCTTTTCCTGAATCTCCTGGGTGTCCTCCTGACCTGGCTTAATATACTGCTCAGGATCTAGCAAATTGTTGGATACTAAAAGTACCTCGTGTTAGACAATAAGTCTAACACATTGAAACTAATCTAAATAGTTCTAATTATTCATTTAATATTTATGTACTAAGTAAATATGCAGAAAAACTATAAAGGTAACTAAAAATATCAAACTGAATAAAATTGTATGAAACTAAAGTAAAGTAATATAAAACTAAACTGTAAACTGAATACTAAAAGTAAACCAAAATTAATATAGTGGATCTACAACTGAGTAATGATCTATAAAACTATGTTGTATGCCTGTGGCGACTGCCCCCTAATTATCCAGATTAGGAGGTGGTCGTCACTTAGCAAACCCTCACTTAACATTCAGATTAAGGAATGGACCTTCTTAATCAAATGTCAAGGGAGGATGTGCCTTAATAAGCAAAGAGCAGCAACAGAAACAATCACTTAAATGAGTATACTACATTTATTAGAGTGCGGAAGAAAGACAAATGTAACATCCATACAATCCAGATAAAAATTGTACAACTAAGAATACATAAACATGAAAAGTAAAGCAGTTAAATTCTGTATTATTATAAAATGATATTAAATTTTATGCAAAGTAAAGTCTCTCATATCCTCACAATATCTGGTAGTGACTAATGATCTTCTCTTGTATGCTCCTCCTCCTGAATCGGATCTCCAAAAGGTCCCACAACCTCGAACAGCTCAGAATCTACCATTATCGGTTTCATAATGGTAGGGCCTCAGCCAACAAAAGAAAATTCTAGTTAGAGAAAATATCTAAGTACCATTTAGGCTGTAAATTATTAAGTTTTTAATGATATCACAATACTAAGTAACATAGGAGTAGTAAGCATTAAGGAAAAGTAACAAAGTTATAATTAACATAATTATAACTTAAAAAGATGTGAGGTAAGCACATACCTCAACTCAAGATGCAGAAAAGGTTAAGTAATACATAAAGAAACATATTAAACACAAGTGAAATTTTTAAGTATATGATCAAAATAAAACATGTTGCTTTACAATTAAGCTGAAAATACAGAACTGAATGTAAAATTCTATCATCCTAACATGCCAAAGATAAAAGTGAACTACTGAAAAGTATAAATGAATATTCAAAGCTATGACTACAAAGGAACTGTAGAAAATGAAAATTTAGCAGAAGGCGTACTAAACTATAAGACAAGTAAGAACTGCAGAAAATGAAAATGTAGCAGAAGACGTACTGAACTATCAGACAAAGTAAAAACTGCAAAAAATAAAAATGTAGCATAAGTGAACTGAACTGTAGGGTAAAAGTGAGCCAAAATTATAAGGTAAATAAAAGACAACTGTAAAGTGATTGTAATACAAATGAAGTAACTGAAAAGTAACTATCAGAAATGAGATATTCCTACTTAGTCCTGCCACAAGTAAATTCCATCTACTCATCTGGAAAAGTAGCCCCAGATTCCATCTGAAAAGTAACTGCTAAACATCTAGAAAAGTAGTCTTAGATTAAAATTAATTCCATTAAAAACTACTGCAAACCATCTAGAAAAGTAGTCCCAGATTCACTAGGAAACTAGTCCTAGTCAGAAACAACTAGTATCTGGAAAAGTAGTCCCATATATACTAGGAAAGTAGTCCTAGTCAGAAATAATAGACACTAGGAAAGTAGTCCTAGTCCAAAACACAGGCACTAGGAAAGTAGTCATAACCCCAAAAGCTATCCTACAGGCACTAGGAAAGTAGTCATAGTCCAAAACCTTTATGAAGTAAAGTTATACTACATGCTAGACTAAAAAGACATATCTCCTCAAGTTTGATAAAACTGTTTTCCACCAAATATCCTTCTAAGAATATGAAATGTCATATGAATATAATCAAAATCAATATAGAAATAATCATTTAATATTCTATATTTAATGCAATGTATCCAAATGTAAAGAAGTCCAAAGCAAAAAGGAAAGCATAGCATACAATGTTTAATGTATATAAAATAGCACTAAACAACATTTATGATATCACTTTGTTTTCTAATTAAGACGTTCTAATTAATCTAAACTTATACAAGTTTAGGATCTCCAATATCCAGCTATCGAGTATAAATCCAGAATATCATGCCTACAAGTCAAAAGAATGTTAGAACTAATCGAGTTCCAACACTTATAAATCACATGTCGCTTAATTAAGTTAAAGAATAAATCAAAGGTCATAATTAATGATTTTAGGAATCCCAAACCAATCTTGATTAGTATGAATCAAAATTGGGGGATTAGATGTTAAAATCCAAGTATTGGATTGTAACTTCTTAATTTACTAGGTTCTAATCCTAATGGTTTAAAGTTAAACCCACATCTTATGAGCTAAAATTTAGGTTATCTTATTAAGCAAATTAAGCCTAATAAGATTGATCTATAATCTTAAATTTAAAGTTTAAATACAAAATAATTATAAATAAAGGATGAAATCTAGAAAACTATAAAATCTAGGTTTTATCTTTTAAGTACCCAATTACTTAATAGACAAACTCTAATCTAATTTCTAAGCTAGATCCTAAGGAATTAAGATCCTAAAATTTAAAGGAAAATCTTAAGATAATAATTAAACTTTAGGTTTGATCTTGCTTAACAACTAGTATGATAAATTTAACTTAAAGGAGGCAGAAGGTGAATTAAATTCACCTACTTTACTTATTAGGGTTTTTCCTAAAATATCATTTTAATGAGTTTAAATATTATAAAATAAGTTCAAATCAGTTATATTACTGTTTTTAGGGGTTTAACAATGTTTTTAAGATTTTAAGATGTTTAAACCTAAATTTGGGCAAAATGACCATTTTGCCTTTTACTTAAGGGTCTAAATTTCATCTTTATAAATTAGGGCTCAAATCTGAACTTTCTTAAAGTGGAAATGATTACTTATTATCTAATATGAGTTTAGATAGTAAGTTTATTAATTTTGGTTAAGGATTAAGCCTTAAAAAGTCAAATTAAGGAATTTGACCTATAAGGGTATATTTGTAATTTTACCTTAATGACATATAGTTTTTTTGTTAGTTTACTAAAGGTTATTACTTTAGGTTTCTATAGAACCTAAAATCATCAAATTCTAATAAATATTGGCTAAGTTATAGCCAATACAAATTATAGGGTTAATAATTAGGGTTTAGTGTAATTACTGAGTGATTAGGGAAATTAATCACTAAATCACTAAACCAATTACACAGCTAGGTGCTAATCTACTTTATGAGTAATCAAAAACTAAAATTACTGAATTTGGATTATTAGATTGGCTAATCTTCACTAATCAAGATTTAGAGTAATTGGGGTTGATTAGAAAATATAACCGTTGGATCTTAATTATTTTTTACAGATTATTGTTAATTAGTTTTTTTTCTGATCTAAATGGATATTTGGATTAATTAATTTGGAGTTAAATTGACCAACTTATAGTCAATTGAAGTTCTAGGGTTAATTGACCTAATTAGGATTAGGTCCTAAATATGATTAGTCCAAAACTAATCCAAACAGCATAGTGAACACTACTAACTTAATCCTTAGGGTTTTTTGAGTACTTTGAGACCCATATTGGTTATATTTGGATTAAAGAATTCGAAGCTATGATTAATTGAATTTTTGTAACAATAATTTGAATTGTTTAATACCCCTAAATGTTACTATGTAAATTATTAATCCTACTGAAATTTGGATGGCATTAAAATGTTCCTTGATTTTTGCTGATTAAAATGGTATATTTGTTTGCATTTTTTGGACTTATAAATATTAAGATATGTATGTTCAAAGTTTATTAATTAAACTAATTTATTTTAATAGATATTTTTTTTTATTTAATTAAATTTCTTATCGTTTATATAAATATTTAAATTAAATCTTAATTTATAGGTGGCTGGCCCACCAATTCAGATTGCAGCAGAACAGGACACGCGTCCAAATTTTATTAGCTGCAACAACAAGTGTGGGTCCCACTGCCACTATCAGCGGTGACAGCAGCAGGCCACTCGCCTGGAGCTCTAGGGCATGAAAATTTCCGGTCCTTCCAATGGCGGCAGCCTCCAGCCCGCATACCAATGGATTGGTAACGACTAGACCTTCACACCGGCAGCTGCACCTACACCTAAGGTGACCTAAATCGCATGCAAAATCCTAACCTAAGCGACCATGTCTTGGCCCGATATGGCTGTAACGAATTCCACTGTATATCATTCCCTTATTTCGATCGATCGAACTTAATTTAGTTCAATCCAATCCGATCAAATGACAATCAAGCATGTGGAATAGCTTTCCTAAAATGAGAGACTATCAATACAAGATTTAAATGAGGAGATCAGGATATACTTGATCAACGGCTGAGGAAGGCTCCGAGGCTGCAATTGGTTCTTCTCCTCGATTAACAGGGGGATGAAGCAACTGAGCAAAAAAAAAAAGAACTGCATGCTAGAGAGACTAATATCCCTCTATATTTACTGATTAAGCGGCGGATAAGCCACGAATGGCGGTGGTGAGAGCCGCGTGTACAGCAGAGGACACGTGCAGCCTCCCGAGATCTCGCGATAAGGATGATGGACGGAGCGTCCGATCTTTCGATCAGATGGCTGCGTTTACCCGTCCTGACTAACCACAGGATGAAGGCGGCATTAGTGTTAAGGAGACGGTGTCGTTAACTCCTTTTATTTAATATTATTATTTAACTATATTTTAAACATTTTATTAATACTAATTAATTAATCAATCGCACTTAGAAAAATTCAAGTAAGTCACCCCTAGCTAATTGAGGGGTGAGGATTGCAACGGTGTAATCGGATTTTTGTTTCAACGAATATTTAGTTATTCGAATTTTCAGGTATTAAAATAATATTAAATATTTGACAAAAATCCAACGACTTCCAAATGCATCCAAAACTTCACCTCTAGCTAATTTAGGGGTGATGTACTCATTGGCGAAGTCAGATTTTTGATTCAAGGTCAAAATAAAAAGTCAATTTCTAGGATTTCTGGATTTTTCTAGAAATCATGATTTGATCTATTTTACTTCAGGTTTGACCTAGATTTTTAATGTGAGTCCTAAATGACATAGTTACCATACTAGAACTATAATTAAGACTCAAATTAGTCTTAAGTATCTTAAGAAACAACTTAGGTTGTTACAATGCCACTGAAACTGTGCATCTGAATATGCCACAATACTGTATACCACTGGTATGCAACTAAAATATCACTGAACTACTATGAGCCGTACGGTCTAATGTCTACATACATCCAGTTGGAAACTGCGATGCCAATGCATCCTGAAATTCCCCAGTCAATATATGCAACATTCCGTAACCCATAAATCATCATTGATACTCATATGTTATCATTGATACTCAATATCATGCTTATACTCATGCCCATGCTTCTATTTACATGAAATAAATCCAGAAAAATGCTAGAAATCTGATAATGAATTTAAGATCTTCATCGTGTAAAATCCTACTAAAATGATTATGACTCCTAAATTCTAGTTTGATAATTGGTTAAAGTTGAGAATTTACTTAAAAATCATTAGATGGGATGATTACATACACATATTTAGCACGTTTGCAAGAAAGGTGGTTCTTAATACTTAGTTTGATTAAGCCACCCTAACGAAGCAATCTTCGATAGGAGGCATCACCCGATGGCGATTTGTATCTCAAGCTAAGCTATTAAGATGCCCAACTCACAATCAGACTTAGTGTCCTAAATAAGGTGACTCAAATTACTTAGTTTATTTAAGACACACCTATTGAAGCGATCTTCGCTAGGAGGCATCACCCGATGGCAATTTGTATTTTAATCAAACTAATGGATGAGTCCATATTTATAACACTCTTAGTCTTGGAAGGTTTACTTCAACGGGACTGTATTCGTCTAATCTCTCGGGATAGCACCTGGTCATAAGTCCATATTGGAGTGAATCAACCAATCCTGAATATTACTGAAATAATCCAGTACTATGGGTATACCCTACTATACCCAACCAATAATCTGGGTTCAGAAGGTTCTATTTAATCAAGGATTTATCAAAGCTATTAATCCTTATTCTAAATAGGTGTGTCCTACACAAGGCTCCAAGGATGTGATCAAAGGATCACTCAATAATGATTTTTACTGTAAGGGAGAAGTTCCATTCTAACTATTTTAGGTAATTCCAACCACAAGGTATCAAGTTCAACTTCTAAAATTATGAAGGAGCATCTAAGTTTCTACCTCAATAAGTCACAAAAGCTCTTCCCACCTCAAGGTATCAATATTTAAGGTCTTTAAATATTTTAAGAACGATCCTAAAGCAAAACCCTTAAGATCTCACTTTTTTACTTCTTAAGATTTACTTGTTAGACTTAGGTTAAAGTGATCAGATCAGATAATTAAAATCCATCTAATCCTTTCCTATTCTATAATCATGGGATGAAATCAAAGATCTTAATAGAGTTAGATCATTTCATAAATCAGTATAATTTTATTATTTATTTTATGCTAATGGTCTTATATAAAAGAAAATCAAAGATCTAAAGTTTAGATTCAGATGATTCAATCACACATATTCAATATTAATCTTAGCACTTCTAATTCAATAATTTAAGATCAATATAAAATTATATGCATTATTAGAATAATATCAATTAAATTATCTTCCAATCAAATTAATTGATTAAGTGATTAAGATTTAGATCTTAATCAAAATAAATTAGGGTTTAACCCCTAACCTTTCTACTATTAAGACCAAGATTAATTTATAAGTCAATGATAAATCAATGTATTATTAGCGTATTATTGATGTCAAACTTTGGTTTTAGATCAATTATCATCTACTTAATCAAGCTAGCAAGATTCTTATATTTAATTATAGTTTAATGTCATTTACACATGATTAGGTGTCCAAATAGATATTTAGAGTTTTCTAATATACATCCTAATATCATAAAAGCATCTAAATATAAAAATGACATAGAATAAAAAGGTAATTAAGGCTAACCAAATTCTAAATTAAAGCAAAGGGGTTAACACTTGATTACAATTCTAAAAGACTTGGGTTTCATGCCATTAAATTATTAAGATATACATATTCATTACAAGCACTTAAGATTCTATTACTTGGCATTTGGCATAACATACATTTCAAGTACATGGCAGGTTTTGAGTGCTTGATAAAAATAACAAAGTTTCAAATTTAATTTCTATATAGAATTTTATGCTAGGGTCCTAGGGACCTTAAAATGCAAAAATAGAGAAGTTTTGGTCATTTCAGCCAAAACTGGGCAGTTTTCAAGAAATTCTAGGAATTTTGCAACTTTGGGCGCTACGGCGCTGTGGCGGTTCTGGCGTTGCAGAGCGCTGTGGCGCTTTTTGCGCTCCAGCACGCTTTGGTGCTTTTTGCACGGCAACGCGCTGCGGCCCGCTGTGGCGCGCTATGCTGCAGCGGTCCAATTGCAAAAATAATGTTCCATTACTTCATTTTGATATTTCCTAAAGTTTTCTGAAAAATATTTCCGCTGCAGCGATCCATTTTGCAAATTACTGTGCAATTAGTTTTATTAAGTATTTCTATATGTTTTCATTGAAATATGGCTATAGCGGTCCGATTTACAACTTCGAGCGCTGCAGCGCCACACGACATTTTTCGCCTGGATGAAAACTGTAATGTCTACTTTCAAGCTCAATTACTCTCAATCCATAGCATTTCATGAGTGGTGCTATATATTAATGGAAATGTCTTTCCGATACCTTTCCATCGACATCAAAATCGGCACAAACAGAGCATCCTAACTATGCAAAAAGTGGGCATGAATGCAAGGGTGTGCAGAGTAAATGAAAAACAAAACAATTTCCCTTCAATAAATGAGATGCTTTTAAGAGCCTTAATGGCTTCCATCCTTGCTTATGGACTTCTAAAAATACATGCAAACATTGTAACAACGTAAGAAATTTAATGAGAGGAGCAAACGGGTACCTTTACCCTTGTATGGGGTGGAGGAAGAAGGAACCTTTGCCTTTCTTCAAAGCCTTAGAAATGAGCTCCTTCTTTCAGCACAAGGGATCAATGGAGGAGGAAGATGAGAAAATTTTAGCAAGCAAAAGAGGAACTGTGCTCTCCTTTTAAAGGAGGAAAGTGAGAGGGAGGCTCCATCATGAGCTAAGGGCTAGGAGAGGGGATGAGGATGTAACCTCACATCAAGGCATGGAGTGGAAGGAGTGGCCTTAAGTTGCTTGCATAGGAGATAAATTGGGGGAATGGCCAGCTGAAATGCAAGGGAAGAGAGAGGAGATAAATTCAAATTAAGGAATAATTAAGTATTATTCCTAATATTTTTAATTTATTAAAAATTCAAATTAATTAAACGTGCTCCGAAAAATTTCAAAAATTCACTCCTAGTTAATTTGGGGGTGAGGAATTCAACGGCGAAGTTGGATTCTGATCCCGACGATTATTTAATTATGCTAATTTTCGGCTCATTTAATTATATTAAAATATTCGCGAAAATCCAACAACTTCCAAATGCGTTCAAAACATCACCCCTAGCTAATTTGGGGGTGACGATCGCAACGGTAAAGTCGAATTTCAATTTCAAGATCAAAATAAATACCTCAATTTTCTAATTAATTAAATATTAAAATAATCCAAAATAATAGATTGGGCTCTGAATTGCTCCAAACCCTCATGATTTGGTTCTAATGACTAGATGAACTTAATAGAATAATAATTATGATATGATTAGGCTCAAATTAAGCTGGGTAACAATCTTGGGTTATTACACTATTATCCTCACATTATTAGATCTAATGGAGCACATAGATTGCTGGATCAATCCATGTGGAACAACCTAGAACAAAATTCGATGCAAAGTACCTTAGATGGCTAAAAAATTGAGCTCCAATGGCGACTCAGCCTAGATTCTAGATTTGTGAAATGCCTTGCTAAATGAGTTTTGACTTAGGCCTTAATCTTATCATCAAACCTAATAAGAAGGTCTAGGTGCTAAGACATTAAGGTCTAAAATTTTGGATAGGTCCATAGGTTTAATATTTCTCAATCATAAACTTATTAAGCTAATTTAGGATTATATAGGCTTAATTGTTAAACCATTATGACCTTTATGATCATGGGGATTGTCTTACACCTGTTCCTTCTTGGATACATGCCCATATGCATAATTCCCATGTGCTATAAATTAAGATATCAAAATAGGTGGGTTCGGGGACAACAATATTGTTCATGTCGGGTTACATGATGGCCGAGTGATCTAGGTCAATAATTTCTAAGTAATAATTCACATTTGGAGATAATAATATTGCATTATACAAAATAAAATACATAAACAAATATCCAGAGCCATACATTATTTAATATATTATAATTTGTATTATTACATAATTATGTATATAAAATTATGTTTAAACATAACTCATTTTTAAGATCCCTATGAGCTTTACTTTCTTTTCCACAATTTCATTCTCTATTTCCTTAATTTTCAAATCCTGAGATATTGTACAATAATTTCTAGCCAAGTAAGAATATATAGATTCTTTATTAAGAATTATTTTCTAGCATCCTAAATTATGTTTAAATAAAATACAATGATTAGATATTTTCATATTTTGCATCACATGAAATATATACGAATTTTGCCAAAATTTTCAAGCTTGCCCTTCATGTTAGACGTTGAAATAAACATATGAATAAGCATCAAATAAATTTTTATTTAAAAGCTAAATGTGACATAAAGTCAAGTCCAGAGACCCTAATTTAAATGGGTAATACACATTAACATATGTTTTGGAAGCTTACTACTACTAGTCAATGCTATGCTATATTAAAATCTTTGGTGTGTCTTTTCTCTGGATTTTCTCCCCCCTTCCATAGGAGCTAGATCCCTCCTTATTCTTACATGACTACTAGGTGGTCCAATTGTAAATATTTAATATGTTACTTTTCAATCTCCAACTATATACATCACATACATTTCATCTTGTTATCACATGTATACTACTACTACTAGTAGTAGTACTACTAATAATAATAATAATAATAATAATAATTTTTTATCATTATTTTTTTTATTATTATCATTGATAAAAATATAATTCTTTATTATTATCATATTTATAATAATATTTCTTTTTTAACTATAATAATAATAATAATAATAATAATAATAATAATAACAATAATAATAATAATAATACACTATTATTATTATCATTATCATTATTATTTTAATATTCATTTATACTCATAATAATAATAGTAATATTATTACTATTATTATATTTATTATTATTATTATTAATGATAATGATAACTCATTATTATTATTATTATCATCATCACCCCTATTATTATAATAATAAGAATCATATTTTTTGTCTACTCATTAGTAATAATAATAACAACAACTACATTATTCTTATTATTATAATCATCTTCTTAATATTGATAATAATAAAATAATAATAATAGTAATAATAATAAGGTTTCTATTATTATTATTATTATTATTATTATTATAATATTTTATTTATCCTCAATAATAATAATGATAATAACCATATTATTATTATTATTATTATTATTATTATTAAATAATAATAATAATATTTTATTTTTAAAAGATCATAATAATAATAATCATAATAACACTATTATTATGGTCATCTCTCTTAGTATTATTATAATAATGTTTTCTTCTACATATTTATTATTATTATTATCATTTTCATTATTATTATTGATAATTGTAATTATTTTTTCTTTCTAATTATTAATATTATTATTATCATCGATATTAAGAATATCATATCCTTTTTATTAATAAAAATAATAGCACTATCATTTTTATTATTATCATCCTCATTATTATTATTATTGTTACTATTACTATTAGTATGATATTTTCTTTTTGTTCACAATAATAATATTATTATTAAAAATATTATTATTAATAATATTATCTTTCTTATTTCTAATAATAATAATAATAATACTTTATTACTACTATTATTATTATTATTATTATTATTATTATTATTATTATTATTATCTTATTATGATAATAATTATAATAACTTCAATCTACTCATTTATAATAATAAAAATGATAATATTTCATTATTATCAAATTCTCTTAACTAGTATTATTATTATTTTCTTAAATTATCATTAATTCTTTCTTTTATTATCCTTTTAATATTTTCTTACTAATAGTATAATGATGAATAAGGGAGAGGGAGAGGATAAGAAGAATAATCATTATATTAGCAATATTATTATTAAATAAATGCAAAGTTCATCATCACCTTCTTAATAAGAATACTGTATACATAGATTATGAGAAGCCAATATAGGCACAATTTAAGGAGCTTAAAAATAATTTATTGATATCATGAATTATATTTATATGCTAGTTTTATTACATGTTATTGTTTCATTTGAGCTTCATAATTTTCAATTTTGGCAAGCTGATAATCACTTTTGAAAGTTGCTATTA